>CM038670.1:542189433-542570424 GCA_021605145.1 Aegilops bicornis
AGAACAAGACTACAATCGAAGTTTACTAAGAAGT
Source organism: Aegilops bicornis (assembly GCA_021605145.1). Taxonomy (NCBI): domain Eukaryota; kingdom Viridiplantae; phylum Streptophyta; class Magnoliopsida; order Poales; family Poaceae; genus Aegilops; species Aegilops bicornis. The sequence goes on from CM038670.1 coordinate 542,189,468, forward strand.
TCCAAGCCGCCTGCTCAAAGAAATTGACTCGGAACTCGGGACTACACTGAAGCAGGTACTGACGCTTCGCGAAAGAAATCAAGAACAATCGACGAAAAGCGGGAGGACTCACCCGGATGACCGTCCGCGTCGTGAGGAACTCTTGATTGTACCACTTCAACGCGGCGGCCTGGGCCTGAAGCCGGCTCCGGACCTCCTGCGCCGCCACGTTTAGCTCGGTCGTCCCACCGCCGGGTGTCCACTTCGCACGAAGCCGGCGCTGGCCGCCTCGACGATCTCGAGCCGACGAGCTGGTGCCCGCGGCTTTCTGCGGCTCCGGCGCTGAAGTCGCCTCCCCCGCGCACCGACGAGACGACGACAGGACCAGAAGATCCGCCCCCACGGCCGGCTCGCCTCCAGCTGGCTGCTCGGGCGGCACGTCAAGCCTGCCGTCCTAGCCCGTTCCAGTCGGCGGTGACGGCGCTGCCTCCCCCTCCAGGACGACTACGTCGCCCTCCTCCCTCTCCGTCGCCAGCCGTTTGCGGCCGGTTTCCTCCGGTGGGGGCACCGGGATGTCGGGGGCTGCGGAGCGAAGAGGGATGACGAGCTGCGGAGGCTGGTTACGCCTGGCCACCACCGCCCTCTCCACGGCCGCTGCCTCCGTCTGAGCCTTGGCCGCCGCGTCGGCTTGCGCCTGTTGGGGAACGTAGTAATTTCAAAATTTTCCTACGCACACACAGGACCATGGTGATGGCATAGCAACGAGAGGGGAGAGTGTATGTCCACGCACTCGTGAGACCGTGGCGAAGCGCGTTATAACAACGCTGTTGATGTAGTCGTGCGCCTTCACGATCCGACCGATCCAAGTACCGAACGACGGCACCTCCGAAGTTCTGCACATCGCTCATCTCGATGACGATCCCCGGACTCGATCCAAAGCAAAGTGTCGGGATGAGTTCCCACAAGACGACGTGGCAGGACGATGATGATGCTCCACCGACGCAGGCTTCGCCTAATCTCCGCGACGATATGACTTCACTGGGCGCAGGGCTTCGCTAAGCTCATGACGATATGACTTCACCGGCGCAGGGCTTCGCTTAAGCTCCGACGATATGACCAAGTGGAATATGGTGGAGGGGCACCGCACACGGCTAAGGAACGATCCAGAGATCAACTTGTGTGTCCATGGGTGCCCCTGCCCCGTATATAAAGGAGTGGAGGAGGGAGGGCGGCCCTCTCTATGGCGCGCCTTAGGGGAGTCCTACTCCCACCGGGAGTAGGATTCCCTTCCTAGTCCAACTAGGAAACCTTCCATGTAGTAGGAGTAGGAGAGAAGGAAAGGGAAGGGAAAAGGAGAAGGAAGGAAGGGGCCCCTTCCCTAGTCCAATTCGGACCAGACCAAGGGAAGGGGTGCGCCACCCTTGAGGCCCTTTTCCTTCTTTCCGTATGGCCCAATAAGGCCCAATACGTATTCCCGTAACTCTCCTAAGATTCGAAAATACCCGAATCATTCGAACCTTTCCGAACTCCGAATATAGTCGCCCAATATATCGATCTTTACGTCTCGACCATTTAGAGACTCCTCGTCATGTCCCCGATCTCATCTGGGACTCCGAACTCCTTCGGTACATCAAAACTCATAAACTCATAATATAACCGCCATCGAAACCTTGTTGCGTGCGGACCCTACGGGTTCGAGAACTATGTAGACATGACCTAGAACTATTCTTGGTCAATAACCAATAGCGGGACCTGGATGCCCATATTGGCTCCTACATATTCTACGAAGATCTTTATCGGTCAAACCGCATAACAACATACGTTGTTCCCTTTGTCATCGGTATGTTACTTGCCCGAGATTCGATCGTCGGTATCCAATACCTAGTTCAATCTCGCCACCGGCAAGTCTCTTTACTCGCTCGTAATGCATCATCCGTAACCAACTCATTGGTCACATTGCTTGCAAGGCTTATAATGATGTGCATTACCGAGAGGGCTCAGAGATACCTCTCCGACAATCGGAGTGACAAAACCTAATCTCGAAATACGCCAACCCAACATGTACCTTTGGAAACACCTGTAGTACTCCTTTATAATCACCCGATTGCCAGGACGCTTTGGTAGCACCCAAAGTGTTCCTCCGTAAACGGGAGTTGCATAATCTCATAGTTACAAGAACATGTATAAGTCATGAAGAAAGCAATAGCAACATACTAAACGATCAAGTGCTAGGCTAACGGAATGGGTCATGTCAATCAGATCATTCTCCTAATGATGTGATCCCGTTAATCAAATGACAACTCATGTCTATGGTTAGGAAACATAACCATCTTCGATTAACGAGCTAGTCAAGTAGAGGCATACTAGTGACACTGCTTGTCTATATATTCACACATGTATTATGTTTCCGGTTAATACAATTCTAGCATGAATAATAAACATTTATCATGATGTAAGGAAATAAATAATAACTTTATTATTGCCTCTAGGGCATATTTCCTTCAGTCTCCCACTTGCACTAGAGTCAATAATCTAGTTCACATCGCCATGTGATTAACATCGATAGTTCACATCATCATGTGATTAACACCCATAGTTCACATCGCCATGTGACCAACACCCAAAGGGTTTACTAGATTCAGTAATCTAGTTCACATCGCTATGTGATTAACACCCAAAGAGTACTAAGGTGTGATCATGTTTTGCTTGTGAGAGAATCTTAGTCAACGGGTCTTTCATATTCAGATCCGTTATGTATTTTGCAATTTTCTATGTCTACAATGCTCGCACGGAGCTACTCTAGCTAATTGCTCCCACTTTCAATATGTATCTAGATCGAGACTTAGAGTCATCCAGATCGGTGTCAAAACTTGCATCGACGTAACCCTTTACGAACCTTTTGTCACTTCCATAATCGAGAAACATATCCTTATTTTACTAAGGATAATTTTTGACCAATCGTCCCAGTTGATCTACTCCTAGATCACTATTGTACTCCCTTGCCAAACTCAAAGTGTAGGGTATACAATAGATCTGGTACACAGCATGGCATACTTTATAGAATCTATGGCCAAGGCACAGGGAATGACTTTCATTCTCTTTCTATCTTCTGCCGTGGTCGGGTTTTGAGTCTTACTCAATTTCACACCTTGTAACACGTGCAAGAACTCTTTCTTTGACTGCTCCATTTTGAACTATTTCAAAATCTTGTCAAGGTATGTACTCATTGAAAAACTTATCAAGCGCCTTGATCTATCTCTATAGATCGTGATGCTCAATATGTAAGCAGCTTCACCGAGGTCTTTCTTTGAAAAAACTCCTTTCAAACACTCCTTTATGCTTTGCGAATAATTCTACATTATTTCCGATCTACAATATGTCATTCACATATACTTATCGTAAATGCTGTAGTGCTCCCACTCACTTTCTAGTAATTACAGCTTCACCGCAAGTCTCAGATAAAACTATATGCTATGATCAACTTATCAAAGCATGTATTCCAACTCGAGATGCTTGCACCAGTCCATAGATGGATCATCGAGCTTGCATATTTTGTTAGCACCTTTAGGATTGACAAAACCTTCTGGTTGCATCATATACAACTCTTCTTTAATAAATCCATTAAAGAATGTAGTTTTGACATCCATTTGCCGATTTCATAAAATGTGGCAATTGCTAACATGATTCGGACAGACTTAAGCATCACTACAGTTGAGAAAATCTCATTGTAGTCAACACCTTGAACTTGTCGAAAACCTTTTGTGACAAGTCGAGCTTTGTAGATAGTAACACTACTATCGATTGTCCGCCTTCCTCTTGAAGATCCATTTATTTTCTATGGCTTGCCGATCATCGGGCAAGTCAACCAAAGTCCATACTTTGTTCTCATACATGGATCCCATCTCGCATTTCATGGCCTCAAGCCATTTTATGGAATCTGGGCTCATCATCGCTTCCTCATAGTTCGTGAGGTTCATCATGGTCTAGTAACATGACTTCCGTAACATGATTACCGTACTACTACGTGCGGATCTTACTCGAAGACCTACGAGGTTTGGTAGCAACTTGATCTTAAGTTTCATGATCATCATCATTAACTTCCTCACTAATTGGTGTAGGAATCACTGGAACTGATTTCTGTGATGAACTACTTTCCAATAAGGGAGAAGGTATAATTACCTCATCAAGTTCTACTTTCCTCCCACTCACTTCTTTCGAGAGAAACTTCTTCTCTAGAAAGGATCCATCTTAGCAACGAAAAACTTGCCTTCGGATCTGTGATAGAAGGTGTACCCAATAGTTACCTTTGGGTATTCTATGAAGACGCACTTCTCCGATTTGGGTTTGAGCTTATCAGTGAAAACTTTTTCACATAAGCATCACAACTCCAAATTTTTAAGAAACGACTTAGGTTTCATCGTTAAACCATAGTTCATATGGTGTCGTCTCAACGGATTTAGATGGTGCCCTATTAAACGTGAATGCAGCTGTCTCTAATGCATAACCCCAAAACGGTAATGGTAAATTAATAAGAGACATCATAGATCGCACCATATCAAATAAAGTGCGGTTCTGACGTTCGGACACACCATAACATTGTGGTGTTCTGTATGGCGTGAGCTGTGAAACTATTCCACATTATTTTAATTGAAGACCAAACTCAGAACTCAATTATTCGCCTTTGCGATTAGATCGCAGAAACTTTATTTTCTTGTTACGATGATTTTTCCACTTCACTCTGAAATTCTTTGAACCTTTCAACTATTTCAGACTTATGTTTCATCAAGTAGATATACCCATATCTGCTCAAATCATCTTGTGGAAGTCGAAAATAACGATACTTGCCACGAGCATCAACACTCATTGGATCGCATACATCGGTATGTATTATTTCCAATGAGTCAAGAGTTTGTTCCATTGTTCCGAGAATGGAGTTTTAGTCATCTTGCCCAAAGCGGCACGGTTCGCAAGCATCAAATGATTCATAATCAAGTGATTCCAAAAGTCCATCAAGATGGAGTTTTCTTCATGCGCTTTACACCAATATGACCTAAACGGCAAGTGCCACAAATAAGTTGCACTATCATTATTAACTTTGCATCTTTTGGTTTCAATATTATGAATATGTGTATCACTATGATCGAGATCCAATGAATCATTTTCATTGGGTGTGTAACCATATAAGGTTTTATTCATGTAAATGTAACAACAATTTATTCTCTTACTTAAATGAATAACCGTATTGCAATAAACATGATCAAATCATACTTATGCTCAACACCAAATAACACTTATTTAGGTTCCATACTAATCCCGAAAGTTTAGGGAGTGTGCGATGATGATCATATCAATCTTGGAACTACTTCCAACACTCATCTTCACTTCCCCTTCAACTAGTTTATGTTCATTCTGCAACTCCTGCTTCAAGTTACTACTCTTAGCAACCGAACCAGTATCAAATACCGAGGGGTTGCTACGAACACCAAGAAAATACACATCAATAATCTGTATCTCAAATATACCTTTGTTCACTTTGCCATCCTTCTTATCCGCCAAATACTTGGGGTAGTTCCGCTTCTAGTGACCAGTTCAATTGCAGCAAAAGCACTTAGTCTCAGGCTTAGGTCCAGACTTGGTCTTCTTCACTCGAGCAGCAACTTGCTTGCAGTTCTTCTTGTAGTTACCCTTCTTATCTTTTTCCCTTTCCTTGAGACTAGTGGTCTTTTCTATCATCAACACTTGATGCTCTTTCTTGATTTCTACCTTCGCCGATTTCAACATCACGAAGAGCTCGGGAATCGCTTTTCGTCATCCCTTGCATACTATAGTTCATCACGAAGTTCTAGTAACTTAGTGTTGGTGACTAGAGAATTCTGTCAATCACTATCTTATCTGGAAGATTAACTCCCACTTGATTCAAGCGATTGAAGTACCTGCATAATCGAGAACATGCTCACTAGTTGAGCGATTCTCTTCCATCTTTTAGTTGTAGAACTTGTTGGAGATTTCATATCTCTCAACTCGGTTATTTGCTTGAAATATTAACTTCAATTCCTGGAACATCTCATATGGTCCATGACGCTCAAAACATCTTTGAAGTCCCGATTCTAAGCTGTTAAGTATGGTGCACTAAACTATCAAGTAGTCATCATATTGAGCTAGCCAAACGTTCATAACGCCTACATTTGCTCCTGCAATAGGTCCGCTACCTAGCGGTGCATTAAGGACATAATTCTTACAGGCAGCAATGAGGATAAACCTCAGATCACGGATCCAATCCGCATCATTGCTACTAACATTTTTCAATACAATTTTCTCTAGGAACACATATAAAAACATAGGGAAGCAACAACGCGAGCTATTGATCTACAACATAATTTGCAAAATACTACGGGACTAAGTTCATGATAAATTAAAGTTCAATTAATCATATTACTTAAGAACTCCCACTTAGATAGACATCTCTCTAGTCATCTAAGTGATCACGTGATCCAAATCAACTAAACCATAACCGATCATCACGTGAGATGGAGTAGTTTTCAATGGTGAACATCTTATGTTGATCATATCTACTATATGATTCACGCCGACCTTTCGGTCTCCGTGTTCCGAGGCCATATATGCATATGCTAGGCTCGTCAAGTATAACCTGAGTATTCTGCTGCGTGCAAAACTGGCTTGCACCCGTTGTAGATGGACGAGAGCTTATCACACCCGATCATCACGTGGTGTCTCTACAGACGAACTTTGGCAACGGTGCATACTCGTGGAGAACACTACTTGATAATTTTAATGAGAGATCATCTTAAAATGCTACCCGTCAAACAAAGCAAAATAAGATGCATAAAGGATAAACATCACATGCAATCAATATAAGTGATATGATATGGCCATCATCATCTTGTGCTTGTGATCTCCATCTCCGAAGCACCGTCATGATCACCATCGCCACCGGGCGCGACACCTTGATCTCCATCGTAGCATCGTTGTCGTTTACGCCATCTATTGCTTCTACGACTATCGCTACCGCTTAGTGATAAAGTAAAGCAATTACAGCGTTGCATTTCATACAATAAAGCGACAACCATATGGCTCTCGCCAATATTGCCGATAACTCGGTTACAAAACATGATCATCTCATACAATAAAATATAGCATCACGTCTTGACCATATCACATCACAACATGCCCTGCAAAAACAAGTTAGACGTCCTCTACTTTGTTGTTGCAAGTTTTACGTGGCTGCTACGGGCTGAGCAAGAACCGTTCTTACCTCGCATTAAAACCACAACGATACTTCACAAATAGACTCCGTTTAACCTTCTCAAGGACCGGGCGTAGCCACACTCGGTTCAACTAAAGTGAGAGAGACAGACACCCGCCAGCCACCTTTAAGCATGAGTGCTCGTAGCGGTGAAACCAGTCTCGCGTAAGCGTCTGGCGTAATGTCGGTCCGGCCGCTTCATCTCACAATACCGCTGAACCAAAGTATGACATGCTTTGGTAGGCAGTATGACTTGTATCGCCCACAACTCACTTGTGTTCTACTCGTGCATATGACATCAACGCATAAAACCAGGCTCGGATGCCACCGCTTGGGGAACGTAGTAATTTCAAAATTTTCCCTCGCACACACAGTGACCATGGTGATGGCATAGCAACGAGGGGAGAGTGTATGTCCACGCACTCGTAGACCGTAAGAGGAAGCGTTATAACAACGCGGTAGATGTAGTCGAAAGTCTTCACGATCCGACCGATCCAAGTACCGAACGTCACGGCACCTCCGGAAGTTCTCGCACATCGCTCATCTCGATGACGATCCCGGACTCCGATCCAGCAAAGTGTCGGGGATGAGTTCCACAAGACGACGGCGTGGTGACGATGATGATGCTCCACCGACGCAGGCTTCGCCTAAGCTCTGCGACGATATGACTTCACCGGCGCAGGGCTTCGCCTAAGCTCCGCGACGATATGACTTCACGGCGCAGGCTTCGCTTAAGCTCCGCGACGATATGACCAAGTGGAATATGGTGGAGGGGGCACCGCACACGGCTAAGGAACGATCCGTAGATCAACTTGTGTGTCCATGGGGTGCCCCCGCCTGTGATATAAAGGAGTGGAGGAGGGAGGGCCGGCCCTCTCTATGGCGCGCCCTAGGGGAGTCCTACTCCCACCGGAGTAGGATTCCCCTTCCTAGTCCAACTAGGAAACCTTCCATGTAGTAGGAGTAGGAGAGAAGGAAAGGGAAGGGAAAAGGAGAAGGAAGGAAGAGCGCCCCTTCCCTAGTCCACCCGGACCAGACCAAGGGAAGGGTGCGGCCACCCTTGAGGCCCTTTTCCTTCTTTCCGTATGGCCCAATAAGGCCCAATACGTATTCCGTAACTCTCCCAGACTCGAAAAATACCCGAATCATTCGAACCTTTCCGAAGTCCGAATATAGTCGTCCAATATATTGATCATTACATCTCGACCATTTAGAGACTCCTCGTCATGTCCCCGATCTCATCCGGGACTCCGAACTCCTTCGGTACATCAAAACTCATAAACTCATAATATAAGCATCGCCCGAAACCTTAAGCGTGCGGACCCTACGGGTTCGAGAACTATGTAGACATGACCTAGAACTATTCTTGGTCAATAACCAATAGCGGGACCTGGATGCCCATATTGGCTCCTACATATTCTACGAAGATCTTTATCGGTCAAACCGCATAACAACATACGTTGTTCCCTTTGTCATCGGTATGTTACTTGCCCGAGATTCGATCGACGGTATCCAATACCTAGTTCAATCTCGCCACCGCAAGTCTCTTTACTCGTTCTGTAATGCATCATCCCGTAACCAACTTATTGGTCACATTGCTTGCAAGGCTTATAATGATGTGCATTACCGAGAGGGCCCAGAGATACCTCTCCGACAATCGGAGTGACAAAACCTAATCTTGAAATCGCCAACCCAACATGTACCTTTGGAAACACCTGTAGTACTCCTTTATAATCACCCAGTTACGTTGTGACGCTTTGGTAGCACCCAAAGTGTTCCTCCGTAAACGGAGTTGCATAATCTCATAGTTACAAGAACATGTATAAGTCATGAAGAAAGCAATAGCAACATACTAAACGATCAAGTGCTAGGCTAACGGAATGGGTCATGTCAATCGATCATTCTCCTAATGATGTGATCCCGTTAATCAAATGACAACTCATGTCTATGGTTAGGAAACATAACCATCTTCGATTAACGAGCTAGTCAAGTAGAGGCATACTAGTGACACTGTTTGTCTATATATTCACACATGTATTATGTTTCCGGTTAATACAATTCTAGCATGAATAATAAACATTTATCATGATGTAAGGAAATAAATAATAACTTTATTATTGCCTCTAGGGCATATTTCCTTCAGCGCCTCCGCCGACTTCTCCCTCGTCTCCTGGGCCGCCCTCCGCTCCTTTGCCTCCCACTCCTCCCGCGCCTCCTGCGCATTCCGCTCCGTCGCTTCTAGGAGATCAGCACGGGGATCCACGCGGTGGGAGCTTGCAGACCCTGGAGCGCTCCAACTATGGAGGTGGTAGGGACCCGCTCGAGGGAAAGCGGCGCCCTGATTGGCAAATCAAGAAAAAGACTTAGAAAATCGTTTACCCAAGAGAAAAAGAAAGAAAGGTGTGAGAAAATCGACACTTACGCCGAAACCGCCTGCGGCTGCTTCACCACCTTACAGAAGCGGGCCGCCTTCGCGGCCGCCCCGTCCCGCTTGGTCGCCGCTGCGGAACCCCTGGGCTTCTTCGGCCGACTGCCGAAGAGGGTCGACGCGTCTGGCGCTCTCAAGCGCCACCACGGCAATAGCGCGGCAGATGGGCCCGCGCCTTGACGATCGGACGTCGGCTGGCGACGCGGAATAACTTCGTCCTCATCTTCATCCGGCCAGTCCCCAAAGCCGGCTCCGAGCTCGGGGCCGCCTGCCTCACCGCCTCCTCCTACGGCGTCGTCGTCCAGGACGGCCGCCCCCAAGTCAGGATCGTCAAAATCGTCCGCCACGCGGTCAGGCATGAACTGGCGCTCCGGCCCCGCGGCTCCAGCCGCTGGTCGAAGAAGGGGGCTCTGCCAAAAACAAGTCGGCTGGTCAAGAGTCGGCCATTATGAACCCGACAACAAGAGAAGAAGAAAAGAAGGGAAACTTACCATAGGCGGAGGGTTGGCGCGAGAATATGGCTCCTTGCCGTACCGCCACTCCTCGGTGAGTTTGCAGTTGGCGTTGTAGTTCACCATGTAAGATACCTTGTCCTGAGGCATCTCCTTGGTGCTCAGCCGGCTTGGGTCAAAGTGGCTGCTCATCTGGGAGATCATGTGGGGTCAGCCTTGAAGTGGGAGCACCCGGCGCTCCACGAAGGCGGCTACCAGGTCGGCTCCGACCAGGCCTTCCGACTGGACCATCACCCGGAGCCGGGCGACGGCAGCAGCCCCAGCCGGAGACAGCGTCCTGGCTCGGTAGGACCATGAAGGCTGCCTCCCAGCCGGCAGGCCGGCTACGTAAGCCGGCAGATTGACGAAGTCGCCTTGCGGGGCGACGTTCTTCATGTAGAAGTAGGATTTCTGCCATAGCTTCACCGACTGGATCAGCAGGATGGGCGGAAACGGGTTGTTATCGCGTGACCTCCGCATGGCGATGAAGGCGCCGCATGGGGCGGGCACGCCCGCGGTGACGGTGCCAAGCTTGCACTGGAAGAATTCCCCCCAGAGCTCGAGGGTGGGGAGGACGCCGAGAAAGCCTTCGCACAGAGTGACGAAGGCCGACAGCAGCGTCACCGTGTTTGGAGTGAGGTGATGCGGCTGGAGATGATAAAACTCGAGGAAGGCGCGGAAGAACCCGCTCGCCGATAGGACGACGCCGCGCAGGCAGTGCGAGCGGAAGATTACCCGCTCGTCCTCCTCCGGCGCCAGCGAGATCTCTGTCTCCGGCGCGAGGCGGGCTCGCACGTAATCCATGCCCGGCAGTCGCCGCGTCTTGCGGAGGAAGTCGACATGGTCCTCATGGATGTTGGAGCCATCCCAAGAGCTGGACAACGCCATGAGGACGGGGAAGCGACGAGAGAGGCGGGACGGCGGAGGACGCGCGACCCAACTGCGGTAGAGCTACAGCGAGCCAAGAAGGTTGACGGAAGGACAGCGCGGCGGTGAGGCGCTGTGGTGACAGGGAGGAAGAAGGAGAAGAAGAAAGTGGCGGAGCGAGGGCGAGCGAGCGAGCGTCTGCCGCTCCCCCTCCTCCCCCTACTTATAGCCCTATGCGGCGGAGCCGAGGCGTGGGGGGACGTGGGATTAACTGCGCCCACTCCCCCACGTCCCGCGTTCATCGCGCCCTAAAGGCATGCGGAAACTGCCACTGGAAGGTGAACGGCCCGTTCGGGCCGCAGAAGATCCGCACTTGGGCCGAGGCCTGGGAGTGTCGGGCCCCGGTCTGCGGCGACGTCTCGTCGTGCGCGTGGGCTGGCAGGTCCTTCCAGCTGATGGGTGCCATGTGGCGCGCAGGTGGCAGGCGGTCAGCGCGCAGCTCAGCTCGCGTGCCACCTGGTTCCCACCTTCGAGCTGCAAAGCCTTCCCAAAGACGGCGCACCTAATCAAAGCCGGCTCCTAGCTGCCGGCTCTTCAGGATAGGAAGCTGATTGAGCTTCTCGTCCTCTCTTCAGCCTCGAAGCCCAACCAGCTTCGGGGACTACTGTCGGAGTAAATGACCACGGGTAGCCTAGCCGGCTCCCCCTGGCGCTTCTGAAAAATTACGGGCCGATCGAGCCCTCAAGCATCCAAGGCGTGGGGCGGCCCGGCCCAAAACCCATAGGAGTAAGGCCACAAGAGGGCCGACTCCAAGAAGCCGGCCACGAGAAGGCCGACTCCAAGAAGCCGGCCCTCAGCAGGCGGCCAAGATCGTACCCTCAAACTCTGCACCCACATAACGGCGATGGGACGGGGCGTGGCTACAGTGAAGCCTGCCACCCCCGAATCCCGGAGCGCGCGTGGCCACAACGCATCGTACGGGGCGGCCATCGCCCGTCCGACGCGACACTGTTGCCATGTTGACCATGACATCACCCACGACAAGCTGTCAGCCCGGCCCGCAGGCGGCGGGTCCCTTTAGTCAGAGAGATACCCGAAGGCGGCCAGGCCTCCCGGCCGGCTGGGATGTGGCTGTTCCATCAGCGGGCTGGCTCCCTCCCTCGAAGGAGGCGCCTCATTAAGGAGACAAGACGAGGTAAGGCTACAGTGATCGCCGCCAGGCGGCGGCACTGTAGCCATGCTTACCTCGACAAAGCCCTCGTCATCAGGGGTGAGGCAACAGTAACCAGCCCCCGACAAGGCCCCCGAGCGGTGGGACCTGCTTGTCGGCCAGGAAGCCGGCAGCCGGCGGGACCCGCCAGTCGGTGGGTCCCAGGCCGGGCGGAGAAGCCGGGCGAACATGGACACTGATGGCTAGGGCCCGCGCCCAATGGATTACCATTGTACCCACAGGGGTAGGCCTATATAAACCCCCAGGGCAACCATGCAAAGGGTTGATCTCTTAGAGTTTTAGACACCATATAGAGGGAAGAGGAGAGCTAGCCGTGCCCTTCTTGTTCCTCTCACCAAAACAGCTCAAGGAGCCTCTTGTAGCTACTTGTTCACTTAGTGATCATGCGGAGACCCCGCAGAGCAGCAGTAGGGGTGTTATCTCCCCGGAGAGCCCTGAAGCTGGGTAAGATTCGCCGGCGTGCATGTCTTCGCCTTATCCCGTTTTCAGGCACCGGCGACGTCTTATTGGCTCCCACAATGATAAGCCACCCGTTGGCATATGTCGCACCTACCACCCGACATTTTTGTAAATATGATGAGTTCATCGTTCTTGATTCAGCCTATTATGAATAAAAATTTTTGCAATGACAATTAGAGATCGTAGTTGCTTATGCCATGCTTGATTAGCTATGAGTTATAATGGTTTACCTTGCGTGCCAACATGCTATTAAAATGGTTGTGATGTGGTATGATGGGGTGGTATCCTCCTTTGAATGAATTAAGTGACTTGACTTGGCACATGTTCACACATGTAGTTGAAACAAATCAACATAGCCTTCACGATATTTATGTTCATGGTGGATTATATCCTACTCATGCTTGTATCCAATGTTTATTAATTTTAATGCATGTTCATGACTGTTGTCGCTCTCTAGTTGGTCGCTTCCCAGTCTCTTGCTAGCCTTCACTTGTACTAAGCGGGAATACTGCTTGTGCATCCAATATCTTAAACCCCAAAGTTATTCCATATGAGTCCACTATATCTTCCTATATACGGTGTCTACCTGCCGTTCCAAGTAAATTTGTATGTGCCAAACTCTAAACCTTCAAATAAACATTCTGTTTTGTATGCTCGAATAGCTCATGTATCAACTAGGGCTGCCCTTATCTTCCATGTTAGGCGGGTTATTCTCAAGAGGAGTGGACTCCGCTCCTCTCTCACGAGAAAATGGCTGGTCACCGGGATGCCCAGTCCCATGCTTTATGCAAACTAAATCAAAATAATTGCACACAAAACTCCCCCTGGGACCTGTTGATTGTTGGAGGCACTCGTCATTTCGAGCAAGCCATGGATTGATGCTTGTTGGTGGAGGAGGAGTATAAACTTTACCATTCTATTTGGGAACCACCTATAATGTGTGTAGCATGGAAGATATCGCCATCTCTTAGTTGTTATGTTGACAATGAAAGTATACCGCTCAAAATATTATTTATCTCTATTTCAAAACCGAGCTCTGGCACCTCTACAAATCCCTGCTTCCCTCTGCGAAGGGCCTATCTATTTACTTTTATGTTGAGTCATCACCCTCTTATTAAAAGGCACTACCTGGAGAGCGTAGCTGTCATTTGCATTCATTACTATTAATTTATATTGGGTATGCCTATGACTGGATCTCTTTTACCATGAATTACAATGTCTAGTCAGTCCTTGATCTTTAAAGGTGCTCTGCATTTATCTTTTGCGGTCTCAGAAAGAGCTAGCGAGATACCATCCTGTTATATCATATTGCAATTGTTTTGAGAAAGTGTTGTCATCCGAGATTTATTATTATGACTCGCTAGTTGATTATGCCATTGATATGAGTAAACATGAGACCTGAGAATTATTGCAAATGTGGTTAGTTATAATCTTTGCTGAAAACGTGAATGCCGGGCTTGACATATTTACAACAAAAGAGCAAACAAAGTTTGTAAAAATTTTCTTTTCTCTTTCGGTTTGTCAACTGAATTGCTTGAGGACAAGCAAGGGTTTAAGCTTGGGGAGTTGATACGTCTCCGTCAGATCTACTTTACCAAACACTTTTGCCCTTGTTTTGGACTCCAACTTGTATGATTTGAATGGAACTAACCCGGACCGACGCTGTTTTCAGCAGAATTGTCATGATGTTGTTTTATGTGCGTAAAACAAAAGTTCTCGTAATGACCTGAAACTCCACGGAACATCTTAGAAAAAATAATAATAAATCCTCGCCAAAGATGAAGACTAGGGGGCCCACACCCTGTCCACGAGGGTGGGGGCGCCCCCCCTCCTGGGCGCGCCCCCTACCTCGTGGGCCCCCTGGAGACCCTTCGACGCCAACTCCAACTCTATATATTTGCTTTCGGAGAGAAGAAATCATTGCGTTTTACGATACGGAGCCGCCGCCAAGCCCTAAAACCTCTCGGGAGGGCTGATCTGGAGTCCGTCCGGGGCTCCGGAGAGGGGGATTCGTCGCCGTCGTCATCATCAACCATCCTCCATCACCAATTTCATGATGCTCACCGCCGTGCGTGAGTAATTCCATTGTAGACTTGTTGGACGGTGATGGGTTGGATGAGATTTATCATGTAATTGAGTTAGTTTTGTTAGGGTTTGATCCCTAGTATCCACTATGTTCTGAGATTGATGTTGCTATGACTTTGCTATGCTTAATGCTTGTCACTAGGGCCCGAGTGCCATGATTTGAGATCTGAACCTATTATGTTTTCATGAATATATGTGTGTTCTTGATCCTATCTTGCAAGTCTATAGTCACCTATTATGTGTTATGATCCGACAACCCAAGTGACAATAATCGGGATACTTATCGGTGATGACCATAGTTTGAGGAGTTCATGTATTCACTATGTGCTAATGCTTTGTTCCGGTTCTCTATTAAAAGGAGGCCTTAATATCCCTTAGTATCCATTAGGACCCCGCTGCCACGGGAGGGTAGGACAAAAGATGTCATGTAAGTTCTTTTCCATAAGCACGTATGACTATATTCGAATACATGCCTACATTACATTGATGAATTGGAGCTAGTTCTGTGTCACCCTATGTTATGATCGTTACATGATGAACCGCATCCGCATAATTATCCATCACCGATCCAATGCCTACGAGTTTTCCATCTATTGGTTTACGCTTATTTACTTTCCCGCTATTATTGTTACAGTCACTACAAAACACCAAAAATATTACTTTTGCTTTCATTACTCTTTTGTTACCGTTACCACTACTATCATACTACTTTGCTACTAAATACTTTGCTGCAGATACTAATTTATCCACGTGTGGCTGAATTGACAACTCAGTTGCTAAAACTTGAGAATATTCTTTGGCTCCCCTTGTGTCGAATCAATAAATTTGGGTTGACTACTTTACCCTCGAAAGCTGTTGCGATCCCCTACACTTGTGGGTTATCAAGATACCTTAACGAGTTTAGTACATCGCCGAAGGGCGAGTGCTGAAAGATATCCGCGGAGGTGAACTCCATGATCGGCGCCCAATCAGATTCGATAGGCATGGGTACAGGCGGTTCGGAGTCCGTGGCCAAAGACGAGTCCAATGATTCAAGGCCACGGTTCTCGTGAGGGGTAAGGTCGATTCGGCTCTATCGCCATCGAGGGTGCAGCCTCCAAGGCGGGTCTATCCGCCTGGCCCTCGAATGGCACAGTCCGTTCCGGATTGAAGGCCGGAGTGGTTGCTGGCGTGATTTCCCGAACACTGTCCGACGGCAGAGCTACATCGTGCTCGTCGTGATCGTGAGGCACACCTGGCATGGGCTCGAATCCGTCGAAGATTAAGTCTCCGCGGACATCGGAAGTGTAATTCAAGTTTCCAAACCTGACCTGGTGCCCAGGGGCGTAGCTCTCGATCTGCTCTAGATGGCCAAGCGAGTTGGCCCGCAGTGCGAAGCCGCCGAATACGAAGATCTGTCCAAGGAGGAAAACCTCACCCTGGACCGCATCGTTATCGATGATCGGAGGATCCATCCAGCTTTACGGCGACTGCAAAGTGGAACTCTTAATGAAAGCACCAATATCGGTGTCAAAACCGGCGGATCTCGGGTAGGGGGTCCCGAATTGTGCGTATAAGGCGGATGGTAACAGGAGGCAGGGGACATGATGTTTACCCAGGTTCGGGCCTTCTCGATGGAGGTAATACCCTACTTCCTGCGTGATTGATCTTGATGATATGAGTAGTACAAGAGTTGATCTACCACGAGATCGTAGAGGCTAAACCCTAGAAGCTAGCCTATGGTATGATTGTTCTTGTCCTATGGACTAAACCCTCCGGTTTATATGGAGACACCGGAGGGGGTTAGGGTTACACAGAGTCGGTTACAAGGGAGGAGATCTACATATCCGTATCACCAAGCTTGCCTTCCACGCCAAGGAGAGTCCCATCCGGACACGAGACGAAGTCTTCAATCTTGTATCTTCATAGTCCAATAATCCGGCCCAAGGATATAGTCCGGCTATCCGGATACCCCCTAATCCAGGACTCCCTCACCCCCCCTCTAGTCGATATAACACACTTTCAATTGGTATCAGAGCAAGGTACTCCCTTGTTCTATGTGATTTTGGTTTAACCGCCTTGAGTTTTAGTTATGTTGACTGCGGGCACGATCAAGGTCTCTACTGGGTGTCCTACCTTCGATGGGACGGACTACCCCTATTAGAAGAATAAGATGCGAATGCATCTTGAGGCAATTGACAACGATCTCTGGTACGTTGGGGAAAATGGCGTTCCCTCCGTCACTCCTACCATTAACGCCGCTGATGTGAAGAGATTCAGGCAACTCGACTCTCAAGCGAAGAATATCATTTGTGGCCGTCTGAGCAAAGGGCAGTATGGCAGAGTGAGTGCTTTGGAGACAGCTAAGCTTCTCTAGGATAGGCTGTCCAAGGTCAACGAAGGAGTCTCAACACAGTGTGACTCTCGAGTTGATGTTCTTCACAATCTCTTCAACCGCTTCAAAAGACTTGACAATGAAAATGTTCAGCAAACCTTTCATCGCCTCACTGACATCTCAAATGAGCTTCAAGCACTTGGTGCTACTGACATCATCGACCATGAGGTGGTGAAGAAATTGCTGAGATCGCTTGATTCCTTATTTGACACTCTTGCACTGATGATACAAGAACGTGGAGACTACAAGTCACTTGATCCCGCTGATATCCTCGAGAGGCTAAATACTCATGGATTCCAACTTGCTGAGAAGAGAGATATCTATGGACCGAGCTATGGCAGATCACGCGCTCTGAAGGCCAAGGCAGTCTCTAAATCTAAAGGTGAGGATTCTGGTAGCAGCCTTGGTGATCCTGAAGAACCTAGTCAAGAGCTAGCAATGCTCCTGAGGAAATTCCAGAAGTTCTCAAGGCGTGGTCGCTTTGGCAAATCCTCAAGAGGTGATGACATGAGATCCGATTCCTCATCCCGTGACTACAAGAAGAGAACTTGCCACAAATGCAAGAAACCTGGTCACTACATTACTAATTGTCCTTGGTGGGAGAAGGAATCAAAGAAGAAGAAATACAAGGACTGCAGTTCTGATGACGCAAAGAAGAAGAAGAAGAAATCTTCAAAGTCCTCATCGTCAAATCTTCAAAGTCTTCGTCTCACAAGAAGAGCAGCTCCAAAAAGGCTCGTGCATTCATTGGCAAGGAAATGGACTCTGAAGCTGAATCTGAGGAAAATGAGGAAGAGGAGGCATCTGAGGAGTCAGACTGTGTGTGGCGAGCCTAGCCCTCACTATCAAGCGTTCACAAGAAGTCATCCTCAACTCGAGGAAAATGACTTCCCAACACTACCGACGACAGCCGATGATGACTACGCCCCACCTATTGCTTCATGGCAAAAGGTGCCAAGGTACTCAAATATCCCTCCTCTGAATCAAGTGAGGATGAATCTGATGAAAACCTCAAGCCTAGCTATTCTAAACTTGCTAAGATTGCTGTGAAACAACAAAAGGCTTTTGAAAAGGTTCAAAATATGCTAGACAAAAGCGATGACCTGTCGGGTGAAGAAATGGATCGAACTCAAACTCTGATTAATAATTTTCAGAGACTTTAGTCTAAGTTTGATAACCTTCAAAGTCATCATAACACTCTCTTAGCTGATCATGAGAACCTTTCTTATGAATTTCTTCAAAGAAAGCAAGATCTTGAGAAGCTAAGGGCGAGTTATGAAGATCTTCAAAAGGAGCGTGATTCATTACTTGCTCAACAGATCAGTGCCGCTCAGGATGAATTCATTCCATCATGTTTGAAATGCATTGAACATGAATCTGCTAATTCTTCACCTGAAAGTTCAAATGCTTCTATTGCTGCAAATTCTTCAACTGTCTTTGTTATCACAAATTCCTCATCTGAGGATTCTACTAGTATCACAGACAATGCAGGGCTGAAGGAATTGTATGTAACAGGCATGTACAAAAGCCTCAAAGGTCATCAGGCTCTTTGTGATGTGCTTAAAAAGCATATCCTCAACAGGAACCCTAGGAATGAGGGTATTGCCTTTGAGAGGGAACTCAATGCTGATGAGACCTACTGGAAACCTCACCAGTATCCCAAAACCTCATGGGTTGCTGCAAAGGGACCTCCAGTAGATCCATCCACTTTATCTGGCTTTACATGTGAATCTTAATATTCTTCTGATGAGTCATTTGACTCCAACTATAAACTGTTCAAAAATCAGAATGGTGAAGTATTTGCTAGATATGTTGGCACTAACTGCAGCAACGGTCCCCCTATGAAGAAACTCTGGATTCCCAAAAGGTGCCTTGAAATTCTTCATGTGAATGTCATCATGACACCACCTGTGAAGAATAGGCACCCCAGATCAAATTCTTCTTATGGACCAAAGTCCTCATATGGATCAAAATCCTCATATGAACATCATTGTGCTAACACTTCTGTTTCGCAGGAAAGCCTAAGGGCTATGAATATGTGCATTATGCTTCAAATCATTATGTTCATAAATCCTCGAAGAATTTCTCTGCTTATTCATATGCTTACTCTAACCCCTCTTCTGTGAAACGAAGTGGACTGGCTTCTATGCCACCTTCTTCTTATGGAGCTCGCAGAATGATGAACTCTTTGCCACCCCTCCAGATGTGGGTGGTGTAGAAAAAAACTAATCTCTTATGCAGGGTCAGGTCTCCAGACGAACTTAAATGTCTGAAGAATTTGCTGGAGACCTGAAAATGCTTGAAAGGATGCAAGCTAATCATGAAGAAATGAATTTTTCATTGCTCACATCCTCCTACTGCTATATCTGTTCTATTGCTTGATGAAATTGATCTGATGAATTTGATGGCATATTCTTCAATGATGAAATATATGAGTTCGTAAGATGCACTAATTCATCTGCAGGATGATCAACCTGTACAAATCACATGACTGGTGATAGGAACTTATTGATGGACACTGCCTTATCTCCATCACATCTGAAGCATATCTCCTACACTGACAAAGGCAAAAGCAAGGTATTGGGTCTAGGTAGGGTTGCGATCTCAAAGGATCGACACATGGACAAAGTCATGCTTGTCGAGTCCTTAGGATACAACCTCATGTCTGTCTCAATGCTTTGTGATCTTGATATGGTTGTTGTCTTTGGCAAGTATCGTTGTGTTGTGATCATGGAAGCTGACCATTCCAAAGTCTTCGAAGGCTTTAGGAGAGGAGACTTGTATATTGTTGATTTCTCTACAGGACCACAACCTGCCACATGTCTACTTGCAAAAGCTAAAGAGGGTTGGTTATGGCATCGACAGTTAGGTCATGCTGGCATGATGAACTTGCACACGCTCGCGAAGAAGAAGCATGTCATTGCATCGAGGGTGTCAAATTCCTCAAGGATCACCTGTGTGGAGCTTGTGAAGCTAGAAAGATGACCAAGGCCAAGCATCCCTCGAAGACCATCATGACTACCACTCGTCCATTTGAATTGCTTCACATGGATCTCTTTGGCCCTACTCATTATGCCACATTCACTAATGCTGCATCTTTATATGACTTTGTTATTGTTGATGACTATTCTCGTTACACACAGGTGCATATCATCATTTACAAAACTGAATTGCAGAAAGTCTTAAAACGATTTTCTTCGAGGGCTTCAACAAACTTCGGTGTGAAGATCAAGCATATTAGAAGTGACAATGGGACCGAGTTCAAGAATACTGGTCTCGATGACTATCTTGATGAACTCGGTATTACTCACGAGTTATCTTCTCCTTATACTCCTCAGTAGAATGGCATCGTGGAGCGCAAGAACATGACTCTTGTTGAGATGGCTCGCACTATGCTTGATGAATATAAGACGCCTTGTCACTTTTGGCCCGAGGCAATTGATACTGCGTGGCACATCATCAATAGGGTATATCTTCACAAATTCTTCAAAAAGACCTCATATGAACTCCTCACTGACAAGAAACCCAATGTGAGTTATTTCAAAGTCTTGATTGCTAAATGTTGGATTAGAGATCCTCATCACAATTCTAAATTTGCAAGAAAGCACATGAAGGTTTTATGCTTGGTTACGGAAAGGACTTGCACACCTACAGAGTCTTCAACACCGTTCATCATAAGGTTGTTGAAACTGTAGATGTGCGGTTCGATGAAACTAATGGATGTCAAAGAGAGCACCTACGTCATGTGCTAGATGAAATATCTCCTGAGGAATCCATCAAGTTCAAGGCTACTAAGGATGTCATTCCTACCGAAGAATCTGCTGAAGAAGTCATTCCAGAACGTGAAGAACATCATGGTGGTGCACCTGAGGAAAATGGCTCTGAAGAAAATGCTGAGCCTGCTCAATGTCGTCAACCCGCTCATCCTCGCGTTGGAAATGAAGTGCGGATTGAGATAATCATCGACGACATCAAAGCACCAGGTCATCTCATACGCTCAAAGGCTTCACATTTGTCTAACTTTTGTGGGCACTTTGCTTTTGTCTCTATCACAGAGCCCACCAAAGTAGATGAGGCATTTCTGGAACCTGAGTGGATTCAAGCGATGCAAGAGGAATTACATCAATTAGAGCTCGACAATGTCTGGGAACTTGTCAAGTGACCAGACCCATGCAAGCACAATATCATCACCACCAAATGGATCTACCGCAATAAGCAAGATGAAAATGGCCTTGTGGTGAGGAATAAGGCATGACTAGTAGCTCAAGGCTACACACAGGTTGAAGGAATTGATTTCGATGAAACTTTTGCACCTGTTGCTAGACTTGAGGCTACTCGCATATTGCTTGCTTATGCTAACCATCATAATATCATCTTATATCAAATTGATGTGAAAAGTGCATTCCTCAATGGTAAGCTTGAGGAAGAAGTATATGTTGCTCAACCCCGAGGTTTTGAAGATCCAAAGCATCCTGACAAAGTCTTCAGACTCAATAAAGCCCTCTATGGCCTCAAGCAGGCCCCTCGGGCGTGGTATGATACTTTGAAGGGATTCCTCATGAAGAAAGGCTTCAAACCCGGTTCACTTGACCCAACTCTTTTCACCAAAACCTATGATGATGAATTATTCGTGTGCCAAATATATGTTGATGATATTATCATTAGCTGTACTGACGAACATTACAGTGACGAATTTGCCTATATGATGAGTGAGTGCTACCTCTTGAGCATGCGTTGGTTTTCCCTTGAAGAGGAAAGGGTGATGCAGCAAAGTAGCGTAAGTATTTCCCTCAGTTTTTCAGAACCAAGGTATCAATCCAGTAGGAGACTACACGCAAGTCCCTCGTACCTGCACAAAGAATCAAGAACCTTGCGACCAATGCGATAAAGGGGTTGTCAATCCCTTCACGGCCACTTGCAAAAGTGAGATCTGATAAAGATAATAAGATAAATATTTTTGGTATTTTTGTTGTATAGATTGAAAAGTAAAGATTGCAAAAATAAACGGCGACATAAATAGCTAGTTGACAGTAGATTAATATGATGGAAAATAGACCCGGGGGCCATAGATTTCACTAGTGGCTTCTCTCAAGATAGCATAATTTACGCTGGGTGAACAAATTACTGTCGAGCAATTGATAGAAAAGTGCATAGTTATGAGAATATCTAGGCATGATCATGTATATAGGCATCACGTCCGTGACAAGTAGACCAAACGATTCTCGCATCTACTACTATTACTCCACACATCGACCGCTATCCAAAGATGCATCTAGAGTATTAAGTTCATAAGAACAGAGTAACGCATTAGGCAAGATGACATGATGTATAGGGATAAACTCAAGCAATATGATATAAAACCCATCTTTTTATCCTTGATGGCAACAATACAATATGTTCCTTGCTGCCCCTACATCCGAGAAAGGACACCGCAAGATTGAACCCAAAGCTAAGCACTTCTCCCATTGCAAGATAGATCAATCTAGTAGGCCAAACCAAACTGATATTTCAAAGAGACTTGCAAAGATATTTAAATCATGCATAAAAGAATTCAGAGAAGAATCAAATATTGTTCATAGACAATCTTGAGCATAAAGCCACAATTCATCGGATCTCGACAAACACACCGCAAAAAGAATTACATCGAATAGATCTCCAAGAGAATCGAGGAGAAATTTGTATTGAGATCCAAAGAGAGAGAAGAAGCCATCTAGCTAATAACTATGGACCCGAAGGTGCAGTAAACTACTCACACATCATCGGAGATGCTATGGTGTTGATGTAGAAGTCCTCCGTGATCGATTCCCCCTCGTGAGAAGGCGCGAAAAAAGGCCCCAAGATGGGATCTCACGGGTACAGAAGGTTGCGGCAGTGGAAATAGGGTTTCATGGTGCTCTCGGTTCAGGGTATATGAGTATATATAGGCGAAAGAAGTAGGTCGGTGGAGCCACGAGGGGCCCACGAGGGTGGGGGCGCGCCCTCCTGCCTCGTGGCTTCCTCATTGCTTCCTTGACGTCCACTCCAAGTCTCCTGGATTCCGTGGATTGTCCTTACCACCGTTCCCTTTGCGCAACGACTTCGTGCATCTCTTCTACATGGCCCTCACATGGTTATGGGTTCTTGTCCATTACATATTCTATTCCCATCTTGCCATGTTCACTTTTCATGATATGCTTATTCATATGCCCTTGCCATGCATTAGTGACCCATGCTTTGCATTACACATGATGATTGATTCTCATACTTGTATGTGTATTTGCAAGCTTGGTGGAGATATTGCTTGTTATTGCCATGATTGCTTTGTTCAATGCTTATGATGATGCTTTGATCATGTTTCATTTTCGTGCTTGCAATATGTCATGTGCATTGCCTATATCTATTATTTGCTCACATGACATGATTGCCATAATTTCCTCTAGTATGTTGCATCTTTGCACTACTAGCTTGCACGACTTGATTACTATGCTTGCTTATGTTGCATCACCCATGATTCATACTTGCTCATTTCATGCGTTTGATGACAACCATTTCCATGCTTTGCACATGATTGACTTGATCGCCTCACACATGATGAACAATTGCTCTTTCTATTGTGTTGAGTGCCACACAATACTCACTACACCCTATGCACGTTGTCTTCTGGATGATTCCTATGCATACCATAGACCTTTCATTGAGTGCTTTATGCATACTTGCTATGACCTTGAGGTAGATTCTTGTTCACTTGTCACACATATTAGCATCTTCACCTCCCATTTTCATGCTTGTTTCCATGATGTCCTTGATTGTGCTCAATTTATATGCTTAACTGCCATGCCACACTTCCTTGTCAAACCATATGCTATGCTTGATGACAACACTTGTTGGGTGAATCACCTCTTGAGTGCTTAGTTTTGCTTTAATGCCAAACACATTTGTTTTTCCAAGTGCTTGTTATCTTTTCTCCTTTTGAAGGAATTACAAGACGGTTAGACATTGGAGAGTGCCCATTTGGAACTACAAGATGATGAATGCTTGGTGATCGTCCACTTCTACACGGCGACATCATCTCTTTCCCATGGTGATTTGGATTTCGATCCGAGGTCGGATCTTTCCCAAGGGGGAGGGGATGATGCGGAGCATCCTATGGACATCACCATGTCAAGAGTCCATTTGGCAAGTGACACGTGCGACATCTACTTCATACATACAAAGGTGAATCATCTCCTTTACACGTGTCCACTTGTACCTCTCGAGGATGTTATACTACTTGACTCCTCTCTCGTATGCCTATACATAGGTGTGAGCGAAGCTACACATTCATAGAGGAGGAGTCCAAGAAGAAGAGAACATCTACACCATCCAAGAGGGAAGCCTGGATGCGGAGAGGGAAGCGCCAAGAAGAAGGCAGCGGCTCCCAGGCGACGTCATGCGCACGGGCGTGTACCGTGCCCACGGGACCCCTGTCGGTGTCAAAACTGGCGGATCTCGGGTAGGGGGTCCCGAACTGTGCGTCTAAGGCGGATGGTAACAAGAGGCAAGGGACACAATGTTTACCTAGGTTCAGGCCCTCTCTATGGAGGTAAAACCCTACTTCCTGCTTGATTGATCTTGATGAATATGAGTATTACAAGAGTTTATCTACCACGAGATCGTAGAGGCTAAACCCTAGAAGCTAGCCTATGGTATGATTGTTGTCCCATTTGACTAAACCCTCCGGTTTATATAGACACCGAGGGGCTAGGGTTACACAGAGTCGGCCATATAGAAGGAGATCTACATATCCAGACGCCAAGCTTGCCTTCCACGCCAAGAGAGTCCCATCCGCATACGAGACGAAGTCTTCAATCTTGTATCTTCATAGTCCAACAGTCCGCCAAAGGATATAGTCCGGCTGTCCAGATACCCATAATCCAGACTCCTCAAGAGTCTCGAACCAGGCTTCAATGATGATGAGTCCGGTAGCAGATTGTTTTCGGCATTGCAAGGCGGGTTCCTCCTCCAAATACTCCATAGAAGATCTTGAACACAAGGATAGTGTCCGGCTCTGCAAAACAAGTTCCATATACCATCGTAGAGAGAATAATATTCCCACAAATTTAATCTGCCGACGTATTACAGTATGACATCACACCATGGCCCGGTCATTATTCGAACCGTTTTTCAAAACCAGCCACCGCACATATCGCGAGGCATTCTCCTAGGCATGTCTTGTCGAAGCAGAGACCGTGTCCCCTTATCACGGGATTCTCATCAATACAGACGTGGGTAACCCAACCGTGCCATCAATTATGGCGCTTGGCGATCAAGCGAGTTTTACTAGGCAAGTGGGGGCGCATAGTTTCGTCCGCCTTTATAAAGGGATAAGGACTTCGCCTTTTTCACCCACGCCTTCTTCCCTCTCGCATATCCATTCTTGCGCAGTCGAGCTCCAACGCCCAAGCTTGCACCTTTTCTCCTCAAACCGCTTCAATCATGTCTGGAGCGGGAGGTAAGTGGATGAAATCCTCCGTCACGGAGGAGGACATCAAGAAGCTGCGGGGAGCCGGATACTTGGCCGCGGATATCGCGCACCGGCTTCCCGACGTGGGGCAGATCGTCCCTACCCCGGAACCTTACGAGAGGGTAGTCTTCCTCACCCACTTCGTCCGTGGACTGGGGTTTCCTCTCCACCCATTCGTCCGCGGCCTCATGTTCTACTACGGGCTGGACTTCCATGACCTGGCCCTGAACTTCATCCTCAACATCTCGGCGTTTATCGTCGGTAATGCGAGGCCTTCCTCCGCATTCAGCCCCCACTTCACTGTGGTCAAGACCTTCAATGTCAAGCCGAAGGTTGTAGGCGGCCAACAAGCGGAATGCGGCAGCGCCATGGTGGGCAAAATGCCCAATGTCACATGGCTCGAGGGCTCCTATGTGGAGACCATAAAGGGGTGGCAATCGGGGTGGTTCTACATCATCGAGCCACGCGCCACCAACTCGGTGGCGGCCCCCGAGTTCCGATCCGGAATCCCCACGCGGCTCACCTCCTGGAAAGAGAAGGGTCTGTCCTGGGGTAACCCGGTAGAGCTGACTGGACTCCAGACCTGCATCAGGAACATGATGAGCAAGAAAATCAAGCTCGTCAATGTGGTCCAGGTCATGCTCTTCCGCCGGATCCTCCCGTGCCAACAATGGGTATTCAATTTGTGGGAGTTCGACCCGGCCGAGCACCAGACGCTGCAGGAGCTTTTTGACACGACGCACAAGGACGTCTGGAAGGTGTTGTTTAAAGGCGTCGAGGTACCTCCTCCCCTTACCGAGGATCATGGACTCAGCCAAGAAAACGCCGCGCCAATCCGTAGGTGTTTACACATCACAAGATGTTTAATTTCCTCGCTTAATCATATGCGTGATCTAAGCCTTCATGCCTTTGACAGATCGGGTGGAGACGGCCGAGCGGATTGACTACCCCGCCCGCCTCAAGATCCAGAGACGCCTCTCGACGGAGATGCCGACTGCACCCTACGAGGTGCCAGCCGAAGACGGCCAAGAAGAAGACCACGGGACCCGACAGGTCTCCTACAAGGTTGTGTTGGACTCATTGTCCGAACACTGGGGCGCCTCCTCCCACGATGACGAGGAGGAAAGGAAAGTTCTCCTCACCGGGGAGACAAGAAAAGGAAGGCCGCCCAACCGGGAGGCCAAGGGTCCAAGAAAGGAAGGACCCTCCTTCCGGATCGCTTCCACGATCGCCGCCCACAATGACGAAGTGGTTGCCGAGGACAAGCCTGGCGAAGTCGTAAGTATCCGGATACCATAATAATTCTTAATATATTTTATCGCACTGCTTCTCATCACGCCGAACATGATTATGCAGTCCGTCCCGAGCCCATATCGACGTATCTTCATCGGATGGTTGTTTGGACCCGTCGGGTATGAACAGTGATTCACTTCCGACCGCCTCCACCCCTCGCCCTACGGGCGACGCCGAGGTGTTGTCTCAAAGGGCACCGAGCCGGGGGGAGGTAGTCCTGGAGGCGCCTCAAAGCGACACTCCAGACCCTGGGTGCAAAGGGAGCAAGACTCCCATGGGCTCCGAGTTCAGCATCCAATCGAACACCATGCCGGAACCTTTAGTGGTTCCGGACTCTGTCAGGCGACCCCCTGTGAAGAGGGGCAAGCCGCCCGTGCCGGTGACCTCTGTCCATCCAGAGGCACCGGATAACTTGCTGGAAGCGCTCCAAGGCGCTTCCATCGACAAAGAGCACCGCACTATCATGAGTGCGGTGATGGAGAAGGTTCAGTCCGCCAAAAGCGGACAAACTGAAGCTTGCGCCAGCATCCTAACAGGCTTTGAGGTAAGTAATTAAATTATAGGGGAATATCACCGCATAGACAGTAGCCCCTGATGCTCTGTTTGGCGTTCGCGAAGAAAAGCCGAATAGATGATAGAATAATAATCACAGGAGTCTAATTATAGTATGTCTATGTGAATCTGCGAAGCTTCCTGGCCGCCGACATATCATGGAGGTCGCCAACTCAAAGCAGGACCTTGAGCGATCCAAGGAAGAGCTCGGCCTGGCCAAGAGGCAGCTCAAGGAGAACAAAGGTAAGCAATACCTTGTCAATATGAAAAAAAGAAAGAGTTGGTTGCAGAATAATAGGATCATCATGAATTTTGCCAAGGGCCACGACCGAAGTGGCGACCCTCAAGAAGGCACTATCCGAGGCCGAAAAAAAAGCGGCCAAGGAGCGCACTGAGCGTGAAAGACACGAAGCCCGGGTAGTTGAGGTGCAGCAAGAGTTCCAGGTGCTCGTCAAGAAGCATGAGTCCCTGGAGCTTCACTCGAGGACGCGAGAGTCCGAGCCTGCCCAGGCCATCGAAAGTGCAAAGCATGCCAAGGCCGAAGCCCAAAAGGCCCTCCAGGAAGTTCAGGCGGTGAAAAAGATAGCGGCGGGTAAGGCATTCATTATGCAAAGTAGGCATGAGAAAGAATTTTTTTTTACTTACCCGAGTTCGGAGCTCTCTAGGAGCGTTCGCAGATCTGCCCCTGAGTGTGTCTGACGCCGCGGAGTTCTACCTGGCCGAGGAGGGGAGCTCGACGGAGAAGTTGTTCTGGTCTCAGTATGCTGGGACCGAACACCCGATGCCCGTGAGCGACCAGCTGAAGCAACTGGTCGAGCTCCACAAGGCGGCCGAACAGGCCATGAGGGGCCTTATAGTCCGGATGTGGCCTGGCGATTCCCTTCCCAACAGCTACTTCGGCCTAGTGAGGCGGCTTGTAGATGCCTGCCCACGGCTGGAAGTCATCAAGCGGTCCGTCTGCATCGAAGGTGCACGCAGGGCTCTTGCCTGTGCAAAGGTGCACTGGGCGAAGATGGACGCCGAAAAGCTGGTGAAGGAGGGGCCGCCGCAGGGCAATGAGCATCGCCACCCCGAAATGTATTATGAAAGTGTCCTGAAGGGTGCCCGTCTCGTGGCGGATGAATGTACCAAAGCTGTAATCTTTGAATGAACTTGCTCATGTGATCCATGTGTTTATGAAAACTAGTTCATGTTCGTTATGCAACGCTGTTGTATTTAAAATATTACCTTCTGTGCGACCGTTTATAAATTCTGAGAGTTGCTAGTCGTCGGCTTCTGCCCCCATGCACCTAGTGCTGGGTTGTTCGGCATAAATCTGAGCACTCTTTTTCCCATTCTTGGGTCCTTCGAGGAAGGTGCTCAAGATACTAAGGACAAAGGATTGGCTCAAGCTCAAAAGCTCAAGACTCTTCATTTTACATTTTAGTGATCCAAGATCACATTGAGTCTATAGGAAAAGCCAATACTATCAAGAAGGGATGAGGTGTTGCTTAATGAGCCTTTTGCTCCATGTGCTTAGTGATATGCTCCAAAACCCTCAACTACTTTCCCACATCCATAAATGACCTAAACCTAAAGCCAAAATCGGTCACACCGATTCTTTCTATCCGGCGCCACCGATTCCAAAAGTCATAGCCACTGCCACAAACCCTAAGCAAATCAGTCTTACCGATAGGGATCTCGGTCTCACCGAGATGGGGTTGCAATCTCTCTGTTTCCCTTCGTAACATTTCGGTCCAACCGAAGTGAGCGATCGGTCCCACCGAGATTGCGATGTAAACTCTCTGTTTCCTTTTTGTAACATTTCGGTCTCACCGAAAAGAGCAAATCGGTCCCACCGAGTTTACCTGACCAACTCTCTGGTTAGCTTATTACCAAAATCGGTCTCATCGAGTTTGTGTAATCGGTCTTACCGAGATTACGTTATGCCCTAACCCTAACCATATCGGTCTCACCGAGATGCATGTCAGTCCCACCGAAAATCACTAACGGTCACTAGGTTTACTAATTCGGTCCGACCAAGTTTAACTATTCGGTCCCACCGAGTTTGGTAAATTGTGTGCAACGGTTAGATTTTGTGTGGAGGCTATATATACCCCTCCACCTCCTCTTCATTCGTGGAGAGAGTCATCAGACTGAACCTACACTTCGAACTTACCATTTCTGAGAGAGAACCACCTACTCATGTGTTGAGACCAAGATATTCCATTCCTACCATATGAATCTTGATCTCTAGCCTTCCCCAAGTTGCTTTCCACTCAAATCATCTTTCCACCAGATCCAAAACCTATGAGAGAGAGTTGAGTGTTGGGGAGACTATCATTTGAAGCACAAGAGCAAGGAGTTCATCATCAACACACCATTTGTTACTTCTTGGAGAGTGGTGTCTCCTAGATTGGCTAGGTGTCACTTGGGAGCCTCCGACAAGATTGTGGAGTTGAACCAAGGAGTTTGTAAGGGCAAGGAGATCGCCTACTTCATGAAGATCTACCGCTAGTGAGGCAAGTCCTTCGTGGGCGACGGCCATGGTGGGATAGACAAGGTTGCTACTTCGTGGACCCTTCGTGGGTGGAGCCCTCCGTGGACTCAGCAAGAACTGCTACCCTTCGTGGGTTGAAGTCTCCATCAACGTGGAGGTACGATAGCACCACCTATCGGAACCACGCCAAAAACATCCGTGTCTCCAATTGCGTTTGAATCCTCTAAACCCTCCCCTTACTTTCTTGCAAGTTGCATGCTTTAATTTCCGCTGCCTATATACTCTTTGCATGCTTGCTTGAATTGTGTGATGATTGCTTGACTTGTCCTAAAATAGCTAAAATCTGCCAAACTATAAAATTGAGAAAATGTTAAGTTTTTATTGGTCAAGTAGTCTAATCACCCCCCTCTAGACATACTTCAAGGTCCTACAAGTGGTATCAGAGCTTTGGTCTTCATTTGCTTTGATTTCCATAGCTTTTGGTGGTCATAGCCTTGGTTTCACAACCTAGGAGAGTATGGCGTCTAGCGAGGGAAATTATCACCGTAGAGGTCCTTACTTTGATGGTACTAATTTTGCTAGTTGGAAGCATAAGATGAAAATGCATATTCTTGGACATAACCCCGCCGTCTGGGCAATTATTTTTATTGGCTTGCAAGGTGAATTTTTTGATGGGAGAGAACCGAACCGTGAAGCTAATGCGGAAGAATTGAAGATGCTACAATACAACGCTCAAGCATGTGACATCATCTTCAACGGATTGTGCCCCGAAGAATTCAAGAAAATCAGCCGTCTTGAGAATGCAAAGGAAATTTGGGATACTTTGATTGATATGCACGAAGGTACCGAATCCGTCAAGGAATCCAAGTTGGATGTGCTCCAAAGTCAGCTTGACAGGTTCAAAATGAAGGATGGTGAAGGTGTCGCTGAAATGTACTCTAGGCTTGCTCTTATCACAAATGAGATTGCCGGCTTAGGGAGTGAAGAGATGACCGACAAATTCATCATCAAGAAAATCCTAAGAGCATTGGATGGAAAATATGATACCGTGTGCACATTGATCCAAATGATGCCAAACTACAAAGATCTCAAGCCAACGGAAGTCATTTGAAGGATTGTTGCTCATGAGATGTCACTCAAGGACAAGGAGGAACTTCACAACAAGTCAAGTGGTGCTTACAAAGCCTCAAGTGAAGCCCCCACATCATCAAGTGAGAAACCAACCTTCAATGAAGAATTGAGCTTAATGGTGAAGAACTTCAACAAATTCTACAAAAGTAGAAGCAAAGAAAGAAGCTCCAAGTCAAGGTCTTACAATGACAAGAGATCTTCTAGTCGAGAGCGAAATTGCTACAATTGTGGGAGACCCGGACACTACTCAAATGAGTGTACGGCACCCTACAAAAGAAGAGAAGATTCTCCAAAAAGAAGAAGCAAAAGAGAAGAGTCACCACCGAGAGAGAGCAGGAGTAGAGATGATCGTTATGAACGAAGACCCTCACGGAGAAGCAAGGATTCGGAAAGAAAGGACAAGTCATCAAAGAGCTACACAAAACGAAGACATCAAGCTCATGTTTGTGAATGGGTTTCCGGCTCCGACTCCGACCATCACTCCGAGAGAAGCTATCACTCCGACTCCGAATATACTCAAGATGAAGGTGTTGCCGGTCTAGCACTTGTGTCAACCAACTCCTACGACATATTTGAATCACCAAATGAAGGTGTTGGAAGATGCTTCATGGCCAAAGGTCCAAAGGTAACACATCCCGAGTATGTTGATTTCAATAGTGATGAAGATGACTTGCTAGGTGATGATGATTTACTTGTTGACAACTCTAGTGATGAATACTATGATGAAACGTCAATTAATCATGCTAATCAAACGAATGACAATGTTAAGGAGAAAATTGAGCTTCTAACTAAAGAACTAAACACTCTTAAGTTGGCTCGTGAAACTATCTTCGAAGACCATCAAGAACTTTTAAGGGCTCATGAGAAGTTACGCTTTGAAAAGCTCAATCTTGAGCAAGAGCATGAGTTCTTAAAGGCAATCAATGATGATCTCCGTAAGAAAAGTTCTTCTTACATTGCCAAGCGTTTACTCTTATGTACTTACATGCCTCAAGTCAAGTCTAGTAACAAGTACACGAAAGATACTTCCTCTAGTAGTAACAATAATAATGTCAAATCCAATGTTGTTGCTTCTAGTAGTTCTCTTGATTCCACTAATGATTCTCTTAGCCAAGTTACACTTGAGCAAGAAAATAGTTTATTGAAGGGAATTATAGAGAAAGGTGTTTACAAGAGCCTTGCCGAGTAAGCAATTCGAGGAAATTGTACGCAAGCAAGGAAGGCACCGGAAGAATCAAGGTGTTGGATTTGAATGAAAGTTCAACGCCAATGGAGTTGAGTGGGAAGAAGATCAATACCCCAAGACGAAGTTTGTTCCTCAACAAGAGAAGTATGATCCTACTTCCTTCAAGGGGACACAAGCTCAAGATGATCTTCCACCACAATACCACAAGAACAAAGGCAAGGACAAGCTTCAAGAAGAGATTGATGCATTTGAAGAAGCACCTAAAGCCTCGCTCGAGTGGGTCCCCAAGACTACGCCAAGTTCTACTTCATCAAGTACAACTACAACTCCAAGGATTCCCATCAAGATGATGTGGATCCGAAGAAGAAGAACTAGAGAGTTCTTGAGGGTGACTCCGCCAACATTCTTCACTCATATCATTTTCGCAAGAACAAGTGCAATCAACTTTCACATCTTGCACTAGTTCAAGGAGTCACAAACCCTCATGTTGGTAAGGCAAGGGACAAGGTAACCTAATGTTTTCATGGACATCATCTTGTGTGTGCATTACTCTATGTCTATGGATATTCTTGTTTGTTCCTTGTGGGACTAACCCATGTATGTATTGAAAGTGCAACTCACTCCAAAGGATTGCTCCAAATGATCTACATCAACATTGAGCATCTACATATTCAACACCTACATGAAGTCACCATCGACAAAACCCAAGGTTAGTTCATCCCTCTAAGGGGGGATATCACAACTAGGGGGAGCTTAACTCTAAGAATTGAGTCAAAGCAACTCTAATGGTGTGAACACATTAATGCATTATGTAAAAGTGGTAACCCCACTTGAGCTTAAATGATGAGTATGACCTATGATCAAATGTTCTCACTTGACTCCTAAGTCAATATATAGATGACCTAGTCATCACCAATTGTTTGATAGATGCTAAAATTGGTTGTGCATGCTTTGCCACATATTTCATTTGACATCTTATTGTGTGAGCATGTTGGTGCATATTTTACTCATTCAAGGACATCCACTTGTTATTTTGCTTGTTTGGTTTCTTTTCTTTGTGCCAAGTGGATGGACAAGAATGCCTAAGAACATTCTTTAGCTATCTATGCTTTTCTCGTCTCAAACTCTATTCATGCTACATCACAAAATTTGATCAAGTCAGATTCGGACCACTCTGTGTGAGGAGCACTCGGAGTCCTCGATTCTGTTGGGGAACGTAGTAATTTCAAAAAAATTCCTACGCACACGCAAGATCATGGTGATGCATAGCAACGAGAGGGGAGAGTGTTGTCTACGCACTCGTGAGACCGGCGGAAGCAATCACAAAGTAGAGGAAGTAGTCGTACGTTCTCCTCGCGATCCAACCGATCCAAGCACCGTTACTCCGGCACCTCCGAGTTCTTGGCACACGTTCAGCTCGGTGACGCTCCTCGGGCTCCGATCCAGCAAAGCTCCGGGGAGAGAGAGTTCCGTCAGCACGACGGCGTGGTGACGATCTTGATGTTCTACCGACGCAGGGCTTCGCCTAAGCACCGCTACGATTTGACCGAGGTGGAATATGGTGGAGGGGGGCACCGCACACGGCTAAGGAACGATCTCAAGGATCAACTTGTGTGTTCATGGGGTGCCCCTGCCTCCCGTGATATAAAGGAGGGAGGGAGGAGGAGGCCGGCCCTAGGAGGCGCGCCATGGGGAGTCCTACTCCCACCGAGTAGGATTCCCCTTCCTAGTCCAACTAGGAGTCCTTCCATGTATTAGGAGTAGGAGACAAGGAAGGGGAAGAGAGAAGGGAAGGAAGGAGGGGTGCGGCCTCCCCAGTCCACCCGGACTAGGCCATGGGCGCGCGGCCTGCCCTAGGCAGCCCCTCTCTCTTTCCCGCAGGGCCCAATAAGGCCCAATACTTCTCCCCGTATTCCCGTAACTCCCCGGTACTCCGAAAAATACCCGAATCATTTGGAACTTTTCCGAACTCCGAATATAGTCGTCCAATATATCGATCTTTACGTCTCGGCCATTTCGAGACTCCTCGTCATGTCCCCGATCTCATCCGGGACTCCGAACTCCTTCGGTACATCAAAACTCATAAACTCATAACATAAATGTCATCGAAACCTTAAGCGTGCGGACCCTACGGTTCGAGAACAATGTAGACATGACCGAGACACGTCTCCAGTCAATAACCAATAGCGGGACCTGGATGCCCATATTGGCTCCTACATATTCCACGAAGATCTTTATCGGTCAGACCGCATAACAACATACGTTGTTCCCTTTGTCATCGGTATGTTACTTGCCCGAGATTCGATCGTCGGTATCCAATACCTAGTTCAATCTCGTTACTGGCAAGTCTCTTTACTCGTTCCGTAATGCATCATTCCATAACTAATTCATTAGCTACATTGTTTGCAAGGCTTATAGTGATGTGCATTACCGAGATGGCCCCGATACCTCTCCGAGCAATCGGAGTGACAAATCCTAATCTCGAAATACGCCAACCCAACATCTGCCTTTGGAGACACTTGTAATACTCCTTTATAATCACCCGATTACGTTGTGACGTTTGGTAGTACCCAAAGTGTTCCTCCGTAAACGGAGTTGCATAATCTCATAGTTATAGGAACATGTATAAGTCATGGATAAAAGCAATAGCAATATACTAAACGATCGGGTGCTAAGCTAATGGAATGGGTCATGTCAATCAGATCATTCAACCAATGATGTGACCTTGTTAATCAAATGACAACTCATTTGTCTATGGTTATGAAACTAAACCAACTTTGATTAACAAGCTAGTCTAGTAGAGGCAAACTAGTGACACTCTGTTTGTCTATGTATTCACACATGTATTATGTTTCCGGTTAATACAATTCTAGCATGAATAATAAACATTTATCATGATATAAGGAAATAAATAATAACTTTATTATTGCCTCTAGGACATATTTCCTTCAGTCTCCCACTTGCACTAGAGTCAATAATCTAGTTCACATCGCCATGTGATCAATAGTTCACATCTATATGTGGTTAACACCCATAGTTCACATCGACATGTGACCAACACCCAAAGGGTTTACTAGAGTCAAGAATCTAGTTCACATTGCCATGTGATTAACACCCAAAGAGTACTAAGGTGTGATCATGTTTTGCTTGTGAGATAATTTTAGTCAACGGGTCTCATCACATTCAGTAGCCGTAAGAATTTTGCAAATTTCTATGTCTACAATGCTCGCACGGAGCTACTCTAGCTAATTGCTCCCACTTTCAATATGTATCTAGATCGAGACTTAGAGTCATCCAGATCGGTGTCAAAACTTGCATCGACGTAACCCTTTACTTACCTAACCTTTTGTCACTTCCATAATCGAGAAACATATCCTTATTCCACTAAGGATAATTTTGATCACGTCCAAAGGATCTACTCCTAGATCTCTATTGTACTTGGTACACAAAGATGGCATACTTTATAGAACCTATGGCCAAGGCATAGGGAATGACTTTCATTCTCATTCTATCTTCCGTCGTGGTCGGGTTTTTGAGTCTTACTCAATTTCACACCTTGTAACACAGCAAGAACTCTTTCTTTGACTGTTCCATTTTGAACTACTTCAAAATCTTGTCAAGGTATGTACTCATTGAAAAAACTTATCAAGCGCTTTTGATCTATCTCTATAGATCTTGATGCTCAATATGTAAGCAGCTTCACCGAGGTCCTTCTTTGAAAAACTCCTTTCAAATACTCCTTTATGCTTTGCGTAATAATTCTACATTATCTCCGATCAACAATATGTCATTCATATATACTTATCGAAATGTCAGAGTGCTCCCACTCACTTTCTTGTAAATACAGCTTCAATCGTAAGTCTGTATAAACTATATGCTTTGATCAACTTATCAAAGTGTATATTCCAACTCCGAGATGCTTGCACCAGTCCATAGATGGATCACTGGAGCTTGCACACTTTGTTAGCTCCTTTGGATCGATAAAACCTTCTCGTTGCATCATATACAACTCTTCCTCCGTAAACCCATTCAGAATGCAGTTTTACATCCATTTGCCAAATTTCATAAATTGTGGCAATTGCTAACATGATTCGGACAGACTTAAGCATCGCTACGCTTGAGAAAATCTCATTGTAGTTAACACCTTGAACTTGTCAAAAACCTTTTTGCGACAAGTCGAGCTTTGTATATAGTAACACTACTATCAACGTTCGTCTTCCTCTTGAAGATCCATTTATTTTCTATTGTTTGCCGACCCTCGGGCAAGTCAACCAAAGTCCACACTTTGTTTTCATACATGGATCCCATCTCAGATTTCATGGCTTCTAGCCATTTAGCGGAATCTGGGCTCACCATCGCTTCTTCATAGTTCGTAGGTTCGTCATGATCTAGTAGCATGACTTCCGTAACAGGATTGCCGTACCACTCAGTGCGGATCTCACTCTGGTTTACCTACGAGATTCGGTAGTAACTTGATCTGAAGTTACATGATCATCATCATTAGCTTCCTCACTAATTGGTGTAGTAGTCACAGAAACTGATTTCTGCGATAAACTACTTTCCAATAAGGGAGAAGGTACAATTACCTCATCAAGTTCTACTTTCCTCCCACTCACTTCTTTCGGGAGAAACTCCTTCTCTAGAAAGGATCCATTCTTGGCAACGAATGTCTTGCCTTTCGGATCTGTGATAGAAGGTGTACCCAACATTTTGGGTATCCTATGAAGACGCATTTCTCCGATTTGGGTTCGAGCTTATCGTGATGAAACTTTTTCACATAAGCATCGCAACTCCAAACTTCAAGAAACAACAACTTTGGTTTCTTGCCAAACCACAGTTCATACGGTGTCGCCTCAACGGATTTAGATGGTGCCCTTTTTAACGTGAATGCAGTTGTCTCTAATGCATAGCCCCAAAACTATAACGGTAAATCGGTAAGAAACATCATAGTTGCACTATATCCAATAAAGTACGGTTATGATGTTCGGACACACCATTATGCTTTGTGGTGTTCCAGTGGCATGAATTTGTGAAACTATTTCACATTGTTTCAATTGAAGACCAAACTCAGAACTCAAATATTTTACCTCTGCGATCATATCGTAGAAACTTTTATTTTCTTGTTACGATGATTCTCCACTTCACTCTGAAATTCTTTGAGCTTTTCAAATGTTTCAGACTTATGTTTCATCAAGTAGATATACCCATATCTGCTCAAAAACATCTGTGAAGATCAAAAAATAATGATACTTGTCGCGAGCCTTAATATTCATCGGACCACATACATCAAGATGTATGATTTCCAACAAATCTGTTGCTCGCTCCATTGTTCCGAGAACGGAGCTTTAGTCATCTTGCCCATGAGGCATGGTTTGCAAGCATCAAGTGATTCATAATCAAGTGATTCCAAAAGCCCATCAAGATGGAGTTTCTTTATGCGCTTTACACCAATATGACCTAAACGGCAGTGCCACAAATAAGTTGCACTATCATTATTAACTTTGCATCTTTTGGTTTCAATATTATGAATATGTGTATCACTACTATCGAGATCCAACAAATCATTTTTGTTGGTGTGTAACCATATAAGGTTTTATTCATGTAAATGTAACAACAATTTATTCTCTTACTTAAATGAATAACCGTATTGCAATAAACATGATCAAATCATATTCATGCTCAACACCAAATAACACTTATTTAGGTTCCGCACTAATCTCGAAAGTATAGGGAGTGTGCGATGATGATCATATCAATCTTGGAACTACTTTCAACACACATCGTCACTTCACCCTTAACTAGTTTCTGTTTATTCTACAACTCCCGTTTCGAGTTACTACTCTTAGTAACTGAACCAGGACCAAATACCGAGGGGTTGCTATAAACACTAGTAAAGTACACATCAATAACATGTATATCAAATATACCTTTGTTTACTTTGCCATCCTTCTTATCCGCCAAATACTTGGGGTAGTTTCGCTTCCAGTGACCAGTCCCTTTGCAATAGAAGCACTTAGTCTCAGACTTAGGACCAGATTTGGGCTTCTTCACCTTGAGCAAAGAACTTGCTTGCTGTTCTTCTTGAAGTTCCCTTCTATCCCTTTGCCCTTTTCTTGAAACTAGTGGTCTTGTTAACCATCAACACTTGATGTTCTTTCTTGATTTCTACCTTCATCGATTTCATCATCATGAAAAACTCGGGAATTATTTTCATCATCCCTTGCATACTATAGTTCATAACGAAGTTCTACTAACTTGGTGATGGTGACTAGAGAATTCTGTCAATCACTATCTTATCTGGAAGATTAACTCCCACTTGATTCAAGCGATTGTAGTACCCAGACAATCTGAGCACATGCTCACTAGTTGAGCGATTCTCCTCCATCTTTTAGCTATAGAACTTGTTGGAGACTTCATGTCTCTTAACTCGGTATTTGCTTGAAATATTAACTTCAATTTCGAACATCTTATATGGTCCATGATGTTCAAAACATCTTTGAAGTCCCGATTCTAAGCCATAAAGCATGGTGCACAAAACTATCAAGTAGTCATCATATTGAGCTAGCCAAACGTTCATAACGCCCCAGATCCGCTTCCTGCAATAGGTCTGTCACCTAGCGGTGCATTAAGGACATAATTCTTACATGCAAAGATTGAGGATAAACCTCGGATCGCGGATCCAATCCGCATCATTGCTACTAACATTTTTCAACACAATTTTCTCTAGGAACATATGAAAATAAACATATGAAAGCAACAACGCGAGCTATTGATCTACAACATAATTTGCAAAATACTACCAGGACTAAGTTCATGATAAATTTAAGTTCAATTAATCATATTACTTAAGAACTCCCACTTAGACAGACATCTCTCTAGTCATCTAAGTGATCACGTGATCCAAATCAACTAAACCATAACCGATCATCACGTGAGATGGAGTAGTTTTCAATGGTGAACATCTTATGTTGATCATATCTACTATATGATTCACACTCGACCTTTCGGTCTCCGTGTTCCGAGGCCATATCTGCATATGCTAGGCTCGTCCAAGTATAACTCGAGTATTCTGCGTGTGCAAACTGGCTTGCACCCGTTGTAGATGGACGTGAGAGCTTATCACACCCGATCATCACGTGGTGTCTCGGCACGACGAACTTTGGCAACGGTGCATACTCGTGGAGAACACTACTTGATAATTTTAGTGAGAGATCATCTTAAAATGCTACCGTCGATCAAAGCAAAATAAGATGCATAAAGGATAAACATCATATGCAATCAAAATATGTGACATGATATGGCCATGATCATCTTGCGCCTTTGATCTCCATCTCCAAAGTATCGCCATGATCTTTATAAATCGTCAGCACGACACCATGATCTTCATCATCTTGATCTATATCAATGTGTCATCATATGGTTGTCTCGCCAACTATTGCTCTTGCAACTATTGCTATCGCACAAATGATAAAGTAAAGCAATTATTTGGCACTTGCATCTTATGCAACAAAGAGATAACCATAGGGCTTACGCTAGTTGCCGATAACTTCAACAAAACATGATCATCTTATACAACAACTTATATCTCATCACGTCTTGACCATATCACATCACAACATGCCCTGCAAAAACAAGTTAGACGCCCTCTACTTTGTTGTTGCAAATTTTACGTGGCTGCTACGGGCTTAGCAAGAACCGTTCTCACCTACGCATCAAAACCACAACGATAGTTTGTCAAATAGACTCCGTTTAACCTTCTTCAAGGACGGGCGTAGCTACTCGGTTAAACTAAAGTGAGAGAGACAGACACCCGCCAGCCACCTTTAAGCACGAGTGCTCATAACGGTGAAACCAGTCTCGCGTAAGCGTCTGGCGTAATGACGGTCCGGGCCGCTTCAACACACAAAACCGCTGAACCAAAGTATGACATGAGGGTAGGCAGTATGACTTGTATCGCCCACAACTCACTTGTGTTCTACTCGTGCAAAACATCAAAACATAAAAACCTAGGCTCGGATGCCACTGTTGGGGAACGTAGTAATTTCAAAAATTTCCTACGCACACGCAAGATCATGGTGATGCATAGCAACGAGAGGGGAGAGTGTTGTCTACGTGCCCTCGTGAGACCGAAGCGGAAGCAATCACAACGTAGAGGAAGTAGTCGTCGTTCTCCTCGCGATCCAACCGATCCAAGCACCGTTACTCGGCACCTCCGAAGTTCTTGGCACACGTACAACTCGGTGGCGCTCCTCGGCTCCGATCCAGCAAAGCTCCGGAGAGAGAGTTCCACAAGACGGCGTGCAGGACGATCTTGATGTTCTACCAACGCAGGGCTTCGCCTAAGCACCGCTACGATTTGACCGAGGTGGAATATGGTGGAGGGGCACCGCACACGGCCAAGGAACGATCTCAAGGATCAACTTGTGTGTTCATGGGGTGCCCCTGCCTCCGTATATAAAGGAGGGAGGGAGGAGGAGGCCGGCCCTAGGAGGGCGCGCCATGGGGAGTCCTACTCCCACCGGAGTAGGATTCCCCCTTCCTAGTCCAACTAGGAGTCCTTCCATGTATTAGGAGTAGGAGACAAGGAAGGGAAGAGAGAAGGGAAGGAAGGAGGTGCGGCCTCCCCTAGTCCAATTCGGACTAGGCCATGGGGCGCGGCCTGCCCTAGGCAGCCCTCTCTCTTTCGCAGGGCCCAATAAGGCCCAATACTTCTCCCGTATTCCCGTAACTCCCGGTACTCGAAAAATACCCGAATCATTCGAACCTTTCCGAACTCCGAATATAGTCGTCCAATATATCGATCTTTACGTCTCGGCCATTTCGAGACTCCTCGTCATGTCCCCGATCTCATCCGGGACTCCGAACTCCTTCGGTACATCAAAACTCATAAACTCATAACATAAATGTCATCGAAACCTTAAGCGTCATGGACCCTACGGTTCGAGAACAATGTAGACATGACCGAGACACGTCTCAAATCAATAACCAATAGCGGGACCTGGATGCCCATATTGGCTCCTACATATTCCACGAAGATCTTTATCGGTCAGACCGCATAACAACATACGTTGTTCCCTTTGTCATCGGTATGTTACTTGCCCGAGATTCGATCGTCGGTATCCAATACCTAGTTCAATCTCAAGCATCGGGCAAGTCTCTTTACTCGTCCCGTAATGCATCATTCCATAACTAACTCATTAGCTACATTGCTTGCAAGGCTTATAGTGATGTGCATTACCGAGATGGCCCAGAGATACCTCTCCGACAATCGGAGTGACAAATCCTAATCTCGAAATACGACGACCCAAAATAAGCATTTGGAGACACTTGTAATACTCCTTTATAATCACCCAGTTACGTTGTGACGTTTGGTAGTACCCAAAGTGTTCCTCCGGTAAACGGGAGTTGCATAATCTCATAGTTATAGGAACATGTATAAGTCATGGATAAAAGCAATAGCAATATACTAAACGATCGGGTGCTAAGCTAATGGAATGGGTCATGTCAATCAGATCATTCAACCAATGATGTGACCTTGTTAATCAAATGACAACTCCTTTGTCTATGGTTAGGAAACTTAACCATCTTTGATTAACAAGCTAGTCTAGTAGAGGCATACTAGTGACACTCTGTTTGTCTATGTATTCACACATGTATTATGTTTCCGGTTAATACAATTCTAGCATGAATAATAAACATTTATCATGATATAAGGAAATAAATAATAACTTTATTATTGCCTCTAGGGCATATTTCCTTCAGATTCGTCATAGACTTAAACTTCCAAAACCTCTTAGTGATTCTTGGTCTGACCGATCCTACCATTTCGGTCCTACCGAGATCATCAAGTTGATCTGAGTTTTCAATCTCGGTGCAACCGATTTGAACTTTCGGTCTCACCGATTTGTCAGAATCGAACACAGTTATGCATCTCGGTGCCACCGAGTTGTTCCACTCGGTCACACCGATGTGGTCGGGCTATATATACACGGGCAAAATTTTGGAAATTTCTCCGAAACCCTTCGCCAGCATAACATGTTCGCTTCGCCATCGTGGTCTCCGGATCGTCTCCTCGCCGCCAGCAGCCTCCTCGTCACCGGGTCTTCACCGCCAATGGATTTCGTCCCCGCCGCCGTAGCAAGTCCACCGCCAAGTTAGGGTATGGACTTGATCTTTGTGCTATCCACGTCTGATTCCTAGCACATTGTTTTCATATTGAATCTTGCCACGATTGCAACTCTTTTATCCAGCCAAAGTAGTTCATAGATTAGATGAGATTCAAATTTTTAGGTTTACGTTTCCGCCAAAACCATCTCGGACCCACCGAGTTGAAAAACTCGGTCTCACCGATTTGGCTTATGCCATTGCACTAGTGACTCTCGGTCTGACCGAGAATTACTAATCGGTGCAACCGATTTGAGGATTCTGTGAAACCCTAGCAGTCTCGGTGCCACCAAACTGAAACTTCGGTCCAACCGAGATCATCGCTTAGGTTTCAAAACTGCTTCGGTATCACCGAGTTTGAAAATCGGTGGATCCAAATGCTTTCGTGGAAAACTAAAACTGAACTTTTGAGTCATTCTTTTGCAAAAACCTATGCATTTTGTGATGCTCATCTTTTCTATCTCATCTATAAACTCTTCACGAGGTCGTGATCAGCTTTTGGCAAGATGTCCGATCAAAGTGACAGTAATGTGTCAAGAGCAGATAGACTTGAGTGAGGGCACTAGTCCCTCAACTTCAGATGAAGGGCGAAGTACTCCTAGCAATTTGCCTAAGGCTACTACTAGGCAAAGGAGGAAAAGAACTTCAGATTCAGAGGATGAAGATTACAAAGCTGAGGAAGATGAGGCTATCTCCAAGAAAGTTGTGCTCAAGAAGGAAAGGGTCATGAAGATCAAAAGGTATGCAGGAAGACAACCAATGTCCAAGGCCAGAACATCAACTCAACTACCTGAAAATCATGATCCCAAAGAGCCGATTCTTTGAAAGCAAGAAGAGGAAGGAAAGGGTCAAGAAGACCATGGCGAGTTGTTGGGCAAGCTTCCATGATGGAAGAGGAAGAGCTCACGCACCAAAGCACTGTGGGCACCAAAGCTTATGGGTGATGCTATTAGATCAGGGGCTGCCACATCTAAGCCCAAGGAAGCACCCAAAGCTGCCCCCAAGGCCAAGTCTGCACCAAAGAGGAATATTAGGAGTGTTCCAGCTGCTGAGAAGAACAAGGCCCCAGTGGCTGAGGTTGATGAGGAAGATGAAGAAGGACAAGTTCCGAGGAAGCTCAAGCCAAAGATACTGCACCACAATGATGCCCATCCTGTGGTGAGAACATGAGAATCGTGAAGGATTCATGGCTGAGACTGTGGAGAATGGAAGATCCATATGCTTCAAGGAGAAGAACTTATGTTGATTACAGGTTCCATACAAAGGAACAACAGGACTTCTATGAGACAATCTTGTTGGACAAGAAGCCCATTGTGTGTGATATGAGGTGGGTCGACTGGACCTACATGAAGGAGAGTGAAGAGCACTATCCTGGAGTGCAGGACAGCTTTATTGCTTGTGGAGTTGCAGATTTTGTCGGGCAAAAGCTCACAAATTGAAATGATGAGCTTATAATGCAGTTTTACTCCACAGCACATTTTTACCCAGATGGGAGAATTGTTTGGATGTCCAAGGTACAAGGTACCAGTCAAGCTGTTGAGGAGTGGGCAAAGCTGATAAATGCCCCAGAGGAGAATGAGGATGACCTAGACATTTATGCCAAGAAGAAAAGGATCACAATTCAATGGCTCACATGTACAAGGAAATTCCAAACAAGGCATTAGCAACTCACAAGTTTGGATCAGTTCACTTTCTGCCGTGGATTG
This sequence comes from Aegilops bicornis, assembly GCA_021605145.1. Taxonomy (NCBI): domain Eukaryota; kingdom Viridiplantae; phylum Streptophyta; class Magnoliopsida; order Poales; family Poaceae; genus Aegilops; species Aegilops bicornis. The sequence continues at coordinate 542,233,639 of CM038670.1, forward strand.
CCAACCATAAATTGGATTCGAGGCACACCTTGTTTCCCAAGTCCGGTGACCATAACATGATCAGAGGGCATGCCATCAACATGTTGCATGTGTTTGATATGCCACGAAGTTCAAAGTCATGAGCCCGATCATTGAAACAATCAAGAGGACTGCAGCAGATCGTAAGAGGAGCCGTGGATATGCACCTCAGATTCAAGAATTGATAAACTCAAAGATGGGCACAGTGCAAATATCGGTTGGATAAGGAACACTTTCAACTTTATCCGCACTTTGAGGACAATGAGGTTGTCATGAATGAAGATGATCCACAATCAGTTCAAGCTCAGAGAAGAAGGAGAAGGCAAAGAGGGAGAAGGCTGCCAAGATGCCAACTCAAGAGGAGGCATCTCGAGTATTTCTTGAAGAACAAGCGAGGAGCAGCTTGGTTACTTAATAGCATCAACTCGAGGATTGAGAAGGGATTGGCCACCCTAACTCAAAACCAGGAGAGCTCGAGAGAATCATAGAACAAAAGTTCTATAACTTAGATGTGAAAGTAACTGAGATTCAGACTGCAGTGGAGGAACTACAAGAGGACATGCAGGAGAGGAAGGGCAAAACAACAACCAATGTGTTTGCCAGAGTGCCTAGAGCCCAGTGGTCATCAGTTGTGCGATTTACGACACAAGAGCAACTTCTGCTGCACCAGCTACAGCCTCGGTGCCACCAGCTCCAAGACCTTCATCAGCTCCAGCTCCATCTACATCAACTCAAGTCTTCGTCCAAGGAGCCATCTCTACACCACCACCGTAAGATCAAGCACGAGAGTCGATCTAGCACTATGCATTTTCTATGAACTTTTGGTAACTTGTTGCCAAAGGGGAGAAAATGTATAGATCATAGGCTTCAGAGAGAGAGTGTTGCTTTTGTTCTCTCTTGCTTTATTTGGTGCTTTTTCAAACTTTGTTTGCTTTTAGTTGAGATACTATGCTTGTGAGACATTGATGATCATGTGTTTGATCATAAGCTACACTTATGCATGCTTGATATTATCCTATCTATCTTATGTGATCACTCACTTTGCTTGGTGATGAGTGCATGTATTCATTGTTTATTATTTTGAGCGCTCCACCAAGATGTATGTGACATGGAAGAGTAATCCATGAGCCTAATTCATTGTGCATTTGCAGTCCAAAGCAAATCTAAAACTATGCACAAATTTAGGGGGAGCTCTTGCTTATCACATACTTCTCAAAGCAACGATGTTATTTAGATTTTATTATCATTTGTCGAAGCTTTGATCTATATGTTGTCATCAATTACCAAAAAGGGGAGATTGAAAGTGCAACTATCCCTAGGTGGTTTTGGTAATTCATAACAACATATAGCTCATTGAGCTAATGCTATTCCAAGACTATTATTTCAAGAAAGCTCAATGAATGGCATGGCATGGATGATGAAAGTGGATCCTCAAAATACTAAGGACAAAGGATTGGCTCAAGCTCAAAAGCTCAAGACTCTTCATTTTACATTTTAGTGATCCAAGATCACATTGAGTCTATAGGAAAAGCCAATACTATCAAGAAGGGATGAGGTGTTGCTTAATGAGCCTTTTGCTCCATGTGCTTAGTGATATGCTCCAAAACCCTCAACTACTTTCCCACATCCACAAATGACCTAAACCTAAAGCCAAAATCGGTCACACCGATTCTTTCTATCCGCGCCACCGATTCCAAAAGTCATAGCCACTGCCACAAACCCTAAGCAAATCAGTCTTACCGATAGGGATCTCGGTCTCACCGAGATGGGGTTGCAATCTCTCTGTTTCCCTTCGTAACATTTCGGTCCAACCGAAGTGAGCGGTCGGTCCCACCGAGATTGCAATGTAAACTCTATGTTTCCTTTTTGTAACATTTCGGTCTCACCGAAAAGAGCAAATCGGTCCCACCGAGTTTACCTGACCAACTCTCTGGTTAGCTTATTACCAAAATCGGTCTCACCGAGTTTGTGTAATCGGTCTTACCGAGATTACGTTATGCCCTAACCCTAACCATATCGGTCTCACCGAGATGCATGTCGATCCACCGAAAATCACTAACGGTCACTAGGTTTACTAATTCGGTCCGACCGAGTTTAACTATTCGGTCCCACCGAGTTTGGTAAATTGTGTGCAACGGTTAGATTTTGTGTGGAGGCTATATATACCCCTCCACCTCCTCTTCATTCGTGGAGAGAGTCATCAGACTGAACCTACACTTCGAACTTACCATTTCTGAGAGAGAACCACCTACTCATGTGTTGAGACCAAGATATTCCATTCCTACCATATGAATCTTGATCTCTAGCCTTCCCCAAGTTGCTTTCCACTCAAATCATCTTTCCACCAGATCCAAAACCTATGAGAGAGAGTTGAGTGTTGGGGAGACTATCATTTGAAGCACAAGAGCAAGGAGTTCATCATCAACACACCATTTGTTACTTCTTGGAGAGTGGTGTCTCCTAGATTGGCTAGGTGTCACTTGGGAGCCTCCGAGCAAGATTGTGGAGTTGAACCAAGGAGTTTGTAAGGGCAAGGAGATCGCCTACTTCATGAAGATCTACCGCTAGTGAGGCAAGTCCTTCGTGGGCGACGGCCATGGTGGGATAGACAAGGTTGCTACTTCGTGGACCCTTCGTGGGTGGAGCCTCCGTGGACTCAAGGCAACTGCTACCCTTCGTGGGTTGAAGTCTCCATCAACGTGGAGGTACGACAGCACCACCTATCGGAACCACGCCAAAAACATCCGTGTCTCCAATTGCGTTTGAATCCTCTAAACCCTTCCCCTTACTTTCTTGCAAGTTGCACGCTTTAATTTCCGCTGCCTATATACTCTTTGCATGCTTGCTTGAATTGTGTGATGATTGCTTGACTTGTCCTAAAATAGCTAAAATCTGCCAAACTATAAAATTGGGAAAAGGTTAAGTTTTTATTGGTCAAGTAGTCTAATCACCCCCCCCCCCCCTCTAGACATACTTCAAGATCCTACAAAGTGCAGCAGGGGCGGGGGCGTGGCGACCGCGAGCTCCTCTGGAGCTCGGGCGTGACGGCGGGAGCGCCCTACAGCGTCAAAACGGAGGGGAACAGAGGGAAGGGAGGCAGTAGCTCAGAGTGGGGGCACAAGGTGGCCCTTCGGCGGCTTAGTAGCTGCAGGGTGGTGCCGGAGTAGCCGGAGAGGGCCGGCGACTGAAGCGGACAAGGGCGACGCGGATCCGGCGAAGGAGGGGTTCCGCTCGTTGCCTCCGTAGTGGACGCAGCGGACGACGAAGGTCTTCGTGGACGCAACGGTGAGGCGAGAGGTGGCCGCTGGCCACGGTGGTCGTCGACGACGGCGACGAAGGCGCTTTGGGCGAGCGAATCTGAAGGGGGAAGGAGGTGGATCTGGGGGAGGAGAGGCAAGCGAGTGCGCGTGGGGGGGGAGCGGGGGATATTTTGGGCGAGCGGGGAGGATCCAGCGCGGCTCTTATCCCCTCGCCGGGTGTCGCCGGCGAGGTGGCTCAGCAACGAAGGCGCAGGTCCCGCCTGGACGGAGGAACAGGAGGGCTAATTAGGTGGGCTGGGTTGGTTTTGTGGGCCGAGGCCCAGGGAGGCAGGGGAAATCCCCTTTTTTTCTTTCTAATGATTTTGCCCTTTTCTTTTTATAGCTTCTGTTTCCCTTTTAGCTTTTTTTTATTTTTAGTTTTACAAAATACAACATTAGCCACTAAATTAGTATTATTAATTAATCCACTGCCACAAATAATTTGACACTTTATTAAAATATGTTTATATCTGTTTATTAATTAAAAGCATTTATCAAATGCTTTCAGTTAATGTTTTATTTCTTTTAGGGCATTAAAACACTTATAAAAATGTTGGCTCACCACCATAATTAGTTATGGAATATTTGGCACATTTTGCACATTTTATCTTGCGTGTTTGAGAAATTTGAATCTTGGACTTCTATTTTAAATTTGAATTTGGATTGTGACTTGGATCAACCGAGGATTAGCAACAGTAATGTGATGACATGGCACCATTAACGAGGGTTTACTGTAGCTTAAATATCCGGGCGTCACAATTCTCTTCCACTACAAGAAATCTCGTCCCGAGATTTTAGGCGGTAGAAGGAAACGAAATGGGGTATTCATCACGAAGACGATCCTCGAGATCCCAAGTGGCTTCAACTTTAGAAGGATTTGACAACTGAACTTTTTAGGAATTTGATATCCCTCAGACGGTTGCGACGTTCAACTTGATCCAGAACGCGGATCAGATGCCCTCTGAAGTGAGATCATCATGCAGGGGTTGAGCTTTATAAGCCATGGGGTTGTTGCAATAAGACTTGCGACTCAAGGCATTGGCTATTACATTAGCCTTGCCAGGGGTATAAGAAATACCATAGTCATAGTCTGTAAGTGTTTCCATACATCGTTGTTTGACGGAGTTCCAGATCTAGCTAAGTAAATAAGTACTTCAGACTTTAATGATCGGTGAAGATCTCGCAACGATCACCGAGAAGGAAATGTCGCCACAACTTTAGTGCAAATTTAACTGCAGTAAGTTCAAGGCCATGGACTGGGTAGTCCTTTTGGAAAGACATCCTGGAATTCACAAACGACTGGAGCGTTTTCAATTCTCACAAGAGGAGAAGCGTTTAACATATTCAAGGAATAAATCTGTCCTTCAGCATTTCGAAGGAGATGAGCATGGTAGCTTACTATCACACTTGAAGAATGGAGTAGATGGACGGTTTTTAGTGGCACAAATGATAGAAGTGGTATGTGTTTTCAACCATTCCATTCCCAGAATGAGGTCAATATTGGACGACTTTAAAACAATGGGGGAAACATGGAATTTCAACCTTTAAATTTCAACGGGGACGTTGAGGCTAACCATAGTGGTTCGACATTGTTCCGTGGAATGCAACTTGGAATTTCGGCCAAGTGATGGCGGTTCCAATAGGTAAGGAAGGCTTGTGGCTGTCCCACCATTAAGTAGCTGGACCTTTAGATAATATGTTGCGAAGGTGACATAGCTGGCAAGGGCTACATCAGCAGACTCCAACTCGAAAGTGATGTCAAGGAGCCAATCATCAGCATCAAGGGGCTGAGTCGAGCTATGGTAGCTGACAGGGTTGAGACTCACAAAGTCTTGCAGAGTCACTGGAGCTGGTTGTTGATTCATATTGGGGCGTGGGAACTGAGCCATGACTCGTTCCATGAACCGGTGATTCAGCTCAAACTGTTGTATCATTCCGGCCATGTATTCAGGCGGTCACGACCATCGGGTCTAACCATCTTGCTTAATGCAACAAGGGGTAGTTTAGCAAAGGGGGGCGGGAGCAAGTGTATGGAGTCATTCATTATGTAACCTGAACAGTGAGCAAAGGCGCAGTATGTACAAAGCAGTAGTCATTGAAGACATACAGCTACACATGCAGAGCCAATTACATGATGTTCATAAGAGTTCGGATAAGAGGAACATCACAAACATACTAGGCGGCACGTATGCACGCGATGGAGGGATTCAATAATGGTACATAGCAAAGGCTACATCAATGTCGGAGAAAACCACTAGAGTTAGGGATTTGCAAGTGACGACGCAGGGTGCCCTCGATAAAAGGATCCTGCGGTCAGTGAATATTGTGAAGCAGAACTTGGCCCTCAATTCAAGAAAGGGGTAATACAAATCTCCAGGTGATGTGATCACGAGAACCTAGGGTAGAGTTAGCAAAACCATTTAACCCGAATAGAAGAGAGATTAGAGTCCAAAGTAAAGGTCGAGGAGTAAAAGATCCTAATACCACCCAATGGCGACGTGGGCCCGTAAGCCACATAGCCATGTTAGTAAAACCGTTTTTCAAACGCTAGACTCAACTTCAGCCAAGGAGTTGGAAAGGGGTTCCTGAGCAATGGGCTCGATACCAACTTGTGGCGCCCCGACACGATCAGACACTAATCATACACGCAAACGCGTGTACGATCAAGATCGAGGACTCACGGAAGATATCACAACACAACTCTAGACACAAATGAAAGTAATACAAGCTTCATATTACAAGCCGTGGGCCTCGGGGCTCAAATACAAGCTCGATACACAAGAGTCATTGAAGCAACAATATCTGAGTACAGCCATAAAGTTAGACAAGGATGCCTTAAGAAGGCTAGCACAAAAGCAACACGATCGAAGAGGCAAGGCCTCCTGCCTGGGACCTCCTAACTACTCCTGGTCGTCGGCGGTCTCCACGTAGTAGTATCCGTCAGTGGTGCTTCTGGCTCCAGGGGTCCACCATCTGGTTGCATCAACCGGAAAGAAGGAAGGGGGGAAAAGGGGTAGCAAAGCAATCGTGAGTACTCATCCAAAGTACTCGCAAGCATCAGATCTATACTAAGTATGCATTGGTATCAAATGAAAGGGTTGTATCTGTGGACTGAACTGCAGAATGCCAGAATAGAGGGGAAGGCCTAGCCTATCGAGGACTAGCATCTTCAAGCAGCTCCAAGCGTCTTGCAGCATGTAGAAGAGTAAAGAATAGCAGTTTAATTAACAAGCATGTTGTAACATTAATGCCCAGAGATCCTTCCTCGACTCCCTACGAGAAAGCAATCTCGGAGCCACATATCAAGTATCCATTTCTAGTTGTATAAGATCAGGATACAAGTCTGAACGTCCATTACCGTGGACACGGTATTCGAATATATATCTTCCCTGCAGGGGTGCACCACGTTACCCAACACGCTTGATCACTCTGGCCGGACACACCTTTCTCGAATTGATACGGCCTCGGAAGATCAACACGTCGCAGCCCTACCTAGGCTCGGCAGAGAGGTCCCCACGGTCTACATCCTAAGCACTCCGGGGTCTTGGGCCCATCGCCGCATGACACTCACGGGTCGCTATGACAGGGGTGGATACCAAAGACCGCCTCGGATGGCCAAAGACGATCCGACCGTGCCGCAATCTTTGGATCGGGCGTGTGACAAAGCTTGGTGATACCACAACGTCGAGGCCCATAACTATTCTCGCGTGGTGGTTAGTGTGTAAAGGCGGAGGCCAATTCGTAACAAATACCCAAACCTGTTAGTGCATTAACAATTAAAGTAGTGATTTGTCGGGACAAGTCCGAGCCATCACCCCTTCCCCGGGTGATACCGCTAAATGTACCACCGCCATCGTCACATCGCACGGGTGCTCTCCGGGCCCGCCGGGCTTTCACAACGGTCTCTAGTAAAGTCAAGGTAACTGTGTGTCCAGACATCAAGGGGAAACCCCAAGGAATCACCCCCGATGGATTCCACTCGATGTAATCATCAAGGTGAACGTAAGAGGAACCACCCTCGAGGTTCACACTTGAGGTGTTACGCAACGAGCCGTATCGGGAATGGTGAAAGAGGAAATCACCCTCGATGACCACGACCGAATAGCTACACTATAGAATTATCATCGAGTGCGTTATGAGGATCACCCTCGGCACTCGATAGTAGCTCTGCAGAGTCGAGCAAACAAAAGGGTCGTGATGTGATGTGAGGTGTCGGGCTGCGTGCGTCGATCACGTTGATCGAGTCGTCGATGATGAAGCAAGGGCAACAAGGACAAGTGGGGTCACTGATGGATCACTATCCAACCTATACTAAGCGATTTAGGATAAGCGGGTAAGGTACAAAGCGGTACAAAAGGTGCTATGCATCGTAATAGGAAGCAATCAATAACAGTAGCAAAATCTAATGCAAGCATGAGAGAATGGAATGGGCGATATAGGGATGATCAAAGGGGGGGCTTGCCTGGTTGCTCAGACAAGAAGGGGTCATCGTCGATGTAGTCGATCACAGGGGCATCAGCAGCGGTCTCGGGGTCTACCGGAGAGAAGAGGGGGAAGACACAGTAAATATAATGCAAACAGATGCAACACAGATGCATGACGGGGGGTAATACGCGGGGCTAGGGGTGTTCTAACGCGGCGCTACACGATACCGGCGAAGGGGGATAACATCCGGGAACGTTTTCCCGGAGTTAGGCATTTTCGGACAAACGAACCGGAGGGAAAATGTTGCATGTTTGCTATGCTAGGGGCACGTGACGGATTAACGGAGAGCTTATTCTGATTCGTCATATTTTTTTGAGCAACTTTCATGTATAAAACTTTTTCATCCGAGCTACGGTTTAATTTCTATTAATTTTCAAAGTTTTATTACTATATTGAAATTATTATTAATTCGAAATTAAACAGGAAATTGCTAGGTGTACCCAGCCCTGTGTACACACATTGTACACAAAGGTTGGCAAGTGGGCCAGGGGGTCCCAGTTGACCAGTCAAAGTTTGACTGGTCAACAGGGGGTGGGGGCCCGTGTCATAGACACATTTATCTAACTACAGATTTAAATTAACTAATCTAGTTTATTAGGTTAATTAAGATTAATTAATTAAGTTAATTAAGTGTTTTAACTAATTAATTATTTAATTTTATTAATATTTTTTATTTCTTTTTTTATATCTAAACAAGGGCGTGGGGCCCCTGGGCAGTGGCCCAGAGCCACCGGGCGGTTATTGGGCGCGGGTGCCCGTCGGGGCTTAACCCGATAGCAGGGGACGGTGCCCCGGGGATGGCCGACGCGGGTCGAGGCCCGACGAGCGGTGGCGGCGCGGGCGACAGGGAGAGGGGCGGCGACGAGCATGGGCCGGCCACGGCGTCTCACACACGGACCGCGGCCAGGGGCGATGCGGAGCGTGCGTGCACACGGACATGGACGGGTAGGGGCATGGCCGAAGTGCAGCAGGGGCGGGGGCGCGGCGACCGCGAGCTCCTCTGGAGCTCGGGCGTGACGGCGGGAGTGCCCTACGGCGTCAAAATGGAGGGGAACGGAGGGAAGGGAGGCGGTAGCTCACAGTGGGGGCACAAGGTGGCCCTTCGGCGGCTTAGTAGCTGCAGGGTGGCGCCGGAGTTGCCGGAGAGGGCCGGCGACTGAAGCGGACAAGGGCGACGCGGATCCGGCGAAGGAGGGGGTTCCGGCTCGTTTTCGTCTCCGTAGTGGACGCAGCGGACGACGAGGGTCTTCGTGGACGCAACGGCGAGGCGAGAGGTGGCCGGTGGCCACGGTGGTCGTCGACGACGGCGACGAAGGCGCTCGGGGCGAGCGGATCTGATGGGGGAAGGAGGTGGATCTGGGGGAGGAGAGGCATGCGAGTGCGCGTGGGGCGGGGAGCGGGGGATATTTTGGACGAACGGGGAGGATCCAGCGCGACTCTTATCCCCTCGTCGGGCGTCGCCGGCGAGGTGGCTCGGCGGCAACGGGCGCGCGCGGTCCTGCCCGGTCGGAGGAACAGGAGGGCGACCGGGGAGGTGGGCTGCTGGGTTGGCTCGGGTGGGCCGAGGCCCAGGGAGGCAGGGGAAATCCCCTTTTTTCTTTCTAATGATTTTGCCCTTTTCTTTTTATAGCTTCTGTTTCCCTTTTAGCTTTTTTTTAGTTTTACAAAATACAGCACTAGCCACTAAATTAGTATTATTAATTAATCCACTGCCACAAATAATTTGGCACTTTATTAAAATATGTTTATATCTGTTTATTAATTAAAAGCATTTATCAAATGCTTTTAGTTAATGTTTTATTTGTTTTAGGGCATTAAAACACTTATAAAAATGTTGGCTCACCACCATAATTAGTTATGGAATATTTGGCACACTTTGCACATTTTATCTTGCGTGTTTGAGAAATTTGAATCTTGGACTTTTATTTTAAATTTGAATTTGGATTGTGACTTGGATCAACCGAGGATTAACAACAGTAATGTGATGACATGGCATCATTAATAAGGGTTTACTGTAGCTTAAATATCCGGGCGTCACACTAGGGTATTGAGGTCGTAGAGAACATACCAGAACAACGAAACTTGTAAGTTCCCTTCGATTCAGTTGCTGTTTGAGTCGCCATCGCCAATTAATATAACATTCACGAACTACCAGGGATGATTGCGGTTTTCTTGTATTGAACTTCATGCAGAACTGGAATGGCCTCTGTCTAATTAATTTCATAAACGAGGTAACTATTTTCCTCTGTACTTAGACATACATGGCAACTATTACTGGCACAACAAGCTCAACATTTTCATCATCAACTTGTAATGCAGGATTCTTATGACCTAAGGTGCACTTTTCTACTGGACTTGCTCACGTTCAAGACAAATGAAGCTTCTCTTCCAGATTGGGTTAAACTCCAGCTCAGCCAGCTTAGGGATTAGACTAGTAGACAACATTATCCGCACTCATTTCTAGTCCAACGTACTACTGTTTCAAGCATTTCCATATAGATTTTCTTCATTCGTAGCCAGTCACATTGTACTTTGCTTAACTATGTCATTGTACGTGCTTAATCCCCTTACTTTCAGAAATGAATATCACTCTCTATCATCTTACTTTATTCTCTTCACCATATACCATTTTATTCAACAGGATCATACCTCCCGATCCTTGATAACAAACGACATACTACAAGTTTCGCAAAGCAGTACATACTCCAGTCCAGACAGTATATACCATTTCACTTCATCATACCCATTTCATTCAATGGAAACATACTTGAAAATTTACGGCTCACTACTATCTACACGTACCACAAAACCATTTACGACCAAAGAAAAATTCCACGAACATCCATTTTCACAAATTGTGCCGACTATATCTACAGAAATACTGATAACCAGTACCATTAATGTATGAAAAACTGTTCACGCAAACTTCTGCAGTAACAATGCAAACCAATCAAGGCTAGAATAAAGACATGTTCCAGAATTCGCAACACATGGTCCTTACAACCTATTCAGTCACAAATATAACTAAAAAAATAAAACCCACTAAACGCAACTATTCCTTGTAAACATATTTCCTCTTGTACGTGGACGGCCTCCCACATGTAGACTTATTATGTCCCGGGTCACCACATTCTCCACAATACCTAATGATGTCAGACTCTTTCTTCCCAGAAGCATTGCCACCTTGCTTTGTGCTATCACTGCTGCCACCCACTTTCTTACCACTCTTCTTTGTACTAGCTGCTTCCCCACCAGTTTTCCATCTTGTAGTTTTTGGCCTGCCTCTCGGACGATTCTTAACAGGTGACAAAATATCTTCCATACTCACCCCTTCCTCGAATGGGCCTTCACTGACTTCATGGACATGGGGAGTACTATCTACTTCTCCCGGGGTTCTATCACCATCAGCTGTTGTAGGATCATGCGTCTGATTATGTCCCTCACCCTGAACTTCTGCCCCTTCCAGATTAGCCTGCTCTTCCTCTAGGCAGACCTTTCTAAGTTTTTCCACCAATTGAGATAGGTCTTCCATGGCCACCTTGTAAGCCTTCATGTATTTGTTACCAAGACAAGTTACCTCCTCTGATGTCGTATGGAGCACCAGATGCCTGTACGTCTGAGAAGCAGTGGCATCAACATCATCTTTGTAACCCTCCAGGGATGAAGGCACACAGTCTCTAGCATCCTTCCTCCATCACTTCAAGACATACTGCTCTGGGATCTCAGCGCAGCCATCATATATCAGGACCTACAAAAACAATGACAAATCATTATATGATTACATAGTCAGTGTGTCCTCAATTTACCACACAATATCATTACAGTGACATTTATCTACGTCACTATGGTAAGTATATGGTTATGGTGATAAGGTACTTACACTAAGGAGGTGTTTGGTTCGTGAGCAGTGGCGCAAACGCAAACGTAATCAAATTACACCGTCACTGTAAACGGTATGGGCGAAAATCAAACTCTGTTTGGTTCTATGAACTGTAACGTTAACTGATTCCAGCAAATTTCTAGCGGTGGCCGACAGCGGCGCTCCTGTGCATGTGCGTGCTCCAATCAGTAGGTTAGATATAGGGCTAGGACTGGGCGGGCTGGCCGGCCGGTGGCCTAGTCTATGCAGCCGACGTGCGGCCGTGGTTGGGAGCAGCGGCTCCGGCGACGTACGCCATGTACATGTGTAGGTTCCCGGCGGCTCGCCGGCGGCCATCAAGGTGCACAGGCGGCAGCGCCTTAGGTGGAGGAGACTGCGAGGAAGACGAGGTGCACCGGCGGCTCGCCGGCGGCCATCAAGGTGCACAGGCGTCGGCGCCTTAGGCGGAGGAGACTGCGAGGAAGACGCGGTGCACCGGCGGCTCGCCGGCGGCCATCAAGGTGCACATGCGGCGGCCCCTTAGGCGGAGGAGACTGCCAGGAAGACACGGTGCACCGGCGGCTCGCCGGCGGCCATCAAGGTGCACAGGCGGCGGCCCCTTAGGCGGAGGAGACTGCGAGGAAGACGCGGTGCACCGGCGGCTCGCCGGCGGCCATCAAGGTGCACAGGCGCGGCGCCTTAGGCGGAGGAGACTGCGAGGAAGACGCGGTGCACCGGCGGCTGCGCCTGGGCGGGAGAGACCGCGAGGAAGACGACATCGTGGGAAGAGGCTTCGTGCGGGAAAGAGACGGTTTCCGATACAGGAAATTTCGGGCGTAATCAGATTTGTACTACGCCGGATCTGATACCCCTGTTAACAGATTACGTCTTGACCGAACCAAACACATTTGAACGGGATCTGCTACCAGCGTAATGAGGTTATGTTACAAAATCCCAAAACAAACACATCCTAAGCACATGACAACACAATATACCCTTGTGCTCAAACATCTTACATACACACGAAAATGTCATGCTTTCAAGGTCTGCATACACTTCATAATGGTGCCGTCGACAGATGTTCCGAGCAAAACCCCCAATACGTACTATTTTAAAAACACTCTCCTCATCAGTGGCGACGACCTTGAAGGACAAACTTTCCGACAGCTGCTCCACAAATAAGTTGAAAACACCACGAGTATATACCTTTGAAGCATGTCTTTCCAATGGTGATCTAGTCTTCATAACAACTTTGTCCTGCAAGCTCAGTTGTATCACAATGTATCAATATGATAAATTGGTAAGCTAAAAAATGGAAGTAACAAAAATTGTACTTACGTGTTTAGTATGAAATTCCTCATAATCTTCCATCTGGAATCTGTCTATGAAGAATCTCTCATACTTCTTTACGAAACCATTCATCGAAGAGGCCGGCATGACAAACCTTTTCAAGACATAATTAACTGACTCGCTCCTCTGTGTAGTTGTCATTCCAGCATAGAACAAGTGCCCAAAATAAGGGAATGCCCACTTTTTCCTGATATCCCACGTCTGCTTCAGATACACACAATCTTCCAGCTTATACTCGGAAATTAATTCCTTCCATGCCCCCTCAAACTCATCTACTGTCAACATCTGAGTTAACACCTTGTGAAAGTCTTCTCTGGATGTTTCTCTAGTGCTGTAGATATTTCCACAATTTTCCCTCACCTTCTTAAGTATATGCCACTTTCAAACACGATGAGATGCTTTTGGAAAAACTTTTTTAATAGAGGCTGCCATCTGTTGGCAATTATCTGTCACAAAAGCCAAGGTACTCAGTACAATAAAGTAACATATATAGACTCTAAAATAACATAACAAACTTACCGGTAAGTATGCACTGCGGCTCCTTTCCATTCATGCACTTCCTGAACGTAGAGAACAACCAATTGAAAGACTCAACTGTCTCATCTCTAAGTAATGCACACCCAAACAATATGCTCTGAAAATGATTATTTACTCCTACAAACGGAGCAAATGGCATGTTGTAACTATTAGTCTTATATGTAGTATCAAACGTCACAACATCACCAAAGGCCTGAAATTCCTCCTCGATACAACATGAGACCAGAATATATTCTTCACACGGCATGCCTTGTCAACTTGCACACTATAGAAAAAATTGCTGGAATTGCTCTGCAACTCTTTGAAAAGATCAAGGGTCAGCTCTACATCTTCACTGCACTCATCCCTCTTGATAGCATAAGCTAGTCTGTCCATCATCCTACGTGAGAACGGGAACATTGAAGCTCCTCCACAAAACCCTGACAATAAACCGTACATGTTGGTCGACCTCATACCGCTATCCACCATGTCTGCAATGACATGTCTAGTCCCCTCATCAATTTGATTATGTGACATGTAATTCTTAGTCACACCAATTGTCTCCTTAAGCTCATGGTTATGGTCCTCTACAAACTTAGTCACTGTCCACGACCCCTCACCAGTTGGTCTATTAATCCTCAACGTAGCGCCACAACCAACACGTACTGAAGGTTTTTTTGTCTTAGGATTTTTTCCCTACAAAAGAAAATAAAAAATGGATAGTTATACCACATTGTCAAACCAATATAGTCAGTTCCAAAGTATTATTATGTTACTACTTACCTGATGCGAACAACAAAATTCCCGCATAGTCAATTTCTTCGATGCATTAAAATGCAGCTTCGACAATCGAATTCCAAAACCCATCCGCACAGCATAGATGTGGTACAGATTGAAAGCATCTCTTACAGTCTTGAAACTTTGTCCCACCTTAGGAACAAGGATCGCTGGATCCGCATATTCAGGTGGGAGATCAAGTAATTCTTCTTCATCTTCTACCACAACCCTGACGTGGTATACAAAAAATAGTTGGTACAACAACTACATAAAGTATTAATAATCAAGCAAGTATATACTACAGACGATTCAATCTGTCAGCGAGTATGTACTAGAAAAAGAAGGTATATATTCATCACACAAAAATGAAGTACATACTAATCAGGTAACGAAGTACCTGATTAAATAATGAGGTATATACTAATCATATACAACAGGAGGTACATACTAATCATATAGAAAAGGAGTATGTACTAATAAAAACAAATGAGTATGTTCGACATCTCATGCAAGTATATACTAAATAAGAATCGATACCAAAACAAGTACATGATAATAAAAAATAAACTATATACTGGTGAAAAGAAAATAGGTACATACTAATAGGTAAAGCGAGAAGCACATACTCATGCTAAAACAATAAAAAAGCAGCATATACTCATCCATCATCTTAGAAGTACGAGCTACTAAAAAGATAGGAGTATATTCGACATCTCATGGAAGTATTTACTACAAAGGAATCAATCTGTAAACAATTTCAATGTAATAAAATAAAGTATACACTAATGGCAAAAAAACAAGTATATACTAATCGGCCACTGGAAGCAGCATATACTGATGTACTCGCACCCCAAAATGAAGTATATACTCCTAAATAAAATTTATCGACCGCACCGAAACAACAACGGAGTATGCAGACAGCATTAACGTATGAACTGCTACTTGCAATCATCACTCATACCTCTTGACAGGGACGTCCGTATGATCCATTGCCGCTGGAAATCCTTCTGTCAAATCAAATGATAACAAGAGATCCCTACACCCAATATCATAAATTAGTATTTGTCATACTTGCCGCCGGCCATATTCGTTGTACTCGGAAGATGTCGGACGGCCAACCGGGCGAACAAAGGAACAACGAAACACAGAAGACCAGCTCATATACCTGTTGCCATCGATCAAGGAGTCCTCCATTGACATACCTTCCATTTCACCAGGGGTCGCATCCATCATATCTTCCATTTCGCCTGTCGCGGGAACGGTCTCCATTGACATACCTTCCGTTTGGCCGGTCGCGGGAACGATCTCCATTGATATACCTTCCATTTCGCCAGGGGTCGCATCCATCATACCTTCGGCGGCTTTTCCCCTATCCTCTCTCATACAACAGCCAGACGAGATACCTTATCCTCCCGTAACAACTTTCCTAGGTGCGTGTAGATTGAGTTCAACGCCCATGCATGTAGGGGCATGCAGCCGACTCATAACCACTACCTATTTTATTTTTTCTTTTTCCTATTACGCTCATACCTGCTCCGCGCGTGGTCTCTCACTGCTAACCCATCTACTGGAGGTGGGAGTACATACCCCCGAGACTATAAAAAGGAGTCTATATATATATATATATATATATATATATATATATATATATATATATATATATAGGGAAAATCCATCCTACCACCCTGGTAGTTACCCCACATATCTCATATACTACCAAGTGGTACTATATATACTATTTTATTATTTTAAATATGTTCATATACTATATCTAAGATATTTAAAAGCAAATTACGTGAAAAAATTGCATATGAGCCCATAGTTTTTGTTATATTTATGAAATACGTACATATTTATGCGTAAAAAGCATACTCAAAAATGGTACATACTACCTAAAATTAGTATATATACTACCTAATCATTGTTATATACTACATACTACACATACATACTCTCGGTTTTGACAGATACTACATACAACATACAAAAGCATGAAGTGGTGATAACTACCACTGCTTGTAGGAAACATTTGTCCTATATATATATATATATATATATATATATATGACAAATTTTCGCTACTATCGGGTGTAGTTACTCCCACTTTTGTTTCATACGTTCTAGGTAGTATCTATCATATCGGAGAGTATGTACGCGTAGTATGTAGTGTATAAGAATGTTTAGGTAGTATATATATTATTTTTTTGGTACTATGTATCATTTTGCGCATACTCTTTTCACGTACAAATATATACGTATTTCACAAATACAATAAAATTATGAGCTCACTTACAATTTTTTCATACAAATCACTTGGGAGTATCTTAGATATAGTATATGAATATACTAAAAATAATAAAGTAGAGCATATACTACCACATGATAGTATATATATATATATATATATATATATATATATATATATATATATATATATATATAACGGTTTAAAAGGGTATCAAAAAATATGAAATCAATATATGAGCATCTCTCTAATGTAATAAGATGATCCAATGGAGGGATTGTCAAAATATGCATTTATGTGTCCTCGGCAAAAATAATAAACATTTCAGCTCACTGCGACATAAATATATACTGAACTATTTATTTTTTTTTTGTCTAGGACACATACAGTCGTATTTTTTTAATCCCTCTATTGGATCATGTTATATTATAGGTGTGTTGGTTCAATATTTTTTTTAGAATTTTTAAGAACTTTTGCATCGTTGAAACCCTTAACTAGTTATGTGGCAAGCATTTGTACCGCTAAAGTGCCGGCCAATCTGCACTAACGAGGCTAGCCAATTGAACCAACCCACTGCATGCAAACCGCCCCAAAATGTTATAGTAAAACTTAAGCAAAATGTAGTAAGCCAGTTGCTGTGTAGTAAAATCCGGGCAGCACGTACTAGAAAGATCATGCATTTTCATTATTCATGCACGTATAGTAAATAGATCAACAAGTCTTACTACATTTTACATAGAGCTTTACGAGCAATTTTTTGCCCAAAGTTTGGTAGTAAAGAAATCACCATATGTTACTACATGCTACATGACATTTTACTATCCGCTTTTCACCAAACTTCTATAGTAAAGTGATTAACATATTTTACTACATGTTACACATGAGTTTACGATCAGTTGGAGACAAATGCATTAGGACGTGCGCATGTTGGCCAGTAGGTTCGTTGCGCTTTCTGGCCGGAGCATAGAATAAGGATTATGTGCTCAGGCTCAGTTTAGCGCCACCGTATATATATATACTTATATATACATTTGGGTTATTCTGTTACGCGTAACAGAATATTATCCTGTTACCCTACTTAAATTGATGAATTTAAGTGGTTGAACTGACAAAATTTGAGTGTTTTAACTGATGCTTTCTATTGCTGTTAAAAATCGTCTTCTTTAGTTCAATTTTTTTTGTCGAAACAGGGCGTGTAATATATCGTTGGAAAAATCTTGACATTCACATTACAATCTTATAATCTGTTTTTGCAAAAAAAAATATGATTTAAGAGCAGTTTTGAAAATTTCGTTTTTTTCAAAACCGAAAATGCGAATCGTATTTTCGACTTAATTTTCAAACGGTTTGTCAGAATTGAGCAAATGAGATGGCGTTGGAAAGCTTGTGAAAATCCGCATCTTCCAAATATCTACATGACATTTTACTATCCGCTTTTCACCAAACTTCTATAGTAAAGTGATTAACATATTTTACTACATGTTACACATGAGTTTACGATCAGTTGGAGACAAATGCATTAGGACGTGCGCATGTTGGCCAGTAGGTTCGTTGCGCTTTCTGGCCGGAGCATAGAATAAGGATTATGTGCTCAGGCTCAGTTTAGCGCCACCGTATATATATATACTTATATATACATTTGGGTTATTCTGTTACGCGTAACAGAATATTATCCTATTACCCTACTTAAATTGATGAATTTAAGTGGTTGAACTGACAAAATTTGAGTGTTTTAACTGATGCTTTCTATTGCTGTTAAAAATCGTCTTCTTTAGTTCAATTTTTTTTGTCGAAACAGGGCGTGTAATATATCGTTGGAAAAATCTTGACATTCACATTACAATCTTATAATCTGTTTTTGCAAAAAAAATTATGATTTAAGAGCAGTTTTGAAAAATTCGTTTTTTTCAAAACCGAAAATGCGAATCGTATTTTCGACTTAATTTTCAAACGGTTTGTCAGAATTGAGCAAATGAGATGGCGTTGGAAAGCTTGTGAAAATCCGCATCTTCCAAATATCTACTATTTTTCAAAATTCTATATGATTTAAAAGTAATTTGAAAAACGGTGAAATTCTGGGTGAAATATTTTTTCACTGTTTTTTGCAAACGGTTTGTCGGATTGGCGCAGATGATACGGCGTTGGAAAGCTATGGAAAATGCGCAACTTTTGCGTATAGAAAGTTTTTTCTAATTCCTTACGGTTTAAATACGAATTCAAATACGGTTAAAATTGGTTTTGAACGCGGTTTATTTTTTAAAGTTTGTCGAAATGGGGCAAATAATATACCGTTGGATAGCTATCGAAAATGCGAAGCTTAGTCATGTTGAACGTTTTCTCTACTTCGAAACCGTTTAAAAGTAATTTTGAATAAGGTGAAACCCATTGTGTTGTTTTTTCGTGTCTAAAAAGCAGAGTACTCGTACTGATATATGTCTATATTTGTACTAAGGTATTTTTCACAGAGTAGTTTTGGATGGTTCTGAAAAAAGAATACTTTGAACGGATATCTTTATGATTTTGTACTTGCTCCCATCTTTTAAGAGTAATTTTGAAATACGGTGAGACTCATCGTGCTGTTTTTCTGTCCGAAAAAAAGAGTACTTGTACTGATCTATGTGTGTGTTTGTACTGAGGTATTTTTCAGAGTAATTTTGAATGGTTCCGAGAAAAGAGTACTTGCACTGATGTTCGTATGGTTTTGTACTGAGCATGTTTTGACATATTAGACTTCACTCAGTTTTTTGGGTATCATAGTCCCCAAACTTGCATGGTTTATATCGTTGAACTGAATGATATTTATTCAAAAGGAAATAATTTTGTGTGTTTGTTTTTTTAACTCAATTTTCTTGCAAGATGTTTTGGACTTCTCTTGTTTTGCGACTTCAACTTTTACCATTTGATTTTTCATTTGGTTTCATTTTGTTTGAGCTTTTTTCTCAAACTTATCTAGGACGTCGTGTTGAACTTACAACTTTTTTAATTGTGAAATTGTTGAGTTTTTGCAATGCCAATATTTAGGAGAGCGGGGCGAGGACAAAGGAAATAATTTCGTGTATTTGTTTTTTTAACTCAATTTTCTTGCAAGATGTTTTGGACTTCTCTTGTTTTGCAACTTGAACTTTTACCATTTGAGTTTTCATTGGGTTTCATTTTGTTTGAGCTTTTTTCTCAAACTTATCTGGGACGTCGTGTTGAACTTACAACTTTTTTAATTGTGAACGGACTTACATTTTTACCATTCCCTTCTTTTAAAAACTTATGTTTTCTTCTCCAAACTTCCTACCTGACGAGAATCAGAACTTATTTATTTTTTACATTTGTACTTCCAAGTGTCTTTAATGACATTTTCACCTTTTTACTTTGCTTAACCTCATCAAACAGGCGCACAACACATTTAAAGAAACAAAATACGAATCTTGGAAGCACTAGGGGGATAACCATTTGCGCAGGACTTCATGTGTGCCTTCATCATAGAAAAATATATTGAATATCACCAAGTTCTAAGGTTGAACAAATGAATCATACAGAATATTGTCAAAACCCCGCATTTTTCTCACTAAAACAAACTTATGTACTTGCATACAACCTTTTTGAACTTGGACGGCACCTAGTCCTCAACTTGGACGATGACCAATGCTCAACTCGAACGGAGTAGGTTGTCGTTGCTTTTTTAACCATGAATGCTTCAAAAGACACTAGGAATTTCTTCAAAACTGATTTATACTTTTTAACATGAGGGTTCTCTCAGCTGGGCCAAGAAGCAATGCATACGTCATATTTTTATTCTACCTAGAACAAAATACATCATATTGTTCTCTAACACTCACAGAATACACATAGAACCCACACACTTAAGTTCAGAGAGCCATCCTGTTTATGTTCAGAGAATAAATGCATTTAAGCTCAAAGAACAAATGTTTTTAGGTTCAGAGAACAAAACAATCTTTTAGTGTGATTTTCTACATATGGATAATCGCAGAAGCAACATAGTTGGACTGAAGCTCTAAAAAATTTTGGAAACTGCAATTGGAAAGGTGGGCATCAAGTGGTAATTAAGGAAGGCTAACAAAAACGAAACTAGCACTTTTTACATGACGGGTAGTGGTAGGTATTGGTTCATTGCTTTTGCCGTCCAGTATGGTGTCAACAAGGATGCGGTAGCTCTTGTCCTCGATGGGCGCTCAGTCATCATCGAAGAGCTTGAGGAGGAGCTTCAGGACTAGCCAAACATGCTAATTGGAGAAGCCAAGAGGCTTCATCACCTCCAGCTCCTTTCTAGCAGCATTAGCATTGTTGGAAACCATGGAATTTAATGAAATGGTTCAAGGATCACTCCCAGTCAATCCCGTTTGGTACTTGTGCTGCAGAGAATATGAATATAAAGCAGATGGTGACTCATCGATTTTTCTTTACGATATATCTAAACTTACATAATTTGAAACTTGCACTGACGATATTAGGGTGATATATCTAAACTTTACTGAATTTTGAAGAAACTCGCTGCAAATCATTACTTATTTAGGTGATATATCTAAAGTAACAGAATTTTGAAACTTGCACTGACAATTTTTCTACACACGCACCAACTATTCTGTGATTTTTCATGGACTGAAGATAGAATACGCACCAAACTAATATTAAGTCTGGTACAGAAATTCTCTATTCATGAACTGACAATATTTCTTCTACGTGGAATACACAAGATCTCCTCAATGGGCCATGATGCAGGCATCGCCGCAGGCAATACTTGGCGCACCGGAGAACCTGTACTGTTGGATTTGTCGAGAGAGGACTGAGGGAACACGTCAACGTTAGGGTGGCGGATGCAAGTATTGGAGTTCAGCCTAAAATCACAAGAGAATGGATCAAAAATGAATTCAGATTGATTTCTAATCATTTATCAAGCTATAAAAGTTAGAACTGATGTTACACAAACCGAGGCATTTTTTATATGAACATCTCACTTTTTTATAACCATAGACTAACGAGAGAATGTATTACTCGATAGTAGGCATTTTCTTCTCAGAACCACTTTGGTTTTCTTTTCTTTTTCTTCACTTTTGCTCTGCTTTCTTTTTTCTTTTCTTTATGAAGTGCCCCATCAGAAAAGTTGAACTTTAGATTTTACCAATCTCCACATCTACTGAAACTAAGGGAGCTCCTTTTGAAACATGTACAATGAACTGAGAAGGCATATACAAGGTCAACTGAAAAACCATATACAAGGTGAACCGGAAAAGCTTCTGAGAAAAAAAGTGAACCAACTTTTTGTTGTTTTTCTAGTTACTAAACTACTTATTACCATAACAGGGGCTGAACTGATGCTGCATATGTATATAGGAAGGTTACTGGTACCAAAAAATTAGGACAGTAAACAACATTATAAATTGAATTCCTGAATGTTATATGAAGATGAGGCAATTGTACTTACGATTTGGCATTAGATGCACTGAATAGCACACAGAAGATGGACTGAAAAAATTGAACTAGCACAACCATTCTGCTTGGTGAAGATGGTGGCTTCAATTCTACATGGACTGATGTCCGTGCTCCACTTGGACGGGTGCGAGTAACCATGGTGGACGAGCTCGTGGCCGAGGGCGGCCAAGGCGACCACCGGAGACTATAGGTGGTCGTGCTTGTTCTCGGCAGCGAACTTACACGAGGTGGTGGTGATGGCCGAGGAAGTCAGAAATCGGCGCTGAACTAAAAAAAATAAGAATTGTACTAACTAAAAATTAGAATTTGAACCGACTGTGTCACTGAAGATGAACTTGTGCATCTGTTTTTTGCTCCCGCACCAGTGTAACAAATTCAGGATGACATGAATTTTGTGTGCATATAATAAGATGAATGAGTGAGAGAAGAAAGAGAGCAGTAAAAGGATTTTTTTTTCACCTTGAGATGATATCTCTTCTTGAGGTCTTGATGAAAAGTGACGGTGTAGGTACCACATAACCACCAACTAAACACCAGACCTTAACAAACGATGATCGCTCCTTCCAGAGTCTGAACTTACTAGCTTTTCATAATCTGAAGAGGTGTAAACCTTTATTGGCAAACTGCTGCAAAATCCCCAAATGCCATATAATATGAAATTCCCAAATGCCATATAATATAAAATCCCCAAACTGCAGCAACATCCAGTTCAAGATAAGTTATCAATTCAGATCTTAATAAGCAAGAGAAACCGTAAAGAAAGGCTGCATTTGTGTCCTCGGGCAATTCTTTAGGCACACTAAAACAAACATGCCGCTCATGGTAAGTATTCTTTCAAATAAACTTTCTAGAGTATCTTTGTTTAAACGTACTGTGGGCCAAACTCTTTCATTGTGTAGTTTTTGAACTCCTATGGTAGTAATACATGAACTCCCTGAGGACACGAATTCTTATATTAGCACCTAAAGTACACGTCACACATGAAAATTGCTCTAAGTGGAGAAATGATCACACACGAAAAATGATAATTGCAGGAAAACTTTTATTTGAAAAAAGCTCTCTGAATACCTTATTGTAGCTGTTTTGAACTTGCAAACGTTTATTTTTGCACTTATCCAAAATGTTTGAAAGGAGCAGGTTGTTTGACATTATTTTGAACACACCTTTTCATCTCCACTGTATGGTATCCTGACATATGTATTTGCACAAACAGGTGGTGTGCTATGAAGAACAATGGTACTGTGAGCGAGTGAAATCAGCTATTTTCTGAACTAAGCAGTGCATTTCTCCCTCTCAACATCTGAAAAATTCCAATTATCTGACGGTAACTATATTTGAACTCTGAACTACTATTGTAACTATTTTTTTGAACTGTTTTAGTTACTGAAGTTTTGTGGTCTAGGCCCTAAACCACAGTATGTGTTTCTATTTTTCTTTAACAAACTGTAGAATTTTTTTGAATCAAACTGCTACTGCAGTGTATACATATCTAAGTGAATTATTTTCCATCAACTAACGGATTTCACTTTTTATGTTGAACTTCTACAAATCTATTTTTGCTAGCAACTGAAAAAGCCTACAAGTACACATTTATAGCAAATCCTATGAGAGGCATTTTGATCATACCCATTTTGATGATACGTTGTGTCAACATGTGCATAGGAAAACCACCGCTGTATAATGAGCAATTGATCAATTTCTCCTTTTGCTCACTTCTTTGTCCCTGCCTCAATCGAAACCAGATTTGACGCTACAAACGAACATGAACATATCAAAACTAGTAGGAGAGTGCACTGAGACATTTTAGCAAACACATGGCATGCACTCAGCAAAAGCTTATGCGGTGAAGAAGAAAGAAGGGGGCGGGCAGGGACCTGGGAGCTGCGACGAGTGAACGGCCTGGGGCAGCTGGGTTGGACTGCTGGCCGCAGTGGCGGCGAACCCAACGCCCTGGCCACACTGGTATGACAGGTAACCAGAAGGAGGTAGTGGGGCGTGTCCACGGCGGAGACATTGAACGGCCCATGGTCGCACGTTGAACTGCCTGCACGCGGTGGGGAAGAGGGCAGGACGGCGCGCGCTGGGGAGGGAGGTCATGGCGGCGATACGCTGGGGGAGGGGAGTGTGGCGGCGGCGCGTCGGGGAGGGTGGTCATGGCGATGGCGCGTCGGGAAGGGTGGTCGTGCTGGCGCCGGCGTCAGGCGGGGCGGGGGAGGGAGGCGGCGTCCGGCGGCGCGGGGAAGGAAGGTGGCGGCTGGCGGCGCGCAGAAGGTGGAGGTGTTTTTTTTTTTTTTTGAGGAAGAAGGTCAGGGGTTGACCAGATGCAACAGGTCCGGTGGGCTTTGGACAGACGGATCACCTCCTCTATATAGGGGGTATAGCTGGCCAAACGACCCGGCCTGGCACGGCACGGCCCGGCCTGGGTTAAACGGGCCAGGCACGGCACGGCCCGGCCAGACACGTTAAGTACACGGGCCGTGCCGGGCAGGCACGCGTGCTGCCCTCCCAGGCCCAAGCACGGCCCCCTCACTACACGGGTCGGCATGGCGGCCCGTTTGGCACGCTCGCACAGCTACCCGAGTAAACAGATCAAGGCACGTACGTTATCTAAAAGTAAGAAAGATCGAGGCACGCACATCTCGTAGCCTAAAAAAAACTATGTCTCGTACGCTAGTGCCAGAAGGCACATCGAGGCCAACTGAAAAGGAGATCTGGAAAAAAAATAAGGCACATCGAGGCCAACTTAAAAAAGGAGTCAATCAAGCCACGTTTTATACGATCGTGCCGCTCCTCCCGGGCCCTCCCGCAACGACTCTTTCGAGCGAGACGCTCCTCGGCCACGTGCGCTCCTGCCGCTTCTCCCGATCTCGTGCGCTTTTTTTTATTCGAGTGAGCCCTGATCTCGCGCGCTCGTGCCGCTCGTTCCAGTACTATGTACTGTCGCTCCTCGCTCTGTGTTAGACATGCCGTGCCGGGCTGGCGTGCGTGTTAAGTCACGTGCCGGGCCGGCCCGTGACAGGCCAGGCACGCGGGCTGGCACGTCTAGGCTGGCCATTTGGCCAGGTATAATAGAGGGCGAGGGTAACAGAATATTATTCTTTTACGGGTAATAGAATAGTCCGGTCATATATATATATACATAAAGACTATTCTGATCACGGGATTAGAATAATATTCTGATCACAACCTGACCTGCCCCGCTAGTACTATGTTCTTTCCTGTGAACTCAGTTGAACTTCTACCAACATTGCTCAAACGGGGCTTGCGATATACCGTTGGAAAGCTATGGACACCAATATCATGACCCAACTTAAATTTTTGGCAAAATATAAGTGATTTAAGAGCAGTTTTAAAAACCGTTTTTTCTTCGCACAAAAAACGTGAATCGTATTTTCGATCGCATTTTTAAACCGTTTATCGGAATGAGGCATATAATATGGCGTTGGAAAGCTGCTGCAAAACCGCTCCTTTCACATTTTGAAAGTTTTTTCTAATTCCCTATGGTTAAAGAGTAATTTGAAAAAACGTAAAATTTCGTAAACCGAACAGCTGAGTTCGTTTTTTCGATCTCATTTCTAAACGGCTAATCCAATGGAGGCATATGATATGGCGTTGGAAAGCATATGAAAATGCGCTACTTTTTCATCTTGAATTTTTTTTTTTAATTTTGAATGGTTTAAGAGTAATTTAGAAAATGGTACAAGTCCTGCCGAGTTTGTATTTTCGAACTAATTTTTTAACCGTGCGCCCAAATGCCGCAAATGATATGGCGTTGGAAAGCTTGAACAAATGAAAAACTTTTTGATATGTATTGTTTCTACCAATTCTTTTCGGTTTTAAGTCAGTTTCGAAAATGGCGAAAAACGTATTTTCACCGTAACTTCTATGAACTTTATCAGAATTGGGCAAATAATATACCGTTGAAAAGCTACGGAAAATGCGAAACTTTTTCATGTTGATGGTTTTCTCTGATTCCTAGCCGTTTTCAAGTAATTCCGAAAACGGCGGGATCATTCGTTCTGCCTCTATCGCGAAACAGATTCTTCGAAAATGCACCGCGTGAAGAACCTGAACTTCTCGGTGCGTGTACCTGAACTTCACTCTGTTTTTCACGTGATTTTTTTGCTCGTAGCTCTCCATCCACTGCTCGTAGTTCTCCATCCACTCACCGGAATTGAGCAAATGACATACCGTTCGAAAGCTGCTGTAAACATGCAACTTTCCCGTGTTGATCTTTTTTCATACTCGCGATGACTTTAATAGTTTTTCATCTAAAATTCATCCACTCTAGTAGTTGAACTTCCTGCTATTTTCAGTTGAACTTCTGTGACGTATTCTCGTTTGTCATTTTCTCATCCATCATCAGTGTTACACAAATGATATTTTTTTGTACAAATCTCTCTGATAATATATATTTTTTAACTTTCTTCGACGAAGTACTTGAACTTGTAACAACAAAAATTTTAGTCTTTGCTTTTTTGTTCTTTTTTAATACAAAATGGACACCGTGTAGTACATAAACTTCTGGCAGTTATCAACTTGAACCTCTCTCGGTTACGTGAAAATATTTGAGTTTTTTAATGAATTTTTCATCTGATTTTTCTTAATCTTTTTTATGAATTTTGAAGCGCTCTATTTTTAATATTTGAACTTTTTGTTATTTTATTTTTGAACTTCTTGTTTCCATTCTTTAATAACGAGGAAAATCCGAGTTTTCTATAATCATCGAACTTATCCATCTTTTTAATATGGCCTTCCTGGTTTTATTTCTTAATCCTTTTTATGAAATTTTGAAGCGTTACATTTTTTAAAAGTTGAAATTTTTGTTTTTTATTTTTGAAATTTTTTTCCATTCTTTAATAACGAGGAAAATCTGAGTTTTCTATAATCATCGAACTTCTCCATCTTTTTAATATGGACTTCCTGGTTTATTTCTTAATATTTTTTATGAAATTTTGAAGCACTATATTTTTAAAAATTGAACTTATTTTTATTTAATATTTGAACTTCTTGTTTCCATTCTTAAATAACGAGGAAAATCTTAATTTTCTATAACAAGGAAAATGTGAGTTCTCTTTAAAAATTTGGACCTTGCCTTTTAATTCATTTTTCGCATATTAAACACAAACCATGTAGTGCATGAACTTTTCCATTTTTATAATTTGAGTTTTTTTCTAAAATCAAATTGTTCCCAAATAGTAACTCAAACTTCTTTGTACATTGAGGGAATTATTTTAAAATGCAAAAAACAATTTCTTTTTTGTGTTTTCGAACATGGGAATACAAGGTGAACCTCTCTCGCAAGAATTTTTGAACTTCCCCGGACAGAGCACTTGAACTTTTTTCAAGAAACCTTTTAAGCTTTTTGGTTTATATTCTTATCTGAAACACATTCCGTGTAGTAGTTGAACTTCCCGCTGTTTTCACCTTGAACTTCTATCACGTATTTTCGTTCAACCTCTCTCACATGAATTTCTGAATTTTCTTGGGCTGAGCACTTGAATTCTAGCAAAAAAACTTCCAGCCTTTGCTTTTTCATTATTTATTTAATACAAATTGCACACCGTGTAGTACGTGACCTTCTCGCAGTTATCAATCTAAACTTCCCTTTTGTTATGTGAAAATATCCAAGTTTTTATAGACATTGAACCGCTCTAATTTTTTTATTGGTTTTAATCTTTAGCACTGGGGAAATCTGGGTTTTTTTAAACATTGAACAACTTCATTTTTTTTAATTTTGGACTTCTTGGTGTTATTCATTAGTAAAGGAACTCCTCAAGTATTTAAAGTTGAACTTCTAGATCTTAAAAAAAACAGGGGCAAATAGATGTTTTACAAACTTTTTAAACTGCTCGGTTTTTTTAATTTGACCTTCTTGGTTTTTGAATAAACATTTTAAACTTCTATGTTATTTAAGTTTTAGCTTCTCCAATTTTTTAGTAAAATGTAGAAACACCATTTTTTATAAACTTTTCGAACTGCTCTATTTTTAATTTTTGAACTTCTTGGTTTAATCTATAGTACTGGGGAAAATTACAGGTTTGTAATAAACATTGAACCGCCCTATTATTTAAAATTGAACTTTAAGGTATTTTTTAGAAATGGTTAAACTTACAAAACAAAATTATGTTTTTCCACCTTTCTACGAACTTACTATGTTATATCTTGTGAAGTTTTGTATTTTTTGTCTCGCGGCATTTTTACGCATTTTTTGCTGTCGGTGAAATGGCCTAGGCGGTCCTTTTTTTCATTGATGCATTTCTTCAGTACGCGGTACACGTGAACTTATAATTTTCTGAAACAAAAACTTCGCATGCTATTGAAATTCAAGAAAATTACACACAACAACACACATATGCTTCGTGTGCTACATGCATTTAGACAAATACGAATGCACACATCTGAATATTATTTTGGATGGTTTTCTTATATTTTTTTGAACTTATTGGTTTTGTTTTTTGCACGGATGAAATCCCTTAGTTAATATCATGAACATTTTCTTTTTTTAACTCCTAATGGTTTTGGTTCCGTGCCATTGACCCCTCAAAGCGATTGCATCACCAAATATAAGATGCGCGTCGAACTAAAAAAAGAACATGACATGCATAAATAGCGTTCCCACCTTTTGTTTAAAATTTTTGGACTAGTCAAGAACATAATTTTTTTTTTGTGCATTTGACGTGAGTAAATCAAAGTATGCATTTTTTCTAAACACACACATATACAAAACATACTTGACCTTCGCAACACAACATCTTGACCTTCGCAAAAACAGATTTTTAAAGCCAAAATAAATCGCGCATTAGAACAAGCACAATTGAGCATAGCAAACAATTTTTTGAGATCATATGTTCTTTCAGAAACAGTTTTGCGGATGCTCTTGAAGAACACAGCAAAACGAGAGTGGGGTCCGATGGATTGAGCTCGGGTGTAGCAGCGTAGGGGCTCGTTGGCACGAGAATTCTTGGTGGTCTGGGTCGCACGTTGTGCAGCGGGGCAACGGTCGGCGGTGTGGTCGTGCAGGTTCTTGACGATAGAAACTCCGGTCATCTCACACACCACACGTTCCTTATCCACATCACCTAGACACACTCTGCTTTATCTCTTTCACCGCATGCCTTTGTCTTCTTCCCTGTACGTCCAAATTAACAGCGGTCAATGCAAGCTGCAAGCACGAGGGAAGGTGCAGAGGAAAATAGCCATAGCTCGAAGATGATAGATGAAAGTGCAGAGGAAAATGTCATTGCCTTTCTCCTTCTCGCGAAGGAACTACGCAAGTGAGCGAGCGGACAAGGAGGCGATGCGTCTTGAGATGAGGTTGGGCTGCGGGGCGATCGCGATTGGGCCAGTGCGAGGGGCCGCATCAGCGTTGGAAGCTGCACCAGCCAAAGCTCGATAGGACGGGCGTCGTGCGGGATTGCTGCACTAACGGGGATTGGGGCCGGCAGGACACCGTTGGCGCAAACACTAATCTCACCCGACACACACACACGGGAGAAAGACGCTCGCCACCGTCGACAGGAGCCTCGAGGAAGGAAGATGTCATGCAGTTGGAAGTCCAAGAAATCGGCGCGACGCCAGGCGTGTGGAAGACGAAGGAAACCAGCGCAAGGTGCTTCCCCCGGGAGGAGGCTGAAGGCGCGAGCAAGCGAGGAGGAAGAATGCGGCAGCGGCGCCGGAAGTCACCGAGAGATGGTACGTGGTAACGGGGTGCCCGCCATGACTCCGTGGCCGGTGGCGTCATCGGATCCAAGTGCTCCATCGATGGAGGGAGCACCACCAGGATGAGGCAAAGATGGCAGGGCCCGACGGAGGTGGTAGTGGGAGTGCAGGGTTATGTGGTAGCGCGTGGTGGTTGCGGGTGCGGGGCGGCGGCCCGGCGTTGGTGGCGGTCTTGAGATTCCCGACGCGCAGGGTTGCGGTCGCGGTGGCGGCGCGCTGAGGTTGGCCGGTGGAGGCGGGCGCTGGGTTGGGAGGCGGCGCTGAGGTTACTGGTGGAGGCGGGTGCGGGGTTGGGCGGCGATCGAGGAGGAAGTGGTGGGCCTCGGTCGTGGCTTTTTCATCTACGAGTTCGGGAAGTTCAAAGGGAGCGATCGGGCCCTTATAGGGCTGGCTGTGATACAAATAAATATTATAATACCAGGATTACAATATTGTTGTCCTATATATATATATATAGATATATATATATATATATATATATATATATATATATATATATATATATATAGTAACGCTAAACTAAGCGTGAGTGTAGAATAACTTATTCTATACCCCAGTAACAGTACATACAAAATACAATAAAACGCTATGTAAAATATAGTAACTTTCGTAAAAATGTAGTAAATTACAAACTTGGATGATAAAAAAAAATTTTTTGAATTACTATATTTTATACACCATTTTACTAGATTTTGTACATAGCGTTACTAGCGGGTGTAGAATAAGTTATTCTACACTCACGCTTAGAATAGCATTACCTATATATATATATATATATATATATACATATTAGTTTTCTGTCTTCTACATTATTCACTTATTGCTAATTCTTCAAGTTGTTTTTTCTGCTAAGTGAATGTGATCAGACCCGTCCCCCTCTATGCTAAACTTAACCCAGTCTGTTCACACATTCTTCATGTGCGTTTTATTTGAAACCCGTTTAAAATCTTCACTATGTCCTTGTCAGCTGAAGAATTTGCGAACAAAACTTTAAAATATTCTTATCTGAATTTTTGGCTTTTGCCGCTCAAACCGTTCCGCATCCCACGATACGATTACTCTATTCACCCACGATCTCACACGATCTCCACTTCACAGTATGTGGGTGACGCATGTCGCTAGGATGAGAAGGGTCAGGGGCACGTTCGTCCATTTTCCTCGAACGAGCGGTTTTTCACCTCGGTTATAAATACCCCTCACCCTCCTCAGACCGCATTTATCCCGCTCGACCTCACTCCCCTCGCTCAAGCTCTCTGCCCTAGCGTCCCTGCTACTTTCCATTATCGTCGGTGAGGAAGAGCTTCACTACCTCGACCTCGTCGTTGTCGTACTCATGTCGGCCGTGGAAATCTTCACTCCGCCGCCGCCGTAGCTGTCTTCCGCCGCCAAGTTAGGGCGTGGAAGATCTGAACGGACGAACTTTTCAACTTCTACTCCCAGTTCATCGTGTTCTTCATTAAGGGTAAATAAAATATATTTTTACTTCCCTTGTTGATTCTGATGATTTCCACAAAATCTTCAAAAGGTGTTTATTCTTCAACTACTACATTCTTAAACACCACACATGCATCTGGTCTTGATTTGTTTCTCTAAGCAACTTTTTCTTCAAGATTCCTCAGTTGTGTGGATTTTTGATCTATACAACTCTGGGACCTAAGTTAAAGACCGCTTAGTGAAATTCCTCAAGACACTCCTGGTCAAATTCCTCAAACTTGATTCTTTTGCAAAACTTCTGAGAACACATATGACCTCTCCAAATTCTTCGCACCTATACTCTGTTCACAGGTACACATGTCCGCTGCTGAATCTCTAGGTTCTCATCAACTTAACTCATTTGCAGCGTTCCTCGAAAACAAATTGCATGCCTCGTCAAAGAATTATATTGTTCAAAATCCTCAGCTGAAGAAAATGGCTGATGGCAAAAGACCTCAGAAGGGAGGCAAGGGACCAAAGGTGAATACTGCTTTCGAGATCCCAGATGACATCTATGAGGAATACTGTACCTGTTGGGGATATAACTATTTGTGTAAGCCGCCCAGGTGGGGCCGGGTTACGTAAAGAGATTACCAGACAGAAGCCCAAGTCCAAGCGTGAAGATGGTGTCTCAACATTGGGGCCTAAGGCCCACAGGCGACTTAAGGCCCGTTGTAGTAAACCGCCATAATGGCATGACTTGTATCATAAGGTAGACTTGACTAGTCACCGAGCCGGACATTGTTTATAAGCCGGTCGGGACTACGTAAAGCGACGAGCGTCAACCCGTGTATATAAGGGGCGACACATTGGCGGCTTAGGGCAAGAAACAACCAGTCGAGAACCGGGTATAGCGTATCTCGCTCCCTGGTCATCGAAACCTCAAGCAATACCAACCCAACTAGATGTAGGCTTTACCTTCACCGTAAGGGGCCGAACTAGTATAAAACCTCTCGTGTACTTTGTCCCGATTAACCCCTTTAAGCTTCCTAGTTGCGATGGCTCCACGACTAAGTCCTTGCAAGAGGACATCTGCCGTGACAATTCCACGACAGTTGGCGCCCACCGTGGGGCCAGCGCACGGTGGGTTTGAGTTTTTGAAGGGCAGCTTCGAAGGGCTCAAGGGATACGCAGTGGGCTGGATGACCAAGAGTCGTCGCGGCAAGATCTACATCGACAACGAAGGCTGGGGCCCCGAGGCCGACTCAATTGAGTACGGGTACCGGGTCCCCTTTGGCGGAATCCATGTCTTCATCGGCCGGATTGGTGAGCCGGGCCCCGAGCCGGACAGCTGCACCGACCTCATTGAGACGACTCAGCGTGTGAGATCCGCCCGGATTCAACCTACCATGAAGCGTGCTTTTGTGGGCTGTATTCACGGAGAGGCACTTTCTGAAGGATCTAAAGGTGGCGAAGAGACAGCCGTCCCATCAGATGATGATTCGTCCTACGGTTCAGCAGACTCTCATGTCGGTCCAAGAAGGCATGCTTGGGGCTGTTCAGCGACTCTAGAGTTCCGGATTGCTATGAGCCGCCAAGCTGGGCGAAGTCTTCATGGCGATACCCAACCCGGCCATAACTCGGCGGCTGCGACAACAATAACATCCGGGTCGAGGCGGTAGGCGGGAGGCCCAGCGTGCCGCCCGGCTCGGTGCTAATAGATCTTATGGACAAGTTGACGGCCCTGTTAACCACCACGGTTATTCCTACAAATCCAGATGAGCATAACGCGGAGGTGGCAAAAGTGCGTGAGGAGATAGCCCTGACCAAGGAGGCCTTGGCGGCTGAGGACACCAGACTAGCTGCGGAACGGGCGGCTTTGGATGCACGAGCGCAGCGACTCTAGTTAGAGGCTTTCTAGCTTAACATGAGTCTGAATGCGTCCAATGAGGTGATGAGAAGGAGACATCAGAAGACCCAGTCCCATCTGCCTCCGGTTTATGATCCTCGGAATCTTTTCACGACACCCGGAGCTGGTCCTAGCAATCCGCCTCAAGCCAATCTATTTATGACACCGGAGCTGGAGGGCGGTTCAGCCTCGAGAGATGGCACCTCTTCACGGGAGCATGGCCCCGCCCCGATACATACCGACACCTCCGGGCCACTTTTCCAACCCCATGGAGAACTTGATAGCAGCATCGGCGCGTCTGGCGGCTCTTCCAGTAGATGGTGACGACCCGACGGTGGTGGAAACCCGGAGGGTTAGGGATCTTCTTCAGACGGACTTGGCACATCAAGAGACCTATTCTTACAGCAGGGACAGGATTCATTCCACTCCTCAGCCTTGGATAGCACCTCGTCCAAACCGGAGTCCGAGTTACTGGCCGGACACATGGAGTCGGAAGATTTATCAAGCAATGCCGGTGTCGCAACCAAACCGACGGCTATAACCCGGTGCAGGATCGATTGCGTCAGGAGGATGAACGGGCAGCTCAATTAGTGGCTCAGCAGACGGCATATGATGATCTCCCAGAGTATCCAATGACTTCTGTTGGAGCAGGGGTGGCCACTAGAACCAATGGTGTCCCTTGTCTGGTGCCGGCTCTACGAGATGTGCATTTGCCCAAGGATTTCAAGGGACCTCGAAAGGTGCCGAATTACACGGCCAACTTACAGCCGGGGGCATGGATTGAAAGTTATGAGATGGCCATGGAGTTATTGGAAGTCAGCGACACAGCAATGGCTAAGTATTTCACCATGATGTTAGATGGAACGGCCCGATCTTGGTTGAAAAGTTTGCCTCCCAATTCCATCAGTTCATGGGCAAAGTTAAAGGCCCGGTTTATCCGTAACTTTAAGGATACTTGCAAGCAATCTATGTCCATTGTGGACTTGACCAATTGTAAGCAGGAGGAGGGTGAGTCCACAACTCATTGGGTGCGCCGGGTCAAGGAAATAATACATTCATCTGATAAGATGGATGCCGGCTCTGCGGTACTTATGCTCCATCAGAATTGTCGTTTTGTGCCGCTGAAGCAGAAGCTGGGGCGCCTTAAGCGTGATTGCAATGACATGGGTACGCTGATGGCGGCTTTGGTTAAATATGCCGATTCTGATACTACCGATGATCCCGCGTCTGAGGAGGAAAAGACAGGGAAAGGAAAGAAGAACGGCAACGGAAAGGGTCAGCAGCATCACCCGGTAAGTCAAGGTGGCAACAAGCGTAGGCCGGACGGTAACCCAGCGTTGGTGGACAATGCTAATGCCCAAGGTAATAACAAGAAGCGTAAGGGGAGAGCACCCCCTCGATCTGGTGGCTCAAGTCCTTCTCTCGAACAGCTTCTGAATGAGCCTTGTCCAATACACGGTACTCGGGAAAATCCTGCCACCCACTTATGGAAGGACTGTGCGATCATGAAGGCTTTCAAGAATTCAAACATGTTTGATGGAAATCACGGATCAGGCGGCGGTTCAGGAGCAGGTGGTTTCCATGGCCCGGGTGGCGGCTCAAGTTCCGGTTTTCAACGTGGTCAAGGTGGCTATAATCAGCAGCAATCTGGTCAAGGAGGACGGCAGGAGCAGCAGTCAGGTTATCAGAGCCATCCAAAACAGTTGAACGGTGGGCAATACCATGTGTTTACCACTAACTTGTGTAAACGTGACGGAAAGGTTCATAAAGGGCTGTGAATTCGGTTGAACCGGCGGTTCCCCGTTATCTGAGGTGGTCAGAGCAGCCTATCATTTGGAGTAGAGAAGATCACCCCCTCCGGGTTGATAACCCGGGTCAGTTGGCCTTGGTGGTGGCCCCTCAGGTTGGTGGATATAAATTCACTAAGGTGCTCATGGACGGCGGAAGCAGCATCAATATTCTCTATTATGAGACCTTTCATTTGTATGGGTTACGTGATAAGGACTTGAGGACATCTAACACTATTTTTCATGGGGTGGTACCTGGTAAGTCGGCATATCCCGTTGGAAAGATCGAGCTGGAAGTGGCTTTTGGAGACGAATATGATTCTAGGGCTGAGAAGCTGACGTTTGAGGTAGTCAAAATCAGGAGCTCATATCACGCTCTGTTTGGACGGCCGGCTTATGCCAAGTTTATGGCACGGCCGTGTTATGTTTATCTGCAGCTCAAGATGCCGGGTTACAAGGGCACCATCACTGTGCATGGGAGTCGAAAGGTGGCCTTGGAGTGCGAGGAAGGCGATGCGGCTTATGCTGAATCCGTTTGTGCTGAAGAGGAGCTGAAGTTTTATCAAACTAATGTTGACCCGGCAGATATGACCTCTTTGAAGAAGCCAACCACAGAGCAAGACTCGGCGTTGAAATTTAAGTCGGCCGCCGAGACAAAACTGGTTGACTTCACTCCAGGCGACTCTTCCAAGCAGTTCAGCATCAGTACCAATTTGGATCCCAAATAGGAAAGCGCGCTCATCGAGTTCATCCGTGAGAACCGGGACATCTTTGCATGGAAACCTTCTGACATGCCGGGTGTCCCGAGAGAACTCGCTGAGCACACTCTTAATATTGATCCAAAATATAAGCCGGTCAGGCATTTTCTCCGGCGATTCAATGAGGAAAGGCGAAAGGCTATAGGGGAGGAGGTCGCTCGGCTCTTAGCGGCCGGGTTCATCGTGGAAGTTTTTCACCCGGAGTGGTTGGCTAACCCGGTGCTTGTGCTCAAGAAGAACGGCACTTGGCGGATGTGTGTGGACTACGGACCTAAATAAAGCTTGTCCGGCTGATCCCTTTGCTCTGCCCGCATTGATCAAATCATCGATGCTACAGCGGGTTGCGAGCGGTTGAGTTTTTGGATGCTTACTCGATTATCATCGGATCAAGATGGCGATTAAGGACCAGGAGAAGACGGCTTTCATTACTCCATTTGGAGCCTTCGCTATGTGTCTATGCCGTTTGGGCTCAAGAGTGCCCAGCGACTTATCGGCCGGTGTGTGCGGTGTCTCCACAATCAGATTAGGCGCAATGTTCATGCTTATGTGGATGACATTGTGGTGAAGTCCAGAGAGAAGGAAACCTTGATCTCCGACTTAAAGGAAACCTTTGATAATCTCCGGGTTTATAAGATGATGCTTAACCCGGACAAGTGTGTATTTGGTGTACCTGCAGGCAACTTTTGGGATTCCTGGTCTCAAACAGGGCATTGAAGCTAACCCGGAGAAGATCAAGGTGATTACCTCTCCGCTAAACCGGTGTGCATCAATGATGTTCAGCGGCCCAGCGGTCGCGTTCTTTGCTTTAAGCCGATTAATAAGCCAGCTAGGGGAGAAGGCTCTACCGCTGTATCAGATGATGAAGAAAACAGACACCTTTGTCTGGAGTGAGGCTGCTGATGCTGCCTTTGAAGATTTAAAGAGACAATTGGCTGAGTCGCCGGTTCTCGCAGCTCCGATTGATAAAGAGCCATTGCTATTGTATGTTGTCGCTAACTCACGTCTTTGTTAGTGTGGCCATTGTGGTGGAAGCGTAAGGAGGCGGCAAGGAGCATCCGATTCAGCGGCGGTTTATTACATCGATGAGGTGCTCATAGAGTCCAAACAAAGGTATCCGCATTGGCGTAAAACTTGTTTATGGGGTGTTCATGGCAAGCCGGAAGCTAAAGCAGTACTTCTGGGTCATCCTATAAGCGTGGTAAGTTCAGCCCCTCGGGAGACATCATCGAGCAGGAAGCCACGGGGCGAGTTGCCAAGTGGGCCATCGAGCTTGGGCCTCACGGTTTGAAGTATATGCCACAGACTATCAAGTCTCAAGCCCTAGTGGACTTTATCAATGATTGGACAGAGTTGCGAGCACCAGAGGAGAAGCCGGATAACACGTATTGGACTATTCACTTTGATGGGTCCAGCGGTTGGAAGGCTCGAAATTTGAGTCGTTTTAACTTCCCCCCGAGGTGACAAATTTTGTTATGTGCTCCGGCTTATGTTTCCCTGTACTAACAATGCAGCTGAATACGAGGCTTTACTCCATGGCCTCCGGATGGCCAAGGAGATGAATTTGAGCCGGGTAAGATTCTTGGGCGATTCAGACCTCGTCGCTCAACAGGTGTCAGGCACGTGGGATTCTAAGGATCCCCTTATGGAGGCTTATCGTCGTGAAGTTGATGCGGTAGCTGGGCACTTCAAAGGTTATCAAGTAGAGCACATTGATCGAAGGAAGAATGAGGCGGCTGATGCTTTAAGCCGGTTGGGGTCTCAGCGTAAGCCGGTGCCGCCTAATACTTTTCTTGACACTTTGCAACCCTTCCGCCGGAGTGCCTACAGAGGAAGAGCTTGCGATGCTGGACCGAGACGCATAGCGGTGGCGGCTCTCCATGCCATCCTGCGGGCGGTTCCATACTTAGCCTATATGACCCGGGGAGAGTTGCCTGAGGACGAGACCTTGGCAAGACAAATCATCAGGTGGTCCAAAGCCATGACGATTGTTCATGGCGAGTTGCATCACCACAGCGTCACTGGGGTGTTTCAACGTTGTGTATCACCTACGGAGGGTCAGGAGATACTTCGTGAGATTCATGAAGGTGATTGCGGTCATCATGCCGGTTCAAAGTCTCTGGTAGCCAAGGCTTTTCGTCATGGTTTTTATTGGTGACGGCTCATCTTGATGCGGAGGATCCGTCAGCAAATGTGACGGATGTCAAAAATTCTCACGACGAGCTCATGTGCCGGCTCAAGAATTGAGGATGATTCCGATTACTTGGCCGTTTGCAGTCTGGGGGCTTGATATGGTTGGACCTTTCAAAAGGTCTAAAGATAAGAAGACACACCTGTTGGTGGCAGTGGATAAATTCACCAAGTGGGTTGAAGCAGAGCTGTCGAGAAGTGTGATGCAGCCACGGCGGTTCAGTTTATCAAAAAGGTGATCTTTCGCTTTGGTTTTCCGCATGATTATAACCGATAATGGTACTAATCTCTCCAAGGGTGCCATGCAAGAGTTACATCAACAAGAGCACATCCGGCTTGATGTTTGATTTGTTGCTCACCCCGATCTAATGGTCGTGCAGAAGAGAGATCTTGAAAGGTATCAAACCCGGCTCTAAGTTCCCTTTACAAAGAACTCTGGGTTGTTGGGTGGAGGAGTTACCCTACGTGCTATGGAGCATCAACACAATGCCTAACAGTCTCACGGTTATACACCTTTCTTCATGGTGTATGCGGGAGGCGGTTACGCCAAGTGACATCCGGCATGATTCACCCCGGGTGGCGGCTTACGTTGAGGCTGATAATGAAAAAGCTCGTCAGGATGCACTTGACTTGTTGGATGAAGAGCGAGACTTGGCAATAGCCCGCTCGGCGATTTACCAGCAAGACTTGCGCCGTTATCACAGCCACCGGGTTAGAAGCAGAACTTTCCAGGAAGGCGATTTAGTGCTCCGGCTCATCCAGGATCAATCTGATATGCACAAGCTGTCCCCTCCTTGGGAAGGACCTTTCGTGGTCAGCAAGAATCTCAACAACGGGTCATATTACCTCATTGATGTTCGAGAGCACAAAGACTCACGTAAGTCGGAGGAAGAGACCCGCCGGCCATGGAACATAGCGCATCTCCGGCCCTACTATAGTTAAGCCACCGACTTTCAGAGTATATTTGTTTTTCTTTTTTAGCAATGTATATATTATATAAACAATAAAGCAGGACCTCTTTCCTTTCCATCCTACAACATTTATGTGTCTTCTTTACCAGGTGGTGGAAACGACTAATAGGGAGCAGATCATATCTGAATCTGGTTTTCCCTTTGGTCCGGCTTATGATCATATCTGAATCAATTCATGGTCACTTGGGGGCTTCCTGTTCAAACATAGGTCGTATTCGAACCAAAGAGAACATAGCTGTCGATACCCAATTGATTGGCACCTTTGCCAAACCCACTTGGGGCTTCTTGATCATATTTGAATCATAGCTTAACCTCTTTGGGTCCGATGTGAATCGTATTGAATCAGCGTCATTAAACAACTCTCATGGTCACTTGGGGCTTCTGTTCAAACATAGGTCGATTCGAACCAAAGAGAACATAGCTGTCGATACCCACTTGATCGGCATCGCCAAAGCCATTGGGGGCTATATGATCGTATCCGAATCTTAGGTTAACCCCTTTGGAGCAGTTCTCTTGATCGTATTGAATCGAGAGGCCTTTGAAAATTAGGTTTACCTTATTCTATAAGAGTGAATAATATTAAGGGCCAGGTAAACATTATATGTGCCAATTTTCAGAAGTTAAGTGTAACTGTCTGTTCTTTGGGAACAGGTAAGCCGGTAATGTACGCTTCAAACCGGCTGATACTTATGATGTTTTGGTTCATACTCCGGGTTAATATTATTTTACACGGCCCCGGATGTGGTGAGATGCCAAAGGAATTTTTTGTTTTATACACAGGGTAAAGCAATAAGCTTTTGGATGTTTAGAAGCAATTCAAGCAAGCCGGCAGTGCACAACAATAGCGGCTTGAGACATTGTTAAGCACCACAAACATGCGCGAAGGCATGACAGAGTTAAGAAGTGTTTCTACCCTATTACAAGACTCCCGAGTCCGAATGATGAGGCATTATTTTTTCAAAGACTTAGTGCCAAAGGGTTACTCCTTTGGTGGACTTGACGACTCAGGTTATCCTTCTCCGCCTCTTAAATGCTGCTGCTTTGTCCTGGAAGGTTGACGAGGTCCGGTCAATGCCGCTTAAGGCTTCAAATTCAGCTTCATCATCTATTAAACTGGCCGGGTCAACTTCAGGAGCAAAGGTATGCTTACGAGTTGGAGGGATCAGGCTGACATCATCATAATGCGGAGTTGGAATCCTCCGGTTTTCGTTGTCATAACCCGGCTGGTACTTTGTGAGATCAATATCATTGCCGATGATGGTGGCCACAGACGTCGACTCTCGCCGCAGTGGTGAAGTCTGATTCATTGAATGCAGAGCCGTCCTCCTTTAAGCTAGGATATCCAAGAGCAACATCGCCTAAGTCTAGCTCTGGAGCCAACGCTTTGGCCCGACTTAAGGCGACTATGGCCCCGGCTCTACCAGATGCTCGCCTTAACTCCTGAATCCGTTGAGGTAACACGGCAAGCCGTTTGAGCACATCCTGCGGGAGATAAGGAGTATCATTTGATAAAGCCACAACGGCCAAAGCACGTTGTGACCCGGTGTACAGATGTTCCACTAGAGTGTACACCGCCTTAAGCTTGATCAACATATTACGCTTCGAGTTGGTACTCACAGGACCTGCGTTTATGCATATAAGATTAAGCCGGAGATCATGTCTCAAACAGCTTATCAAATGAATCATGGTGATGTTCAAAAGTTACACATAGTAACTTACCGAAAATTCTTGAGACCATTTGGGATATCTGGTGCTTTAAGCGGACAATTCGGTAGTTGCTTCGGCAAGAGCTGCTTCTGCTGTCTCGGCCCGGGTCACAAGTGAAGATTTTTCATCCGCCAAGGCCTTCTTCTCCGCGTCAAAATCCTTCTTCAACTTCTCTTGCTCAGAGATGCTGAAGGCGAATTTGGAGTCAGCTTTTTGAATCTCAAGGTCTTGGGCCGCCAGCCGGGTCTTCAAGTCAAGAATCGCAATTGAATTGGTGGTGGAGACCTGCAATAATGCCGGGTTACAAGTAAGGTTATGGTAAGGTATTATTAAAGTCTCAAGCACTTTACAAGTAAAGACCCTTGACACTTGAGGGGCTAATGTATGTCAAGAAAATTTTACTTTATAATGTCAGATTATGCATATTAAAGTCTCAAGCACTTTACAAGTAAAAATACTTGACACTTGGGGGCTAATGTGTATCGCTTCTTTAAAAGTTGCTATATTACAGCCGGGTTAAATATACTTTCTTGTAAACTGGGTGAGCTAACAGTAAGCCGGTATCTAAGTCTATGTCATATTTACCTATAAGCAGTAGACTTGGGGGGTGGTACAGTAAGTAAGATTCAAGAGAAATAATATGAGTTATACCTCATATTTATGTTGTATCTGTTTCACCATGTCAATTTCCAGGTCGTGGCTGTTATGCACTTGATTCAGATAGCCTGAGACTATATCGCCAATGCTTAGGTGGGCATAATCAGCGATGCCTGTTTGGTCTTCCGGCTTTTGACAAGTTCTTCCTTAGTGGTACATCTGGCAAGAACAGTAGGCCGCCCGGGCTCAACATACTGGCTTTTCAAGAATTCAACTTCCGGTTCAGCCGTCCGGACCGGGCTAGGAATTTCCGGTTTATCGGAGTTATCAAGAGTGCCTTCTTGAGGCGAATTCGGAAGATGGTGTCGTAATTTCATGGGCGGCTCGGGAGGAGGTTGATGAGTAGAAGCATCGAGGCAGTGGTTCCGGGTTTCGGCTCCGTTGCTGCCGGGTCTTCAATCGGCTTATTCTTCTTTGCCCTCTTACTGGGCTTCGCCTGCACACTGTGAATAAAACAAAGGGATGAGTACAAAATATGAGTAAGGCAAAGCATGAGGATAACAAAGGTACATTACCCGAGGGCAGTCTTGAAGGCGGCATGTTGGATTGCATAGACTCGCCGGAAGGAGGAGAGGTATCACGATAATTGGAGTCGATGAATTGAGAGGTTGTGAATTAAACCCGCCAAAGGATAAGCGAGCATAAGCGGAGATGACCTCGGTTTGGCGCTTCACCTTCGTCGAGTAAGCCAGAAGAGAGCTCTACATCCTTACTTGTCCGGGTTTGCCTCCGGTTCTCAAGCTGTTGTTGCTTCAAAAGAAATTGAGGATCTTGATAAGCTAAGGGATGTGAAAATCTTACTTTCCGGGTCACCCGCCGGGTTTTGTGCTTTGGCAAAGGCTCTGAGTCGGAGGAAATTATAGTTACCTCTTCGCCATGAGCTTGGCTGTTTCAGTGTCTTCTGAAAAGGCGGAAATATCAATAAAATAGTAACAAAGGAGTTAAAGAGAATAAGGGATTACCTCTTCCTCATCTCAAGAAGAGTCATCCAATTTGAGCAATTCAGGTGCTTTGGGTTTCTTCTTTTTGAAGTCCCTGTCTTGGCGTTTTCCTTTCATTTTCTTGGCTGCTCTGGCTTGTTGGGCGGCCTCATGGTCATATTTGACTTTCCGTAAATCATCAACGGCACTGTGGGAAAGATAAGGAATTATAAGTACAAGGAGGTAAACATATTAAAGAGTATTTATTAAGATTGGTAACTTACTGCAGGGGCCGGGTTCTTTTTGCAGAAGGGAAGTAACCCGAAGGTGTTATTGATAACAGTACCCTCCTTCAGCAGTGACTGGGTTGTAGCATCTGCCACGTCATCTGGTAAGTCGTCAGAACTGTGGTGCATTGGGTCGTTCTGTTTGCCTGTATAGGTGCACATTAAGCCGGAGCGGCGGCTTATTGGGAGTATACGCCAAGTGACGCAGACCCGGACCAAGTCAATGCCGTTTAAACCATTTCCCAGAAGAGCTTTAATCTTCTTGATGGTGGTGTTGAGCGGCAGACGTTCAACAGCGGTCAGTTTATCCGCTAGCGGATGGTTGGACTCAAGGCACAGGGCACGAAAGCCGGGCAGAGGCGGCTCATCAGCTGGAGAAGTATCCTGACAGTAGAACCATGACTGGTTCCAATATTTGGGGTGACTCGGCATTTCAAAGATAAGGAAACAGATAGTCTCTCCGTCGCTGGATCGAGATACCGCCAAGTTCAAGACTCGGCCCATTGGCGCGCTCATTCTGCCGGTTCAAGTAAAACAGTTCTCTGAATAAGAGCAGGCTTGGCTCCTCTCCCAGGTACACCTCGCAGAAGACTTGGAAATTGCAAAGATTGGACACGGAATTGGGTCCAATGTCTTGAGGTCTAAGGTCAAAGAAATTTAAAACTTCTACGAAGAACTTTGAGTAGGGAGGGCAAATCCCGGCTCATGTGATCCGTGAAAACTATTACCTCCCTTCTTTGGGTTGAGGCTTCTCTTGAGATGGGTCGGGGACGCGATAAGACATGACTTCCTTCTTTGGCAAATGGCGAGACTTCACAAATTCAGCCGGTTTGCTTTTTAGTGACGATGGATGGGACCCGATTGCGAGTTACAGGAGCCTTGGTCGACTTAGGCGCCATGACAACAGATTGGCCTATTACAAAATAAGAAGTTCCGGTTTAAATTTTAACCCGGAAGAAAATATCCAAATTACTGAAGGTAGCGGCTTAAAGGGGCCTAATGACATAAGGATAATTGAGCAACATTATTTAAGCCGCCACAAGTGTTAGCAACAGTTCAAAAGTTTTAAAGACCTGAGAAGGCGCCAAGGTTCACAGATCAAGTGGAATACGTTTAAGCCGGATACCTGGACAGTTATGTTAAAGGCATTTAACATAAGAAGTCTTCCGGGTGATAAAACAGGTTTCATAATCTTACGCTATGATTTGAGATCAAAGGGCTGTTACGATAAGAAGTTTTTCTAGACCTAAAACCGGCCTTGAGATGCGTTGATAGGCTTGAATAAGGCCTTCATACGAGAGAAAAGATCTGCTTCAGATCCAAGATAAGGGCGAAAAAAACTACCGCAGCTGTTTTATATCATTCTCGATCGGAAGTGGTATCTAGGAGGAAAAACTAACAAGGAAATGGCTCTAATGGTGATGAACTACGACGAACTCGAAGAAGATCTAATGCAGATCTAGGCAGGGAAGGAAAGGAAACTTATAGGTCTGGAGGAGGAGCTGCGGAGGTTCGCCGGCGTGTTTCTGGTCCGATTCGAGGTTGATGCTTGGCTGGGTCGGTGAAGACGAGAAGCTTGACGGCGGCGGCGGCGGAGCTCGAGAGGAGGCAAGAGGAAGAAGACGACTGGAAGGGTGAAAATGAAACCTAGGTCGCGCCTATTTATAAGGAGAGCATAACTGAGACGGCACGGGAAACTAGGAGATAATAATTATTATCCAGCAGCCCCGATGCCTCGAATTCCGGAACGGACAATAAAGACAGAGATCCGTTGGGCGATACGGCGGAGTAAAAAAGAAAAGATGACGTCATGACGGGTTAACACGGATCCAAATAATGACGTCATGGCGGGTTAAAGAAAGTCTTTTGTGCAGTCAGAAGACTGAAGATTTATGCTTTAAGTTATTTTAAGATTGACATGAACAGGTTCAAATCAATCTGGGGCCTAATGTTGGGGATATAACTATTTGTGTAAGCCGCCCAGGTGGGGCCGGGTTACGTAAAGAGATTACCAGACAGAAGCCCAAGTCCAAGCGTGAAGATGGCGTCTCAACATTGGGGCCTAAGGCCCACAGGCGACTTAAGGCCCGTTGTAGTAAACCGCCATAATGGCATGACTTGTATCATAAGGTAGACTTGACTAGTCACCGAGCGGACATTGTTTATAAGCGGCGGGACTACGTAAGGCGACGAGCGTCAACCCGTGTATATAAGGGGCGACCTGTTGGCGGCTTAGGAAAGAAACAACCAATCGAGAACCGGGCATAGCGTATCTCGCTCCACGGTCATCGAAACCTCAAGCAATACCAACCCAACTAGACGTAGGCTTTACCTTCACCGTAAGGGGCCGAACTAGTATAAAACCTCTCGTGTCCTTTGTCCCGATTAACCCCTTTAAGCTTCCTAGTTGCGATGGCTCCACGACTAAGTCCTTGCAAGAGGACATCTGCCATGACAATTCCACGATAGTACCCCTGACAAAGCCAAGCATGGCAGGGAGAACAAAAATCAGCGCAAGGTGCGCATTCAGAGAATAGAGTGGAGATGGGCAGGGGAATCGAGGGAGGACAGATATGTAACTCTGAAATACATGAATAA
This sequence comes from Aegilops bicornis, assembly GCA_021605145.1. NCBI lineage: Eukaryota > Viridiplantae > Streptophyta > Magnoliopsida > Poales > Poaceae > Aegilops > Aegilops bicornis. The sequence goes on from CM038670.1 coordinate 542,278,546, forward strand.
ATTCTCCTTACACCCTCCTTGCCCAAGAACTCCATTGGCACTTGGCCAAGTGATGCGGAGCATCCTATGGACATCACCACGTCAAGAGTCCATTTGGTAAGTGACACGTGCAACATCTACTTCATACATACAAAGGTGAATCATCTTCTTTACACGTGTCCACTTGTACCTCTCGAGGATGGTATACTACTTGACCCCTCTCTCGTGTGCCTACATAGGTGTGAGCGGAGCTACACATTCATCGAGGAGGAGTCCAAGAAGAAGAGAACATCTACACCATCCAAGAGGGAAGCCTGGAAGCAGAGAAGGAAGCGCCAAGAAGAAGGCAGCGGCTCCCAGGCGACCCCTTGCGCACGGGCGTGTACCGTGCCCACGGGACCCCCATGTCCACGGGCCTCACGGACCCCGTTGTTGGGGAACGTAGTAATTTCAAAAATTTTCCTACGATCACGCAAGACCATGGTGATGCATAGCAACGAGATGAGAGTGTTGTCTACGTGCCCTCGTGAACCCGACAGCGGAAGCGTTGACGCAACGTAGAGGAAGTAGTCGTACTTCTTCACGATCCAACCGATCCAAGTACCGAGCGTCACGGCACCTCCGAAGTTCTGCACGTTCAGCTCGATGGCGTCCCTCGAACTCCGATCCAGCCGAGTGTTGAGGAGAGTTTCACGTCGGACGACGGGCGTGGTGGCGATGATGATGTTCCACCGGCGCGGGGCTTCGCCTAAGCTCCGCTCTGATATTCTCGAGGTGTAATATGGTGGAAGGGGCACCGCACACGGCTAAGGAAAGATCTCAAGGATCAACTTGTGTGTCTATGGGGTGCCCCCTGCCCTGTATATAAAGGAGGGAAGGAGGAGGGCTGGCCGGCCAAGGGAGGTGCGCCAGGGTGTCCTACTCCTACTAGGAGTAGGATTCCCCCAATCCTAGTCCAACTAGGTTTCCCCAAGTGGGAAGGGAGAGAGAGGCGCCCCTTCTCCTAGTCCTAATAGGACTAGGGAAGGTGGGAAAGGTCTGACCAGCACTTGGGCCCCTTCTCTCCTTTCCACTAAGGCCCATGTTGGCCCATTAGCATTCGGGGTTCCGTAACCTCCCTGCACTTGGTAAAATTCCCAATTTCACCGGAACACTTCCGATGTCCAAACATAGACTTCCAATATATGAATCTTTATGTCTCGACCATTTGAGACTCTTCGTCACGTCCGTGATCTCATCCGGGACTCGAACAACCTTCGGTGCAGAAACATCATAACAACTCATAGTAAGCATCATCGAAGCGTTAAGCGTGCGGACCCTACGGGTTCGAGAACTATGTAGACATGACCGAGACACCTCTCCGGTCAATAACCAATAAGCGGGACCTGGATGCCCATATTGGCTCCTACATATTCTACGAAGATCTTTATCGGTCGGACCGCATAACAACATACGTTGTTCCCTTTGTCATCGGTATGTTACTTGCCTGAGATTCGATCGTCGGTATCCAATACCTAGTTCAATCTCGTTAAGCAAGTCTCTTTACTCGTTCCGTAATACATCATCTCACAACTAACTCATTAGTTGCAATGCTTGCAAGGCTTATGTGATGTGTATTACCGAGAAGGCCCAGAGATACCTCTCCGATAATCGGAGTGACAAAACCTAATCTCGAAATCGCCAACCCAACAAGTACCTTTGGAGACACCTGTAATACTCCTTTATAATCACCCGATTCACGTTGTGACGTTTGGTAGTACCCAAAGTGTTCCTCCGTAAACGGAGTTGCATAATCTCATAGTTATAGGAACATGTATAAGTCATGAAGAAAGCAATAGCAACATACTAAGCGATCAAGTGCTAGGCTAACGGAATGGGTCATGTCAATCAGATCATTCAACTAATGATGTGACCTTGTTAATCAAATAACAACTCCTTGTTCATGGTTAGGAAACATAACCATCTTTGATTAACAAGCTAGTCAAGTAGAGGCATACTAGTGACATACTGTTTTGTCTATATATTCACACATGTATTATGTTTCCGGTTAATACAATTCTAGCATGAATAATAAACATTTATCATGAAATAAGGAAATAAATAATAACTTTATTATTGCCTCTAGGGCATATTTCCTTCAGTCTCCCACTTGCACTAGAGTCAATAATCTAGTTCACATCATCATGTGATTCAACACTAATATTCACATCTGTATGTGATTAACACCCATAGTTCACATCGTCATGTGACCAACACCCAAAGGGTTTACTAGAGTCAATAATCTAGTTCACATCGTTATGTGATTAACACCCAAAGAGTACTAAGGGATGATCATGTTTTGCTCGTGAGAGAAGCTTTAGTCAACGGGTTACATCACATTCGAGCCGTATGTATTTTGCAAAATTTCTATGTCTACAATGCTCTCGCACGGGCTACTCTAGCTAATTGCTCCCACTTATAATATGTATCCAGATTGAGACTTAGAGTCATCCGGATCGGTGTAAAAAGCCTGCATCGATGTAACTCTTTCTGACGGGCTCTTTTATCACCTCCATAATCGAGAAATATTTCCTTAGTCCTCACTAAGGATGTTCTTGACCAATGTCCGATGATCTACTCCTAGATCACTATTGTACTCCTTGCAAAATTCAGAGCAAGGTATACAATAGGTGCCGTACATAACATAGCATACTTTATAGAACCTATGGTCGAGGCATAGGGAATGACTTTCATTCTCTTTTCTATTTTTCTCATTGTGGTCGGGATTTGAGTCTTACTCAATTTCACACCTTTGCAACACATGCAAGAACTTTTCTTTGACTGTTCCATTTTGAACTACTTCAAAATCTTGACAAGGTATGTTCTTATTGAAAAAAAACTCATCAAGCGTTTTGATCTATCTCAATAGATCTTGATGCTCAATTTGTACGCAGCTTCACCGAGGTCCTTCTTTGAAAAACTCCTTTCAAATACTCCTTTATGCTTTGCGAATAATTCTACATTATTTCTGATCAACAATATACTTATCGGAAATCTTTGTAGTGCTCCCACTCACTTTCTTGTAAATACAGGCTTCTCCAAAAGTCAGATAAAACCATATGCTTTGATCAATCTTATCAAAGCGTATATTCCAACTCCGAGATGCTTGCACCAGTCCATAGATGGATCGATGGAGCTTGCACATTTTGTTAGCTCCTTTAGGATTGACAAAACCTTTTGGTTGCATCATATACAACTCTTCTTTAATAAATTCATTAAAGAATGTTGTTTTTGACATCCATTTGCCAGATTTCATAAAATGTGGCAATTGCTAACATGATTCGGACAGACTTAAGCATCGCTACGGGTGAGAAAGTCTCATCGTAGTCAACCCCTTGAACTTGTCGAAAACCTTTTGCAACAAGTCGAGCTTTGTAGATAGTAACACTACTATCAGTGTCCGTCTTCCTCTTGAAGATCCATTTATTTAACATGGCTTGCGATCATAGAGCAAGTCAATCAAAGTCCATACTTTGTTTCTCATACATGGATCCTATCTCAGATTTCATGGCCTCAAGCCATTTCGCGGAATCTGGGCTCATCATCGCTTCCTCATAGTTAAAGGTTCATCATGGTCTAGTAACATGACTTCCGAACATGATTACCGTACCACCACAGTGCGGATCTTTACTCTGGAAGACCTCACGAGGTTTGGTAGCAACTTGATCTGAAGTTTCATGATCATCATCATTAACTTCCTCACTAATTGGTGTAGAAATCACTAGAACTGATTTACGTGATGAACTACTTTCCAATAAGGGAGAAGGTACAATTACCTCATCAAGTTCTACTTTCCTCCCACTCACTTCTTTCGAGAGAAACTTCTTCTCTAGAAAGGATCCATCTTAACAACGAAAAACTTGCCTTCGGATCTGTGATTGAAGGTGTACCCAATAGTTACCTTTGGGTATTCTATGAAGACGCATTTCTCCGATTTGGGTTCGAGCTTATCGGTGAAAACTTTTTCACATAAGCATCACAACTCCAAACTTTTAAGAAACGACAGCTTAGGTTTCTTGTTAAACCATAGTTCATACGGTGTCGCCTCAACGGATTTAGATGGTGCCCTATTAAGCGTGAATGCAAATTGTCTCTAATGCATAACCCCAAAAGCGATAGTGGTAAATCGATAAGAGACATCATTGATCGCACCATATCAAAATAAAGAAATGCGGTTCTGACGTTCGGACACACCATAACGTTGTGGTGTTCCGGTGGCGTGAGCTGTGAAACTATTCCACTTTGTTTTAATTGAAGACCAAACTCGTAACTCAAATATTCATCTCCACGATCGGATCGCGAAACTTTATTTTCTTGTTACGATGATTTTCTACTTCACTCTGAAATTCTTTGAACTTTTCAACTATTTCGGACTTATGTTTCATCAAGAAGATATATGCATATCTGCTCAAATCATCTGTGAAGGTCGAAAATTATGATACTTGCCACGAGCATTAACACTCATTGAATCGCATACATCGGTATGTATTATTTCCAATAAGTTAGTAGCTTGTTCCATTGTTCCGGAGAACGGAGTTTTAGTCATCTTGCCCAAAAGGCACGGTTCGCAAGCATCAAATGATGCATAACCAAGTGAGTCCGAAAGTCCATCGGCATGGAGTTTTCTTCATGCGCTTTACACCAATATGACCTAAACGGCGATTGCCACAAATAAGTTGCACTATCATTATTAACTTTGCATCTTTTGGTTTCAATATTATGAATATGTGTATCACTATGATCGAGATCCAATGAACCATTTTCATTGGGTGTGTAACCATATAAGGTTTTATTCATGTAAACAGAACAACAATTTATTCTCTTACTTAAATGAATAAGTGTATTACAATAATCATGATCAAATCATATTCATGCTCAACACCAAATAACACTTATTTAGGTTCCATACTAATCCCGAAAGTATAGGGAGTGTGTGATTATGATCAAATCAATCTTGGAACTATTTCCAACACTCATCGTCACTTCCCTTCAACTAGTTTACATTCATTACGCAACTCCCGCTTCAAGTTACTACTCTTAGCAACCGAACCAAGATCAAATACCGAGGGGTTACTACGAACACTAGTGAAGTACACATCAATGATCTCAGTATATCAAATATACCTTTGTTCACTTTGCCATCCTTCTTATCCGCCAAATACTTGGGGTAGTTCCGCTTCGATGACCAGTTCCATTGCAGCAAAAGTACTTAGTCTCGTGCTTAGGTCCAGACTTGGGCTTCTTCACTCGGCAACAACTTGCTTGCCGTTCTTCTTGAAGTTCCCCTTCTTCCCTTTGCCCTTTTCCTTGAGACTAGTGGTCTTGTCAATCATCAACACTTGATGCTCTTTCTTGATTTCTACCTTCGTCGATTTCAACATCACGAAGAGCTCGGGAATCGTTTTCGTCATCCCTTGCATACTATAGTTCATCACGAAGTTCTACTAACTTTAGTGATGGTGACTAGAGAATTCTGTCAATCACTATCTTATCTGGAAGATTAACTCCCACTTGATTCAAGCGATTGAAGTACCCAGACAATCTGAGCATATGCTCACTAGTTGAGCGATTCTCCTCCATCTTTTAGCTATAGAACTTGTTGGAGACTTCATATCTCTCAACTCGGGTATTTGCTTGAAATATTAACTTCAATTCCTGGAACATCTCATATGGTCCATGACGTTCAAAACGTCTTTGAAGTCCCGATTCTAAGCCGTTAAGCATGGTGCACTAAACTATCAAGTAGTCATCATATTGAGCTAGCCAAACGCGTTCATAACGTGCGCATCTGCTCCTGCAATAGGTCCATCACCTAGCGGTGCATCAAGGACATAATTCTTACGTGCTGCAATGAGGATAAACCTCGGATCACGGATCCAATCCGCATCATTGCTACTAACATTTTTCAATACAATTTTCTCTAGGAACACATATAAAAACATAGGGAAGCAACAACGCGAGCTATTGATCTATAACATAATTTGCAAAATACTACCAGGACTAAGTTCATGATAAACTAAAGTTCAATTAATCATATTACTTAAGAACTCCCACTTAGATAGACATCTCTCTAATCCTCTAAGTGATCACGTGATCCAAATCAACTAAACCATGTCCGATCATCACGTGAGATGGAGTAGTTTCAATGGTGAACATCACTATGTTGATCATATCTACTATATGATTCACGCCGACCTTTCGGTCTCCGTGTTCCGAGGTCATATCTTATATGCATAGCTCGTCAAGTATAACCTGAGTATTCGCGTGTGCAACTGTTTTGCACCCGTTGTATTTGAACGTAGAGCCTATCACACCCGATCATCACGTGGTGTCTCAAAGACGAAGAACTTTCATAGCGGTGCATACTCGGGAGAACACTTCTTGATAATTAGTGAGAGATCATCTTATAATGCTACCGTCAATCAAAGCAAGATAAGATGCATAAAGGATAAACATCACATGCAATCAATATAAGTGATATGATATGGCCATCATCATCTTGTGCTTGTGATCTCCATCGCCGAAGCACCGTCATGATCACCATCGTCACCAGCGCGACACCTTGATCTCCATCGTAGCATCGTTGTCGTCTCGCCAATCTTATGCTTCCACGACTATCACTACCGCTTAGTAATAAAGTAAAGCATTACATCGCGATTGCATTGCATACAATAAAGCGACAACCATATGGCTCCTGCCGATTGCCGATAACTTCGGTTACAAAACATGATCATCTCATACAATAAAATTTAGCATCACGTCTTGACCATATCACATCACAACATGCCCTGCAAAAACAAGTTAGACGTCCTCTACTTTGTTGTTGCAAGTTTTACGTGGCTGCTACGGGCTGAGCAAGAACCGTTCTTACCTACGCATCAAAACCACAACGATAGTTTGTCAAATAGACTCCGTTTAACCTTCTCAAGGACCGGGCGTATGCACTCGGTTCAACTAAAGTTGGAGAGACAGGTCTTCCGCAAGCCATCTATGTGCAAAGCACGTCGAGGAACCGGTCTCGCGTAAGCGTCTGGCGTAAGGTTGGTCCGGATCGTCTCGTCCAACAATACCGCTGAACCAAAGTATGACATCTTTGGTAGGCGGTATGACTTGTATCGTCCACAACTCACTTGTGTTCTACTCGTGCATATGACATCTACGCATAAAACCAGGCTCGGATGCCTTTGTTGGGGGAACGTAGTAATTTCAAAAATTTCCTCACGATCACGCAAGACCATGGTGATGCATAGCAGCGAGATGAGAGTGTTGTCTACGTGCCCTCGTGAGACCATAACGGAAGCGTTGACGCAACGTAGAGGAAGTAGTCGTACTTCTTCACGATCCAACCGATCCAAGTACCGAGCGTCACGGCACCTCCGAGTTCTGCACACGTTCAGCTCGATGACGCCCCTCGAACTCCGATCCAGCCGAGTGTTGAGGGAGAGTTTAAATCGACGACGGCGTGGTGACGATGATGATGTTCCACCGGCGCAGGGCTTCGCCTAAGCTCCGCTACGGTATTCTCGAGGTGTAATATGGTGGAAGGGGGCACCGCACACGGCTAAGGAAAGATCTCAAGGATCAACTTGTGTGTCTATGGGGTGCCCCTGCCCTGTATATAAAGGAGGGAAGGAGGAGGGGCTGGCCGGCCAAGGGAGGTGCGCCAGGGTGTCCTACTCCTACTAGGAGTAGGATTCCCCCAATCCTAGTCCAACTAGGTTTCCCCAAGTGGGAAGGGAGAGAGAGGCGCCCCTTCTCCTAGTCCTAATAGGACTAGGGAAGGGGGAAGGTGCGGCCAGCACTTGGGCCCCTTCTCTCCTTTCCACTAAGGCCCATGTTGGCCCATTAGCATTCCGGGGTTCCGTAACCTCCGGTACTTGGTAAAATTCCCAATTTCACCCGGAACACTTCCGATGTCCAAACATAGACTTCCAATATATGAATCTTTATGTCTCGACCATTTCGAGACTCCTCGTCACGTCCGTGATCTCATCCGGGACTCGAACAACCTTCGGTACAGAAACATCATAACAACTCATAGTAACTGCCATCGAAGCGTTAAGCGTGCGGACCCTACGGGTTCGAGAACTATGTAGACATGACCGAGACACCTCTCCGGTCAATAACCAATAGCGGGACCTGGATGCCCATATTGGCTCCTACATATTCTACGAAGATCTTTATCGGTCGAGACCGCATAACAACATACGTTGTTCCCTTTGTCATCGGTATGTTACTTGCCGAGATTCGATCGTCGGTATCCAATACCTAGTTCAATCTCGTTACGGCAAGTCTCTTTACTCGTTCCGTAATACATCATCTCACAACTAACTCATTAGTTGCAATGCTTGCAAGGCTTATGTGATGTGTATTACCGAGAAGGCCCAGAGATACCTCTCCGACAATCGGAGTGACAAAACCTAATCTCGAAATACGCCAACCCAACAAGTACCTTTGGAGACACCTGTAATACTCCTTTATAATCACCCGATTCGTTGTGACGTTTGGTAGTACCAAAGTGTTCCTCCGGTGGCAGGAGTTGCATAATCTCATAGTTATAGGAACATGTATAAGTCATGAAGAAAGCAATAGCAACATACTAAAGCGATCAAGTGCTAGGCTAACGGAATGGGTCATGTCAATCAGATCATTCAACTAATGATGTGACCTTGTTAATCAAATAACAACTCCTTGTTCATGGTTAGGAAACATAACCATCTTTGATTAACAAGCTAGTCAAGTAGAGGCATACTAGTGACATCTTGTTTTGTCTATATATTCACACATGTATTATGTTTCGGTTAATACAATTCTAGCATGAATAATAAACATTTATCATGAAATAAGGAAATAAATAATAACTTTATTATTGCCTCTAGGGCATATTTCCTTCACCCGTGCGCACGGGCTCATGCGGCAGGTCTTTGGATACCCCGTGCGCACGGGCTCCACTTACCCTGTGCACACGGGGCCCCCTGAAGGTTGCTGCGGGCTTTGCCCATGCAATGTCCATTTCGCCCCTGCTTACCCCTTCATCCCCTAGGACTATATATACTCCTTCATCTCCTCCATTTAGACTTATCTAAGAATAGACGAAAATCATAGATCTTAGCTCATGTATCTCCCCTTGTGGGATTCCTCTTGAGAGAGAAGACTCCATTGGAGTACAAGACCTCCATTGGAGAAGATCCCTAGGGATTCAAGACCCCCCTTGTGGGAAGGATCTATCTAGATCATCAAGCCCTCATCTCCTTCATAGGATTTGGGATAAACTCTACCATGTATCTTGTTTCCCTTTGATTGTTCATGTACCTTGTGGATCTTGTGTGTTTGTTGGTCTAGTGGATGTCTGATTGGACTTGTTCTTGAGTGTTCCTCTTGTTTTCTCTCTTGTGTTCATCTTGTTCTTGGGGATTCCCCCTCCAATTCGTCAAAGATCTTCACTTAGGGTTCCACACTACAACATCTTGGTATCTAGAGCCACGTTGATCACGAATTTGGAGCCGCTACCCCTCTTTTTCTAGCCTTGTTTTGCTTGATTTTGTCCTAATTTCAAAAATCCCCACCAAAAATAGCCCCAATCTTTTTTGATTTGTTGGTTTGGTGAGGTTTTGTTGGATTTGATCCATGGATTTGCTTGGTTTTAAGTGGATCTAGCTTTCCCACATCTTTTCCTCACCATCCATCCCCAAAATCTCTCCAATTTTGCCCTAGAAATCTTCAATTTCCGCCCCGAAATTGCGAGTTTTCCGCCTACCCCGTGCCCACGGGCTCCCCGGACCCGTGTGCACGACCCACCGAAAAGTCTCTGGACACCCCATGTCCTAGGGCCCCTTTTGACCCCGTGCGCACGGGCCCCCCAGTTCAACCGCCGACACTTCACCGTTTTGGGCATAACTTTCACATCCGGCGTCCGATTTTCGCGTTCTTTAGCTCGTTGAGTAGCTATTGACATCTCCCATCCGTCTAGATAGGCTCCAACATCATTTGACTCCATCAAATTTTTGACATTCTGGCATCTTTGCCTAGGACCTACACCATATCATCCGCAAAACCACCACAGCTTTCCGCAACCTAACCCATTTCGCTCCATATAGCATTTTTGGTTGTTTGAGTTGTGACTTGAATCTCCTAAGGTGTTTCGGCTACTTAGGGATGGTTGCTTCTTTATCAACCACCACCACCACTTCTGCATCGCCAACTCCGGAACCACTAACACATTCCGCTACCACCACTTGACATTTGACTTTGGAGATTTTGAGTTTGCGGTTTTTCCGTTTCCTAGGGTGTTTCGGCTAACTAGGAACGGTTCGATATCGACAACACCGCCACTCAACTTTGACAAGGATTCGACATCGACCACTTCACCATTTTGACACCCTAACCGTAAGCAAGAACGGTAACCTCTATATCATATTGGTATCGTGGTATCCCATCATTGTACATTCTTGCCATTACATTGTTAACCCCTTAGCCCATTCTGCGTCACTTGCCTATCGAGACTAGCCATTGAGTATTGCCGGCAACGTTCCTTGTGCACATTAGTGATCATTGATCTACACCTTCCATTGCATACATACCATATCATATTGGTATCATCTTGGTATCATATCATCTCTTGTGTCACAAGATTGTTCCCGCATATACACAATTGCTATCTTGGTTTGTGCATTTCGCATAAGTGGTCATATCAAAAAAAAAAGAATAAGCTTTTAAGCAAAGAAAAAGAGTGAACAAAGAGCGTGTACGCAATATCCATAGCATCATACCACACTGCATATAAGATTGTCATATCCGATCATCTTGGATCATCTTGAGAAACACCGGGAACCATACATACATAGCATACTTGGGATAGAAAGCTCATACATTTTGCATCTTATAGGTTGTGCACAAGTGTCGTATCCGCCTATTGAGCAATCGTACTAGCGTCTCTCTTGAGTTGTGCAACACGAGCGTTTTCCGTGGATTCCACATTTTTTGCTCATTCCTTGGTTGCACGACCCCATTTATCTATCTGTGTGTGTGTTTTCCGTGTGCCACATATTGCTATTGGTCTACTTGTTTCACTTGCGAATTTTTTAATCTTTTCCAACATTATTGACTCTTGACATTTTGCTTCAAATTTTTGTGCCACAATCCTCACCAAGCTACTCCATAAGCTTTACTTGATAGGTGTGAGTGAACAAGTCCGGTACCAATTCCACTATTCTGTCATCTCACATTGAGTGAAACGGGATACATCCTCAACTTTGGGAAAAGGTAACTTGGTATTGTTTATCTCATTTCCTACTCACCTCTACTCGAGTCTTGTGATGGATAGGCAAGGCATTTCACCTTCGGTCTACAACAACAACGACGAGTTCGATGCCACGAAAAACTCCACCAACGCCAAGATGCATGCTCAAATGGAGGAGATCGAAGCCCTCATAAAGTCCTACAAGCGATCTTCCTCATCTTCAAGAAGATGCTCAAGTACACATGCTTCCGAGCTACCATCTTCGGCAAGATCACATCGGCATCGACACCATCACCCACAAAAACGTGAAGGTAAAGAGCTCAACACCAAAAACCGCTCAACGACTTCACCATCTCCCTTGGAATCTTCACCAAGCGACTTCAAGGCATCTTCGCCTATGGACATACGACATCTTCGCCAACAAGAACCTCAAGGCTACACTCAAGAGAAGCTCCTCAAGCTCAAGTCCGCGACTTCCACTAGCTACTACGACCTCGACATCGACCACGCGATTCCTTTCTATGGGACTCAAGAACCCGAGGAGTATCTCGAGTGGGAGTGCCTAATGGACGACAACCTCAAGCTACATCAAGTTCATCCCGAAGATCAAGTGAAGTGCGCCACAAGAAACTTCCACGACTACGCCTCGACATGGTGGCTTCACACACCTTCGAGGAGCTTCGACATGAGTTGGTCCAAGACGAAGAAAGTGATGCGGCGAGAATGTGTGTCTTCCACCTACATGGAACATCTTCAACGCCAATTGGAGAACACTATACAAGGATCCAAGTCCCTCGACGAGTACTTCAAGAGCATGAAGGAATCCTTGCGACGAGCCGGTGTGGATGACCCCATTTGGATGAAGTTCTACTTCATGATGGGATTGAACAAAAACATCTCCAAAACTATCTTTCTCGAGAACTGCAAGTCCCTCGACGACAACTACATTGGTGCTCTCAAGGCAGAGCAAGAACTCAAGAAGGCCAAGTCTACTTGACCCCGAGCTCGCTTCGCAACGACCATGCTACAAGACGATGAGAGTGATGATGTGCCATCTTCGGCCTTCATCCACGACGAGAGCGATGATGTGCCATCTTCGGCCTTCATCCACGACGAGAGTGGTGATGTGCCATCTTTGGCCTTCATCCGCGACGACGACTACGAGACGGTTGAGCATGGGATTTTCCCTTCGATCAGGCGACGTATGATGACTTGAGTGAATTTAGCCACCATATTGAGAGTGAGATTGACTTCACCACTAGCCCCATATATGATGAGCCGCCCCAATTCCCATGTGAGGAGAGCCACCACCACCACCACTTGAGTGATTTGAGTGACTCCACCATATGCGACATTGAGTGCACCTACCTTGAGGGAGTGAGTGGGCCACCGCCACATAGAGAGAGTGAGGTAGTTGATGAGGCATATGAGGCCATTTCGGTTTCTAACAACTTAACCTCTACCTCTATTGTCTCTTCTCATTTGGTGCTAGGTCCCATATATGATGACGCGCCGATCCTCGACGACTCCGTCCTACCTTTGGACAAGACGATGGCCATGGTGGACTATGATGCACCCCCCACATGGTTCCATCACGATGAAGATGACCACGATTTGGTCTTTCCCACCTCAACTACACCACTTGAGTGGAATGAACAAGGTAACATAGGTGAAGGTGATGCTCTAGTCCCACTAGTGGACATTCTTGACATTGATTGCCTGCATGATGTTGATCCATCTATTACCATGCTTCATGCTAGTGCGACTTCCCCATGCGGTGATTTATTACCCATTTATGATGCGTATGATGATTCTCATGTCAAGTCTCTTAGTTGTGATGCGATGTTACATCGGATTTCTTGTGACAATTCTTTCGGTCACATCATGTTTGACAATCCGCTTGACTTGGAATATGCTATGCATGAGATCAACAATATGTCATATTTGCAATCTCTTCGTAGTAACTATGCATATGCGATTCAAATAAACCCAATTTGCACATATGGCATAGATGACAAGCCAATGGTTATTGGCATTTGTTTTTCTTGTGATGATATTGATATGCTCCCTTTGCATCATTTATCTAATATGCCATGCCATGACCACCTAGCTTTTGATATGCATTGTTTTGGATGTTGTCCATTTTCTCCATATGATGTTTCCGATATTGCTCATGAGGAGACCCACATAGTTTCCTCATACATTCTAGGAGATTTTGATTCATCCCATGCATTGCATGATCCCAATACTAGTGTGCACCATATGCTCTCCATTGATAAACATGCTATTGATGTGCCCTATACTTGCATTCTCAATTTGTGTCCCCATCGTGTCATACATACTCCCTCCGTTCCAAAATAGATGACTCAACCTTATACTAACTTTAATACAAAGTTAATAGAAAGTTGGGTCATCTATTTTGGAACGGAGGGAGTAACAACTATTATTTCATAATGGATGACATGTTCTTATACCATGCATCAAATCTCTTTGAGCGATGCTTATCTTGTGCTAACTCACACATGCACATACACATCATGATGGATGATGTATACATTTACCATGCACACACTTTCTTTGGCTTGTGTCTCTTTTGTGTAGGTACCCATGAACACTCGTCAACCTCACAATCCCATGAGTTGACAAAACAAGCTCTAGAGAGCAAGATGACTTGGGATTCCGTGGATTGTCCTTACCAATGTTCCCCTTGTGCAACGACTTCGTGCATCTCTTCTACATGGCCCTCACATGGTTATGGGTTCTTTTCCATTACATATTCTATGCCCATCTTGCCATGTTCACTTTTAATGATATGCTTATTCATATGCCCTTGCCATGCATTAGTGACCCATGCTTTGCATTACACATGATGATTGATTCTCATACTTGTATGTGTATTTGCAAGCTTGGTGGAGATATTGCTTGTTATTGCCATGATTGCTTTGTTCTGAATGCTTATGATGATGCTTTGATCATGTTTCATTTTCGTGCTTGCAATATGTCATGTGCATTGCCTATATCTATTATTTGCTCACATGACATGATTGCCATAATTTCCTCTAGTATGTTGCATCTTCGCACTACTAGCTTGCACGACTTGATTACTATGCTTGCTTATGTTGCATCACCCATGATTCATACTTGCTCATTTCATGCGTTTGATGACAACCATTTCCATGCTTTGCACATGATTGACTTGATCGCCTCACACATGATGAACAATTGCTCTTTCTATTGTGTTGAGTGCCACACTATATTCACTACACCCTATGCACGTTGTGTTCTGGATGATTCCTATGCATACCATAGACCTTTCATTGAGTGCTTTATGCATACTTGCTATGACCTTGAGGTAGATTCTTGTTCACTTGTCACACATATTAGCATCTTCACCTCCCACTTTCATGCTTGTTTCCATGATGTCCTTGATTGTGCTCAATTTATATGCTTAACTGCCATGCCACACTTCCTTGTCAAACCATATGCTATGCTTAATGACAACACTTGTTGGGTGAATCACCTCTTGAGTGCGGTTTTGCTTTAGTGCCAAACACATTTGTTTTTCCAAGTGCTTGTTATCTTTTCTCCTTTTGGAGGAATTACAAGACGGTGAGACATTGGAGAGCGCCCATTTGGAACTACAAGATGATGAATGCTTGGTGATCGTCCACTTCTACACGGCGACATCATCTCTTTCCCATGGTGATTTGGATTTCGATCCGAGGTCGGATCTTTCCCAAGGGGGAGGGGATGATGCGGAGCATCCTATGGACATCACCATGTCAAGAGTCCATTTGGCAAGTGACACGTGCGACATCTACTTCATACATACAAAGGTGAATCATCTCCTTTACACGTGTCCACTTGTACCTCTTGAGGATGGTATACTACTTGACTCCTCTCTCGTATGCCTATATATAGGTGTGAGCGAAGCTACACATTCATAGAGGAGGAGTCCAAGAAGAAGAGAACATCTACACCATCAAAGAGGGAAGCCTGGATGCAGAGAGGGAAGCGCCAAGAAGAAGGCAGCGGCTCCCAGGCGACCCCGTGCGCACGGGCGTGTACCGTGCCCACGGGACCCCTGTCGGTGTCAAAACCGGCAGATCTCGGGTAGGGGGTCCCGAACTGTGCGTCTAAGGCGGATGGTAACAAGAGGCAAGGGACACAATGTTTACCCAGGTTCGGGCCCTCTCTATGGAGGTAAAACCCTACTTCCTGCTTGATTGATCTTGACGAATATGAGTATTACAAGAGTTGATCTACCACGAGATCGTAGAGGCTAAACCCTAGAAGCTAGCATATGGTATGATTGTTGTCCTACGGACTAAACCCTCCGGTTTATATAGACACCGGAGGGGGCTAGGGTTACACAGAGTTGGTTACAACAGAAGGAGATCTACATATCTGTATCGCCAAGCTTTCCTTCCACACCAAGAGAGTCCCATCCAGACACGAGACAAAGTCTTCAATCTTGTATCTTCATAGTCCAACAGTCCGGCCAAAGGATATAGTCCGGCTGTCCGGATACCCCCTAATCCAGGACTCCCTCAGTAGCCCCTGAACCAGGCTTCAATGATGATGAGTCCAGCACGCAGATTGTTTTCGACATTGCAAGGCGGGTTCCTCCTCTGAATACTCCATAGAAGATCTTCAACACAAGGATAGTGTCTGGCTCTGCAAAACAAGTTCCACATACCATCGTAGAGAGAATAATATTCCCACAAATCTAATCTGCCGACGTATTACAGTATGACGTCACACCATGGCCCGGTCATTATTCGAACCATTTTTCACAACCAGCCACCGCACATATCGCGAGGCAGTCTCCTAGGCATGTCTTGTCGAAGCAGAGATCGTGTCCCCTTATCACGGGATTCTCATCAATACGGACATGGGTAACCCAACCGTGCCATCAATTACGGCGCTTGGGGATCAAGCGAGTTTTACTAGGGCGCATAGTTTTGCCCGCCTTTATAAAGGGATAAGGACTTCGCCTTTTTCACCCACGCCTTCTTCCCTCTCGCATATCCATTCTTGCACACTCGAGCTCCAACGCCCAAGCTTGCACCTTTTCTCCTCAAACCGCTTCAATCATGTCTAGAGCGGGAGGTAAGTGGATGAAATCCTCCGTCACGGAGGAGGACATCAAGAAGTTGCGGGGAGCCGGATACTTGGCCGCGGATATCGCGCACCGGCTGCCCGACGCGGGGCAGATCGTCCCTACCCCGGAACCTTACGAGAGGGTAGTCTTCCTCACCCACTTCGTCGCGGACTGGGATTTCCTCTCCACCCATTCGTTCGCGGCCTCATGTTCTAATACGGGCTGGACTTCCGTGACCTAGCCCCGGACTTCATCCTCAACATCTCGGCGTTTATCGTCGTGTGTGAGGCCTTCCTCCGCATCCAGCCCCACTTCGGCCTGTGGCTGAAGACCTTCAATGTCAAGCCGAAGGTTGTAGGCGGCCAACAAGCGGAATGCGACGGTGCCATGGTGGGCAAAATGCCCAATGTCACATGGCTCGAGGGCTCCTATGTGGAGACCATAAAGGGGTGGCAATCGGGGTGGTTCTACATCACCGAGCCGCGCGCCACCAACTGGGTCGCGGCCCCCGAGTTCCGATCCGTAATCCCCATGCGGCTCACCTCCTGGAAAGAGAAGGGCCTGTCCTGGGGTAACCTGGTAGAGCTGACCAGACTACAGACCTGCATCATGAACATGATGAGAAAGAAAATCAAGCTCGTCAACATGGTCCAGGTCATGATCTTCCGCCGGATCCTCCCGTGCCAACAACGGGTATTCAATTTGTGGGAGTTCGACCCGGCCGAGCACCAGACGCTGCAGGAGCTTTTCGACACGACACACAAGGACGTCTGGAAGGTGTTGTTTAAAGGCGCCGAGGTACCTCCTCCCGTTACCGAGGACCGCGGACTCAGGGCAAAACGCCGCGCCAATCTGGTAGGTGTTTACACATCACAAGATGTTTAATTTCCTCAGTTTAATCATATGCAGGATCTAAGCCTTCATGCCTTTGACAGGACTGGGTGGAGATGGCCGAGCGGATTGACTGCCCCACCCCCCCTGCCCGAAGATCCAGCAGACGCTCTCCTGACGAAGATGCTGACTCTGGCACCTTACGAGGTGCCAGCGAAGACGACCAAGAAAAAGACCAGGGGACCCGACAGGGTCTCCGGCGCAAGGTTGTGTTGGACTCATCGTCCAAACACTCCGGCGCACTCCTCCTGACAGCGAGAAGGAAGAGGAAAGTTCTCCCCGGGGAGACAAGAAAAGGAAGGCCGCCCCAACCGGGAGGCCAAGGGTCCAAGAAAGGAAGGACCCTCCTTCCGGACTGCTCCACGATCGCCGCCCACAAATGACGAAGTGGTTGCCCGAGGACAAGCCTGGCGAAGTCGTAAGTATCCGGATACCATAATAATTCTTGATATATTTTATCGCACTGTTTCTCATCATGCCGAACATGATTATGCAGTCCGTCCCGAGCCCATATCGACGTATCTTCGTCGGATGGTTCTTTGGACCCGTCGGATATGAACAGTGATTCACTTCTGACCGCTTCCACCCCTTGCCCTACGGGCGACGCCGAGGTGTTGTCTCAAAGGGCACAGAGCCGGGGGGAGGTAGTCCTGGAGGCGCCTCAAGGCGACACTCCGGACCCTGGGCGCAAAGGGAGCAAGACTCCCATGGGCTCCAGTTGACATCGATCGAACACCGTGCGGAACCTTCGGTTCCAGACTCTGTCGAGCGACCCCATGTGAAGACGGGCAAGCCGCCCGTGCCAGTGACCTCTGTCCATCCAGAGGCACCGGACAACTTGCTGGAAGCGCTCCAAGGCGCTTCCATCGACGAAGAGCACCGCACTATCATGAGTGCGGTGATGGAGAAGGTTCAGTCCACCAAAAGCGGACTAACTGAACCTTGCGCCAGCCTCCTAACAGGCTTTGAGGTAAGTAATTAAATTATAGGGGAATATCACCGCATAGACAGTAGCCCTTGATGCTCTGTTTGGCGTTCGCGAAGAAAAGCCGAATAGAGGATCGAATAATAATTGCAGGAGTCTAATTATAGTATGTCTATGTGAATCTGCAGGCTTCCCTGCTGGCCGCTGCCGCACATACTGCGGAGGTCGCCGCACTACAGCAGGACCTTGAGCGATCCAAGGAAGAGCTCGGCCTGGCCAAGAGGCAGCTCGAGGAGAACAAAGGTAAGCAATACCTTGTCAATATGAAAAAAAGAAAGATTTGGTTGCGGAATAATAGGATCATCATGAATTTTGCCACGGGCCACGACGAAGTGGCGACCCTCAAGAAAAGCGTTGTCGAGGCGAAAACAAAGCGGCCAAGGAGCGCCGAGCGAGAAAGACACGAAGCCCGGGTAGTTGAGGTGCAGCAAGAGCTCAGTGCTCGTCAAGAAGCATGAGTCCCTGGAGCTTGACTCGAGGACGCGAGAGTACGAGCTTGCCCAGGCCCTCGAAGTGCAAAAAATGCCAAGGCCGAAGCCCAAAAGGCCCTCCAGGAAGTTGAGGCGGTGAAAAAGATAGCGGCGGGTAAGGCATTCATTATGCAAAGTAGGCATGCGAAAGAAAGTTTTCTTTTACTTGCCCGAGTTCGGAGCTCTCCAGGAGCATTCGCAGATCTGCCCCGTAGTGTGTCTGATGCTGCTGAGTTCTACTGGGCCGAGGAGGGGAGCTCGACGGAGAAGTTGTTCTGGTCTCAGTATGCTGGGACCGAACACCCGATGCCCGTGAGCGACTAGCTGAAGCAACTGGTCGAGCTCCACAAGGCGGCCGAACAGGCCATGAGGGGCCTTATAGTCCGGATGTGGCCTGGCGATTCCCTTCCCAACAGCTACTTCGGCCTGGTGAGGCGGCTTGTAGATGCCTGCCCACGGATGGAAGTCATCAAGTGGTCCATCTGCATCGAAGGTGCACGCAGGGCTCTTGCCCGTGCAAAGGTGCACTGGGCGAAGATGGACGCCGCAAAGCTGGTGAAGGAGGGGCCGCCGCAGGGCAAGGAGCATCGCCACCCCGAAATGTATTATGAAAGTGTCCTGAAGGGTGCCCGTCTCGTGGAGGACGAATGTACCAAAGATGTAATCTTTGAATGAACTTGCTCATGTGATCCATGTGTTTATGAAAACTAGTTCATGTTCGTTATGCAACTCTATTGTATTTAAAATATTACCTTCTGTGCGGCCGTTTATAAATTCTGAGAGTTGCTAGTCATCGGCTTCTGCCCCCATGCACCTAGTGTTGGGGTGTTTGGGATAAATCTGAGCACTCTTTTTCCCATTCTTGGGTCCTTCAAGGGAGGTGCTCAGCGCAACGAACCAGGCAATCGGACTATAATGCTTTATCGCTCTCACCTAGCCATAGAAGTCTACAATTTTAAATTTTGGCGAAGCCCCTAGTCTTCGGAAAGCCGAATTTGGGGCGCTATACACGCCTAAGCCGGACAAGGCCGGCTCCTCACCTGAAGCGGAAAAAGTCTTTAGGGACTTGAGACCTCTCGAACAGCGACCAGATCTCGCCTCATCATGACAGTCAGTTTTAGCTTTCTCTACTGAGGTGCTCGGCCGGAAGAACCGGGGCACAATCGCAGTAGTTCTTCCAGTGCTACCTTAGCCGATATAGCGGAACGTAAGGTACCAATACATGGGAGCCGGGCAAACCCAACTATTGACCCAAGACATGATTCGGAGCTAATGCATATGATGCTATAAGTTCGGGGTGCCGCACTGTCGAAAGTGTTCGGACTTCTCACACCGTATTATGGGAGAGACGGAAGTCCCTGGCGTATTGGCCGGACCACAGTGTACGGGTGCTGATTGTCATAGATAAGCATATATAAAAAAGAATATAGGATGCAATAATAGAATAGTACTATGCATTGTTTATTTAAGAAATGCATTAAGGCATACTGATACAAGTGGTGCGGTAAGCAAATAATAGGACTATTTGACATGTCCCATCCAAGGGCAAGATGCGGACTGGTATCTTAAAACAGGTGTTTAGCTCGTTATCGTGAGACCACACAGGGATTCTGTTGTCTGACGTAGCTTCCTGCCTCCTTGGGTGTTAGTATCGTGTGTCCGCCATCTTGTCTTTACGGACAGGGCTTCCAGAGAATAGAGTCCTGAAAGAGAGATAGTGATGAAGGTAGTGAGCCCCTAGTGCGGTTAAACCGCATTGTGGGATGCGCCGTGATCGTGCCCCCGCCTATACCCATGGTATTTTCAATGCGTAATTATGCACGCGTGGGACGGACTTTGCCGTTGTACTAAGACTAGGGCGGGGGCCGAATTGCTAGGCGAGCTCTGAGCGTGCCAGGCGATCATGTTGCGGGTTATTCCGGATGCGCTTGACGGTGTCCGGGGGCTTGATCGCCGAACTGGTGGATTGCCTCAAAAAGCTGCTTTGGGCTTCTGCTGCGAGGGCCGCAGTGTGCTCCTCCGTATAGAGCGAGCGTTCTGTATTTCCATTGACTGTGATGACCCCCCTAGGTCCTGGCATCTTGAGCTTGAGGTATGCGTAATGCGGTACCGCATTGAATCTTGCAAATGCGGTGCGCCCGAGCAGTGCGTGATAGCCGCTGTGGAACGAGACGATATCAAAGATTAACTCCTCGCTCCGGAAGGTTCCGGAGATCCGAAGACCACTTCCAGTGTGATTGAGCCCGTACAATGGGCCTCTACACCTGGAATAACGCCTTTAAAGGTCGTTTTGGTGGGTTTGATCCTCGAGGGGTCTATACCCATTTTGCGCATTGTGTCCTGGTAAAGCAGGTTCAGGCTACTGCCGGCGTCCATAAGGACTCGAGTGGGGTGATATCCGTCGATGATTGGGTCTAGGACCAATGCGGCAGATCCGCCATGACGGATACTCGTGGGGTGGTCCCTACGATCAAATGTGATCGGACAAGAGGACCATGGGTTGAACTTTGGGGCGACGGGCTCCATCGCGTATACGTCCCTTAGTGCACGCTTCTGTTCCCTTTTGGGGATGTGGGTTGCGTATATCATGTTTACTGTCCTCACTTGTGGGGGGAACCTCTTCTGTCCTCCCGTGTTCGGCGGCCGGGGCTCCTCCTCGTCATCGTTGTGTAGCCCCTTGTCCTTGTCTTCAGTTATCTTGTCGGCCTGCTTGAACACCCAGCATTCTCTGTTGGTGTGATTGGCTGGCTTATCGGGGGTGCTGTGTATTTGACACGAGCGATCGAGTATGCGGTCCAAACTGGACGGGCCCGGAGTACTTCTTTTGAATGGCTTTTTCTGCTGACCGGATTTAGAGCCTCTGAATCCGGCATTGACTACCATGCCCTCGGCGTTATCACCGTTGTTGCGGCGCTTGTGTTTGCTGTGACGTGACCTGTCGTTGTTGTCCTTGGTGTCCGAAGTGCCAAGGTTCCCTGATATGTTATTGCTACAAGCCAGCCAGCTATCCTCTCCCACGCAAAAGCGGGTCATGAGTGTCGTGAGGGCTGCCATTGATTTCGGCTTTTCCTGGCCGAGGTGCCGGGCGAGCCACTCGTCACGGATGTTGTGCTTGAATGCTGCTAAGGCTTCTGCATCCGGACAGTCGACAATTTGGTTTTTCTTTGTTAGGAACCATGTCCAGAATTGCCTGGCCGATTCCCCTGGCTGCTGAATGATGTGGCTCAAGTCATCGGCATCTGGTGGTCGCACATAAGTGCCCTGGAAATTGTCGAGAAACGCGTCTTCCAGATCCTCCCAAAGAATGACGGAGTCTCTGGCGAGCTATTCAGCCAATGCCGAGCTAGTCCTTTGAGTTTTAACGGGAGGTACTTGATGGCATGTAGATCATCACCGCGGGCCATGTGGATGTGGAGGAAGTCCTCAATCCATACCGCGGGATCTGTTGTACCATCATATGATTCGATATTTACAGGTTAAAAACCTTCTGGGAATTTATGCTCCATTACTTCGTTGGTGAAGCATAGGGGGTGTGCCGCGCCTCTGTGCTGGGCTATGTCGCGACGCAGCTCGTATGAGTCCCTGCTGTATTCGCCCGTCCGGAATTGCTTTTACTGTATCCGGCGAGGCGGTCACCGTCCCTTGTAGGGGCACGGCCTCGTGATCCATAGATCGATCTAGCATGTTTTGCCCTGTCTTCCAATACGTCTCGCAGGTCTCGCGTGTTTCCCGTTGCCTTGGTATGTTTGTTTGAATGGCGGCGGGGCGCAGGCTGATTCTCAGGTCGTACTGCCTCTCTATCTCGGCCACGGTGAGGCCGATCAGCCGCATCGAACGCGGGGTGACCTCTGGAAGGGCGTTCGAGTTCGTACTCCTCAGCAGCAAGGACTTCAGTCCATCTATCTGATAGCAGATCCTGATCAGCTCGAAGCTGTTGCTGATTTTTCCTCAGGCTGTTTGTTGTGGCAATAAGCCGGTGCTTAAAGCGCTCCTACTCGACGAGATCCTCAGGCACGACAAATTCTTCGTCGTCGAGGCTCACTTCGTCTTCAGAGGGAGGCATATAGTTGTCGTCCTCCGTTTCTCCCTCTGACACTCTCTTAGGAGGGCTGGCTTGTTCATCATCCGGCTCTTGATCGTTCTGGAGGGGATTGTCATCATCTTGCACCTGTCCGAGTATGTTATCTCCTGTGCCGGTATCACCGCTTTTGCTGTGGCGAGACTTAGAGTGGCGCCGCTGACGTCGGCGCTGGGGTTGCTTCTTGGAGGGGTCGTCCTCCGTTGTCTTGTCGCCATTGCCTTCTTTGGGTGTGTTCACGGGCCTCACGGACCCCGTGCACACGGGCTCATGCGTCAGGTCTCTGGATACCCCATGCGCACGGGCTCCACTTACCCCGTGCACACGGGGCCCCCTGAAGGTTGTTGTGGGCTTTGCCCATGTAATGTCCATTTCGCCCCTTCTTACCCCTTCATCCCCTAGGACTATATGTACTCCTTCATCTCCTCCATTTAGACTTAGCTAAGAATAGACACAAATCATAGAGCTTAGCTCATGTATCTCCCCTTGTGGGATTCCTCTTGAGAGAGAAGACTCCATTGGAGTACAAGACCTCCATTGGAGAAGATCCCTAGGGATTCAAGACCCCCTTTGTGGGAAGGATCTATCTAGATCATCAAGCCCTCATCTCCTTCATAGAATTTGGGATGAACAATACCATGTATCTTGTTTCCCTTTGATTGTTCATGTACCTTGTGGATCTTGTGTGTTTTTTGGTCTAGTGGATGTGTGATTGGACTTGTTCTTGAGTGTTCCTCTTGTTTTCTCTCTTGTGTTCATCTTGTTCTTGGGGATTCCCCCTCCAACTCGTGAAAGATCTTCACTTAGGGTTCCACCCTACAACACCAAGTTGTTGATCCCACTAGCATCAAGCATGGTGAGGACTTTCCACATGAATGGGCCAAGCGACAAGCCAAGTTGGCCAAAATGGCCAAAGAAGCAGTGAAGAAATTCAATGAAGATTCTGCTGTTGCTGCTGCTGAGGCCTCTGCTAGCAAGCCCAAGAAGGCTATGCCAAAGAAGCCTGCTCATAAGCCCAGTTCCTCAGCAATGCCCTCATGTCCAAGCTCATCAAAGCCCTCACGGCATATTCCTCAAGCAGCTCTAGTCCCCACTGTTACAATACCTTCAATTTCACGCAAAGTCCTCGCACTGCATCTTGCCTCTTGCCAAAGGACCACTGTATCTCAATTGCTTCAGGAGCATCTGCAAGTTCTTCAGCTCCTCCTCAGTCCTCAACAGGCCCAACTTTGCTGAAGAAAAAGGCCACTGCTGAACGAGGCACATGGCCAAGTCCTCACAAGAAGCAGGTTGCCTTCCAAGTGTCGTCTAGTGAAGAGGAAGCTGATGATGAAGAATTGGCTGAAATCATCAGAGAGAGACAACATAGGGCCGCTAGAGCCAAAGGCAGTAATATGCATCTTTTGCTGGATCCCAAGCTGATCTTGGATGTCATAGATCTCTGGCACAAGGACCCCAACACTCCTATGCCTGAGTTCAATCTCACACCTGGCCAAAGTCATATGTTGACTGCCTTCATAGGCGAAGAAAAATGGAAGTTTGAAAAGGCCAGGCAACTGAAGAAAGCTCAGTACAAGAATGAGCGATTTCTGAAGAAGAATGTTGTCAAAATGACCCCTGATGAACTTGTGACCAAGCAAACTGAGATCAAAGCACTCAGTGGTGAATTTGAGGCATATCGTGTAGATTGGCTAGGAGCCAAAGTCAGATTCGTTAGAACGGCGAAGGGATTTACCTCAAATGTTGCAGCTTCAACGCAACATGAAATTTCTCAGGCTGAGGCATCTGCTCAGCCTACTGAAGAACATGCAAGCACAGCTGATGACAATCAGGCTGTTGATGATTCTGAAAGCACTAGGGCAGCTGAAGAAATTCTAGCCACTGAAGAAACTACCAGGGCAACCTCTAGTGGTGCGCCTAAAGAACAAGCCAGGCCAGTTGAAGCATCTGCTACTGCGCCTGAAGAAACTGAACATGCCAGGGCAACTGCATCAGTTGCACCTAAAGAAATTGCACCAATTTCCTCTGCTTCTCCTGCACCGATGACAAGCATCAACCTTCCTTCTGCATCAGAAGCAAATAAAACCAAAGTTGCAGAGCGAGCAACTGTGAAGAAAAGGAAAGCATCTGTATCCTCAGAGTCTTCAGCTCCGAAGAAAGTGAAGACTTGGCGAGCTCCTATGAAAACCCAATAGATGTTGTTCCAATATCAAGCATGCCATCAAAGGAGATTGTTCCCTTTGGTGAGGAATATGTGATTCCTAGTCAATCTGATGAAGAAGATCCTTCTGCTGCTACGTCAGAGCAGTTGGATGAAGAAATTGAAGTGGACAATATCACTTCAACTACGCTGGTATCATCGCCCATGCCTCAGTTCACAGCTGAAGAGGTATGCGTTGAAGAAATAGATGAAGAAGATGAGGATGTGGATATTGGGTCTATAACTCCGACTCTGAATGATGACTACTGGGAAAGTCATCATCCCAATTCACCACTGACCACTCCTCTGCAACAAATTCCTCAGTCCCATGTCCAAACTGGATAAATTCATACGGGCTCTGAAGAATATCAAGCTTCACTTTTGTCTATTCCAGAAGAAGCTCCAGCCACTAGAGCTGATGCAAATGTTGCTGAAGAAATGGAGGCCAAGGCTGCTGCTGATGACATTGCTCATGAAATCCCTCAGCCTGTGGCTCGAGAAACTGTGATTCAAGAGGATGTGAAGACTTCAACTGCTAATCTTCAGCCAAGCCACAGAATCCTCACTCGAAGAAGCAGAAGTACAAGGCTGATGGCTTCTTTGCTGAGCATATTTTCTTCACTGACTACAATCCATATGACTCTGCTCGACTTCGTCGCAAGCGTTTTTGGACTGCTAGCCAAATGAACTTCTATTCCTCGCTGTTGTTTGATAAGGATAGGATCTTTGACCATGAGCAAATTCCTCATGTGGACATGGAGTCTCTACCATGCTTCACCCCAGTCCTCAGTGTTCTTCATGACGCTGGGCTGCTCAACTTCTGCACCGACATCTGCGACTGGAATGAAGAACTCATTCTTCAGTTCTATGCCACTTTGCACATCACTGGCAACATTGAAGATGTGAATTCATGGGTGCTGGACTGGATGACAGAAAATACTCACTATAAAGCACCGGCCTCTGAATTGCTTCATGTCGTCCCAGTCAGTCCTCCCAGTGAAAGTGCAAGGCTACTCTATGCTGAACCTGAACTCTCAGACCATCTGATGCAAGTGCTGATGAAGCCTTTGAAGCTAGGTCAAGCTCCAAGGACCAAATTCCTCATCAAGGAATTGCTCTATGTGCCAAGGACTGTGTACGGAATATTGATCAAAACCCTTAGTCCGATCAAGGGCCACAACTCTGATGAAGAAGAGGTTGTTGGCATCATGAAGAATCTGCTATTCAACATCATACATGGTATTCCTATCAACTACCATGATTTCTTCATGAGGACTTTGACTAATGTAGCTCTGTCACCGTTTGAATTGAAGCCTTATGCTCCCTGGATCATGAGATTCATTAGATCAAGGTCTTCAATCAACTACAAGGCTGATTTTCAGAATCATCTCAGCTATTTGCCCCCAATTGAAGTCCTCAAAAAGACTATTTCCTCAGCTGATGAGAAGGGCAAGGGTGCTATCATAGATGAAGGCACTCGTCCATTGGATGGATAGTTTTGCAAAGCTACTTCATATTCCACCAATGATGACTTTGCCACACAAGACTCTGCCGCAAAAGCTTCAAAGCAAATTCCTCAAGCCACTACTCCACGAGTGATGATTGATTGTGAGATTCTCCTCAGTCTTCATCAGAAGGTCAATCGCAACCACAAGTGGGTCAAGCGCCAGTTTGGTTCAATTCTTCAGAATATGACAATCACGCAAAACACTGTGAAGAAGAACCATTACTACCTTCATGAAGTTTTTGATCGCACCTGGGCTGTATTGTCTCACCTCTACGGTGATGAAGATCTCAAGCAGATGGGCTTCAAGCAGGACTTTGACTGGTCACAGCCGCCTTCGAAGAAATTCAAGAAGGTCAAAGTTCCTCACTTGGTTGCCAGTTCATATTCTTCATCGCGCGAGACGGACGAAGGCGAAGATTTGAATGACACTGCAGCAGGCCCTACTCCAACGGACGACCCCAACAACGCTGGCACTCCTCCATCGACATCATGATGATATTCTTCAGGGGCATTAGTCCTCATTTTTCCTCCCTTTTGGTCATTCGATGACAAAGGGAGAGAAATTTGAGTTAGTCTTCAAGCAGGTCTATATATGGGCATTATTTTGTTAAGTTACAACTCTCGTTCTTCTCAAGTATTTGTTGGATCGAGTTGTAAACTTAAGTCCTTTGGTGGTCTGATACTTTTGCTCTGCTTTTCTGCATGCTATTTCCTCAAGTATGTAAATGCACGCATGTTGAATTACACCAGTCACCATATTTCATAATGCATTTCAAATTCTTCATATCATTAAATGCGTGCATGAATTACAAGACATAGGGGGAGATCTCCATGATTCTACTCTACAATGTGCATTTGCTATTCAAAGCAAATTCCTCACATATGCACATCTTCAGGGGGAGTTCTTATATATCCTGCAATCAAATTCCTCAATATCAGTATTTACACTTCATATGTTTGTCCCCGTTGACAACTTAACCTATATTGTCATCAATCACCAAAAAGGGGGAGATTGTAAGTGCATCTAGTGCCCCTTAGTGATTTTGGTGTATTTAAGACTTATAGGTTAAGGGACTAATGTGTTTGTGAGTGTACACAGGTCTATAAGTCTATGAGGAGTTTGATATTTACAGAGAAAGCCGGCCCCTAAAAATGAATGTCTTCAACTGAAGACTTTGGCTTTCTGCAGACTTTGAAAGTGAAGAAATTGGTGTGGTCGTGAAGACTTGATACTTGATATTCATGCGAGGAATATGAAGCGTGAAGACTTTTGTTTTTGTAGTTTCGTTTTCTCTTTCATGAGTCATAGGAAACACCATACTGTTAAAGGGGGCCGAGGTAAAACTAAGGAAAAGTTTCCAATACTTTCGAGTGAAGCCATTGGAAATCTCATACAGTTCAGTCAATTTCTTCAGTGACAGAGACGAAGATCTCCTGCTCTCTGAGGAATTTGTTCTGACTGAGGAGTTAGGAATTCGCCAGTGCGGATTACCTACAAGTGAGGAACAAGATAGCCCTGAGGAATTTGATACTCAAATATTCGACCGTTGCTATGCTACGCGCCAGCTGTCCCAAAATATCTACCCACCTAACGGTCATATCACTGAAGGGCATTTATGTCTTATCATGTCGGGCTGCTCCCTAGGCTATAAATAGCCGCCCCCTACAACCACTAGCTGGCTGGCTGCTCCGAGAGAAACTGGCACTTTTCATTGAGAGCATCCCATCCTCCGAGGACTTTGAGCGAAAATCATCAAGTGAGGAAAACCCAAACCCAAATACCTACAAATCCAAAGTGATTGAGCATCACTAAAGAGATCATCCCTGTGTGGAACCGACGCTTGTTACCTTTGAGGACTGTGCATCCTCCAGACGGTTAGGCGTCATGGTCTAGAGCATCCAAGAGGAAATTGTGGATCACCGAGTGACCAAGTCTGTGAAGGTTTGGAAGTCACCTGAAGACTTACCACGATTGATTGGACGAGGTCTGTGTGATCTTAGCTCAAGGAGAATACGGTGAGGACTGTGTGTCCTCAGGTTTAAATACCTAGCCGCTCCAACCAGATGTACAACTGTCACAACAGTTGGAACTGGTCTACCAAATCATCATCTTCACCAAGCTACTGGTTCTATTTCCTCAACCCTTTCATTTCCTCATTCTTGTGTTGAAGTACTTGATCGTTACTGTTTGAAGACTTTGACTGAAGACTTTCTGAATTTCCTCAATTCTATTTCTTCAGTCAGTTTGTCTTCAGCATGCTTATCCTGTGTTTACGCTACTTGTACTCGGTGCTTGTTTTCATTTCATCATGATGACTGTGCTACTACTCTGTTATGCTTGCATCTGAGTACTTATTCCGCTGCTAGAGGTTCGTGACTTAGGAATTTCCTCACCTTGAAATTCCTCGGTGATGAAATTTGTAAAAATCGCCTATTCACCCCCTCTAGTCGATATAACGCACTTTCACTCCTCGGTTGCCTTCCTGGTCATTTCTTATTTTCCTAATTTTTGTAATATTCCAAAACTGACAGAAAATATTTTTGCGGATTTTTTAGAGTCCTTTTTTTACCGTATCACGTACCTCCTCTTTTTCATGGTTCTGGAGCATTCCGGAAGGTTTCTTTTATGTGTTCCTCCGGTGTCATGGTTTGAATATTATTGCTTTCAACATTGATAGGCGTACCTGAGATATAGTGTTTAATTCTTTTCCCATTGAACACCATCAGGTTAGTACCTTTGGCATTATTAATTTTGATAGCTGCAGAGCGATAAACCTCTTTGATAATATATGGTCCTTCCCATTTGGAAAGAAGTTTTCATGCGATGAATCTAAAACAAGAGATGTACAAAAGAACATATTCCCCAACTTTAAATTCCCGCTTTTGGATTCTTTTATCACCACCTTTTAACTTTTTCTTTAAATAATTTGGCATTTCATAAGCTTGGGTTCTCCATTCATCTAGTGAGCTAATATCAATAACCTCTTTTCACCAGCAAGTTTGAAATCATATTCGAGTTCTTTAATTGTCCAATATGCTTTATGTTCTAACTCAAGAGGCAAATGACAAGCTTTTCCATAAACCATTTTATAAGGAGACATACCCATAGGATTTTTATAAGTTGTTCTATAGGCCCAAAGTGCATCATCCAATTTATTAGACCAATTCTTTCGGGACCTATTGACAGCCTTTTGTAATATTAATTGTATTTCTCTGTTGCTAGGTTCAACTTGACCACTAGATTGAGGATGATAAGGAGATGCAATTCTATGGTTGACATCATATTTCGCAAGCATTTTACGGTAAGCACCATGAATAAAGTGTGAACCACCATCAGGCATTAAATATTTAGGGACTCCAAACCTTGGGAAAATAACTTCTTTAAGCATTTTAATGGAAGTGTTATGATCAGCACTACTAGTTGGAATAGCTTCTACTCACTTAGTAACATAATCAACAACAACCAAAATATGTGTATACACATTAGAGGAAGGGAAAGGTCTCATATAATCAAAACCCCAAACATCAAATGGTTCAACAACAAGTGAATAATTCATAGGCATTTCCTGACGCTTACCGATATTATCAATTCTTTAGCATTCCTCACAAGATAAAACAAACTTACGGGCATCCTTGAAGAGAGTAGGCCAATAAAAACCAGATTGCAATACCTTGTGAGCAGTTCTATCTCCCGCTTGATGTCCTCCATAAGCTTTGGAGTGACATTTCCGTAGGATTTGTTCCTGTTCATGCTCAGGCACACAACGTCTAATAATATCATCTACTCATTTATCAAGGTGTGGGTCATCCCAAATGTAATGTCTTAAATCATAGAAGAATTTTTTTTCTTGTGTTGGTATGTGAAACTAGGTGGTATATATTTAGCAACAATGTAATTAGCATAGTCAACATGCCAAGGAGTGTTATGAAAAACATTTATTGCAGCTAGTTGTTCATCAGGAAAGCTCAATAGGTAGTGGGTCATCAAGAATATTTTCTAACCTAGACAAGTTATCAACTACGGGGTTCTCAGCTCCTTTTTCTATCAGTAATATGTAAATCAAATTCTTGTAGCAAAAGAACCCACCTAATTAATGAGTCTAGGTTTAGCATCTTTCTTTTCCATAAGATATTTTATAGCAGCATGATCAGTGTGAACTATTACTTTGGAATCAACAATGTAAGATCTGAATTTGTCACAAGTAAACACGACTGCTAAAAATTCTTTTTCAGTATAGCATAATTTGTTTGGGCACTGTCTAGAGTTTTGCTAGCATAATGAATAACATTTAATTTCTTATCAACTCTTTGTCCTAGAACAACGCTAATAGCATAATCACTAGCATCACACATAATTTCGAAAGGCAAGTTCTAATCAGGTGGTTGAACAATAGGTGCAGAAGTTAAGGCTTTCTTAAGTGTTTCAAAGGCTTCTAGAGAATCATCATCAAAAACAAATGGAACATCCTTTTGTAGAAGATTTGTAAGAGGCCTAGAAATCTCCGAGAAGTCGTTAATAAACCTCCTATAGAAACCAGAATGACCAAGAAAACTACGAATACCTTTAATATCTTTAGGACATGGCATTTTCTCAATTGCATCAACTTTAGCTTTATCCACCTCAATACCTCGTTCAATAATTTTATGCCCCAAGACAATACCTTCATTAACCATAAAGTGGCACTTCTCCCAGTTCAAGACAAGATTAGTTTGCTCAATCTCTGCAAGATTCGATCAAGGTTTCTTAAGCAATCATAAAAACAAATTCCATAAACAGAAAAATCATCCATGAAAACCTAAGAAATCTTTTCACAAAAATCAGAGAATATAGCAGTCATAAATCTTTGAAAGGTAGCAGGTGCATTCATAAATCAAAAGGCATACATCTATAAGCATAAGTTCCAAAAGGGCAAGTAAATGTGGTTTTCTCTTGATCAGGTTGTGAAACTGGTATTTGAGAAAAACCAGAATATCCATCAAGAAAACAAAAGTGGGTGTGCTTAGATAGTCTTTCTTGCATTTGATCAATAAAAGGCAGAGGGTAATGATCTTTTCTAGTAGCTTTATTAACTTTCTGAAATCAATTACTATTCTATAGCTAGTGACAATTCTTTGTGTAATAAGTTCATTTTTATCATTAAGAACAACAGTAATACCTCCCTTCTTAGAGACACAATGAACGGGACTTACCCATCTACTATCAGCTATGGGATAGATTATACCTGCTTCCAGAAGCTTTAATATTTCAGTTCTTACCACTTCTTTCATTTTAGGATTCAAACATCGATGGTGATCAACAACGGGTTTAGCATCAAGTTCCATATTAATATTGTGATGACAGAGAGTGGGACTAATGCCCTTAAGATCATCAAGAGTATACCCAATAGTAGCTCAGTGCTTCTTCAAAATTTTCAATAATCTTTCTTCTTCATGTTCTGAAAGGTTAGCACTAATAATAATAGGATATATCTTTTTCTCATCAAGATAAGCATATTTCAAAGTGCCAGGCAATTTTTTTAGTTCAAACACAGGATCACCTTCAGGGGAGGAGGACCTCCTAGAGTTTTAGTAGGCAAATTTTGTTTAAGTAGAGATTGTTGTTCAAAGAATATTTTATCTATTTCATTTCTTTCACGCAAGTGCATATCACTTTCATGGTCTAGCAAATATTGTTCTAGTGGATTAGTAGGAGGCATGGCAATAGAAGCAAGACCAATTATTTCATCCTTACTAGGTAATTCTTTATCACGAGGTTGTCTACTAAACTTAGAGAAATTAAATTCATGAGACTCATCACCAAAGCTAACACTGACAGTTTGTTTACGACAATCTATAGTAGCATTAACAGTGTTCAAGAAAGGTCTACCAAATATAATGGGACAAAAGTCATCTTGTGGGGAACCAAGAACTAGAAAATCAGTAGGATTTTTTATTTTCCCACACAAGACTTCAACATCTCTAACAATCCCAAGTGGTGTGATGGTGTCTCTATTAGCAAGTTTAATAGTAACATCTATATCTTCTATTTCAGTGGGTGCTATATCATTCATAATTTCTTGGTACAAGGTGAAAGGAATAGCACTCACACTAGCACCTAAGTCACATAAACCATGATAGTAATGATCTCCTATTTAACTGAGACAACGGGCATACCAACAACAGGTCTATGTTTATCTTTTTCCTCGGGTTTGGCAATTCTAGCAGCTTCATCACAGAAGTAAATAACATGCCCATCAATATTTTCTACCAGGAGATCTTTAACCATAGCAACATTAGGTTCTACTTTGATTTTTTCTAGAGGTTTAGGTGCTTTCACATTACTCTTGCAAACCATAGTTAAAACCTTAGCATGTTCCTTTATCCTAACAGGGAAAGGTGGTTTTTCAATGTAAGTGTCGACATTCTGGGAACGGGGGTACCCAGACTTGCCTACCTGCGGCCCATAGCGTGGCTTCAATCGATGGGCTGGTACCGCCCAGATTCAGCATCAATAACTCAGGACCCTCGCGAGGCGGATGAAACCAAGACCTCTACGAGAAGCGGACTCCTCAGGCTGGCTCCCGAGGAGCGGATATTCCTATGCAAGCCTCACCTCGCGAGATT
The DNA here is from genome assembly GCA_021605145.1 of Aegilops bicornis. Taxonomy (NCBI): domain Eukaryota; kingdom Viridiplantae; phylum Streptophyta; class Magnoliopsida; order Poales; family Poaceae; genus Aegilops; species Aegilops bicornis. The sequence continues at coordinate 542,311,641 of CM038670.1, forward strand.
TGGATGACGTGAGCCATGACGACCAAGGCCAGGCTGGCGCCAGTGGGCGCAGTGCACCAGTTTCCTCTTTGGTGCTAAAGAGGCAAGCATAGGCGTGGAGTCCCAAGGAATCAGCCAAAGGTTTCCATTCTGGTGCAACAAGTCCAAGACCGCCAGGATGGCAGGACGGAGGTCATCGCCGAGCCCACCGCGGCGTCATGACCAGAGGCTTTGCAGGCGAAGACTACTTTTGTCAGGATAACATGTACTGGTTGTCTCCCTTCGAATTTGGCTGTTGTGGGATCCCTTCCCACCATCATTTGGGAAGAGGACCAAGGCCGCTATAAATAGGGCCTAGCCACTACCATACAAGGGGAGGGATCATTCGGATCTTCCCCACACTCACCAGCTCACCAGAGCACAAGAACACGCCTCCTCCTGAGGTTGTTCTCCCACTGTACTAGTTCATCCTCAGCCTCTCGAGGCCAATCCACCACAAAGCAGGAGTAGGGTTTTACACCGCAAGGTGGCCTGAATCTGGGTAAACTAATGTGTCCCATTTCCTTCCTATTCATCGAGCTAGGTCGTGAGATTGGCAAGTAGGCAGACTGGGGAGGTTGAGTTCTTCGCACGCACCCCAGAGTTCGAACCTCTCAAGGGTCTGTGAAGCCCGAAATCCAACATTTGGCGCGGCATGTAGGGGTGCGTCGGAGCATCTCTTCTTCCGGTCGATTCGCCACCGCTCCACCGCTCCATGGCTGACGCTCGTCGAGCTCATGCTGAGCGCCGGGCCGCCCTTGCCGTCCCCCGTCACCAGTGGCGAACGCCGCTACCGGCCCCGCGGGCCACGAGCAACAGGCTTCATCGCTCTATCCTTCCGTGCGGCAAGACGGACGCACCTCCACCCCGTCGCTCACTCCAGCTACTTCATCTACCCACGCTCGTCGTAGTCCGGTGAACGCGCAGGCTGCGTTGCTCATGGCGCGTGAGCTCCTGCGCTACCGCCCCGTCGACAACCTCTACGAGGACTGGCTGGACCGCATCGCCGAGCTCGTCAGCGCCACCACAGAGTCTCCTGCACCGTCCCGCTCGCTGCCTCACCCGCCGCCTGCCGCGAGTGACGTAGCACATGGAGCACCTCCTCCACCTCCCCGGCAGGACACCATCATTGAGCCAAGGTGCAAGGCTCCACGGCGTGACCCGCCCCGCAGGGTGCCGACGCGTGACGAGGAAAGTTGTCAAGTGTTGCAGCGGCCATAAGAAGATGCACGTGCGCTCCCAACACCGCCACGTCAAGACCGCGCGCCGCCCACGGTGGTGGCGCGCGAGCGCCAAGATCAGGCTCCACCTCCACGGCGGACCCCCGTGACCATAGCTGGGTGCCGCACGTTCACTCTGGAGTTGCGCAGCATTGCCTAGCCAGGGAAGTTCAAGCCCGACCTGCCTCCACGCTACGACGGCACCCCGGACCCTGCTGAGTTTCTACAGCTCTACGAGCTGAGCATCGAGGCGGCCAACGGCGATGAGAAGGTTATGGCGAATTAGTTTCCCATGGCCCTTAAAGACGGCGCGCGCTCGTGGCTCATGAACCTCCCCGCGGGATCGATCTCCTCCTGGGACGAGATGCGAGAGTGTTTCATCGCCAACTTCTAGGGCACTCACGACCGCCCGCCGGCCGCGGGTGACCTGCGGTGCATCAAGCAGCAGCCAGGAGAAACCTTGTAGAAGTACATCCAGCGCTTCAACAGTGTTCACCTCAAGATCCCCAAGGTGTCGGACGAGGACATTATCTCGGCATTCACTGATGGTGTCCGTGACGTCAAGATGAAGGAGGAGCTCGCCATACACCGAGGACATGTGCATGGCTCTGGAGATGTTCAACATGGCAACCAAGTGCGCAAGAGCTGAGGAGGGGTGCCTCTCCCTCCTGGAGCTGCCGAATGCTGACCCAGAAGACAAGATGGCCAAGGACAAGGACGTGAAGCGCAAGGGACCAGCCGTGCTCGCAGGCGAGCCAGAGATGAAGCACGGCTGTGACCACCCGGACTCATCCAAGGGCATCCGCCCGTTCTCGTCTTCCACAACATGCACAGCCACAACACCAACGACTGCCAGGAGCTCAGGGCCATCCGCGACGGGCGCCTCGGTTGTCACCCCGAGTGCAACGGTCGAGGCTACGACCATGGAGGAGTCCGAGGCGGAGGACCCTATGACGGCCGCGACACCCGCCAGGAATGGCGCGACCAGCCTCGTGAGGACCGCTGGCAAGGCCAGCCTCGTGAGGGCGCCTAGAGAGATCAGCCTCGTGAGGACCGCTGGCAAGGCCAGCCTTGTGAGGGCGCCTGGAGAGATAAGCCTCGCGAGGACCGCCCTCAGGGCAACGTTGGCCTTCCTCCGCTGCCACCACCACCAAGGAGGAATGATGACCACCACCAGGACGAGGGGGTTGGGGGCTTCCAGGAGCTGCGTGCCATCGCCTGCATCCTAGACGGCGCTCAGGCCCCAACCTCCCACCGCATCTTCAAGCAGTTCGCACGTGAGGTGAATGCGGCCCTCCCCAGGCTCGAGGTGACGCACCCGCTCAGGTGGTCCAAGTACGCCATCACCTTCGACTCCTCCGACCAACTCAAGTGCGCGGCCACAGCTGGCGCCCTCCCGATGCCCTGCTCACCCATCATCAGCAACGTGCTCGTCACCAAGACACTCATCGATGGCGGCGCGGGACTCAATGTCCTCTCCGTCGAGACATTCGACCGACTCCAAGTGCCCTATGACCAGCTGCAGCCTACCAAGCCCTTCTCAGGAGTGACCGATGGCTCCACCACCCGGATAGGGCAGATCCGCCTCCCTGTCACCTTCGACAAGCGCGACAACTACCGCACTGAGCTCATCGACTTCGATGTCGCCCACATTCCCCTCCCGTACAACGGCATCCTCGGCTACCCGGCCCTGGCCAAGTTTATGGCTGTGACCCACCATGGCTACAATGTCCTCAAGATACCAGGAAGCTGCGGAGCCATCACGGTCGCCTGCGAGGAGAAGGATGCGATGTGTTCTCTTGAGCGCGCCTACCCGGCCGCGGCGGTCGAGGACCCAGATGACAAGGGCGATGTCTACCCTCCTGAGGTTGTCCCTAAGAAGAAGAAGAAGCTGCTAGACCTAGGACCTCAGGAGGGCGGGGCGTCTGGCGGTGCTGCCTCAAGCCCTGCGCCCACTGACGGGGCGCCTCTCTCTCGCATAGGAAGGCGCGCCTGATACGTCTTCAACGTATCTATAATTTTTGATTGCTCCATGATATATTATCTACTGTTTTAGGCAATATTGGGCTTTATTATCCACTTTTATATTATTTTTGGGACTAACCTATTAACCGGAGGCCCAGCCTGCATTTGTTGTTTATGCCTATTTCAGTGTTCGAGGAAAAGGAATATCAGACGGAGTCAAAACGGAACGAAATCAACTGGAGAAGTTATTTTTGGAAGGAAAGCCACCGGATAGACTTGGACTCTACGTCAGAAGATACAGAAGCTGGCCACGAGGGTGGGGGGCGCGCCCACCCCCTTGGCGCCCTGCCTCGTGGGGCCCCAAGCTCCACCGACGCACTTTGCACCCATATATACCTACGTATCGTAAAACTTCCGAACAGAAGATAGATCGGGAGTTCCGCTGCCGCAAGCCTCTATAGCCACCAAAACCAATCAAGACTGTTCCGCACCTCACGGAGGGGGGGAACCTCACCGTGGCCATCTTCATCATCCGGCGCTCTCCATGACGAGGAGGGAGTAGTTCACCCTCGGGGCTGAGGGTATGTACCAAGTAGCTATGTGTTTGATCTCTCTCTCGTGTTCTTGATTTGGCACGATCTTGATGTATCGCGAGCTTTGCTATTATAGTTGGATCTTATGTTTCTTCTCCCCTCTACTCTCTTGTAATGGATTGAGTTTTCCCTTTGAAGTTATCTTATCGGATTGAGTCTTTAAAGATTTGAGAACACTTGATGTATGTCTTGCCGTGCGTATCTGTGGTGACAGTGGGATATCACGTGATTCACTTGATGCATGTTTTGGTGATCAACTTGCGGGTTCCGCCCATGAACCTATGCATAGGGGTTGGCACACGTTTTCATCGTGATTCTCCGGTAGAAACTTTAGGGCACTCTTTGAGGTTCTATGTGTTGGTTTGAATAGATGAATTGAGATTGTGTGATGCATATCATATAATCATGCCCACGGATACTTGAGGTGACATTGGAGTATCTAGGTGACATTAGGGTTTTGGTTGATTTGTATCTTAAGGTGTTATTCTAGTACGAACTCTAGGGCTGTTTGTGACACTTATAGGAATAGCCCAACGGATTGATTGGAAAGAATAACTTTGAGGTGGTTTCGTACACTACCATAATCTCTTCGTTTGTTCTCCGCTATTAGTAACTTTGGAGTGACTCTTTGTTGCATGTTGAGGGATAGTTATATGATCTATCTATGTTATTATTGTTGAGAGAACTTGCACTAGTGAAAGTATGAACCCTAGGCCTTGTTTCCTAGCATTGCAATACCGTTTACAATCACTTCTACCACTTGTTACCTTGCTGTTTTTATATTTTCAGATTACAAAACCTATATCTACCATCCATATTGCACTTGTATCACCATCTCTTCGCCCGAACTAGTGCACCTATACAATTTACCATTGTATTGGGTGTGTTGGGGACACAAGAGACTCTTTGTTATTTGGTTGCATGGTTGCTTGAGAGAGACCATCTTCATCCTACGCTTCCTACGGATTGATAAACCTTAGGTCATCCACTTGAGGGAAATTTGCCACTGTCCTACAAACCTATGCACTTGCAGGCCCAACAACGCTCTACAAGAAGAAGGTTGTCTAGTAGACATCAAGCTCTTTTTTGGCGCCGTTGCCGGGGAGGCTAGGTAAGTGAAGGTATATCTTTAGATCTTGCAATCGAATCTTTTTGTTTCTTGTTTTAGCACTAGTCTAGTTTATAAAACAAAACTACCAAAAAAATGGAATTGAGTTTGTCTCATACGCTTCATCTTTTTAATATCTTTCGTGAGAATGATGGAAAGGAAAATTGTGCCAAAGTACTAGAAGAAGAATTACATAGAATGCTTGGCATAAAATATGTGAATGATGAGCATGATTGCAATGTTGTTAGTATGAATTCTATGAATATCCATGATGCTAATGATAGGCAAAGCCACAAGCTTGGGGAAGCTATGGTTGATGAAGATGATATTTTTTGTCCCCCAAGCTTTGATGAGCAAAATTACTATGATGAAAGCATGCTTCCTATCTATGATGATTATTGTGATGACACGTATGCTTTAAAGAATAATGATAACCATGAAACTTGCCATCTTGATCTTAATTTTCAATCATATGATAGTTATTTTGTTGAGTTTGCTCCCACTACTATTCATGAGAATAAATTTGCTTATGTGGAGAGTAATAAAAATTCTGTGCTTGTAGATCATGAAAAGAATGCTTTAGGTGCTGGTTATATTTTTGAATTCATTCATGATGGTACTGAAAATTATTATGAGGGAGGAACATATGCAATAATATCAAGTTTCCTCTCTATGTGCTTAAAGTTTTGAAGTTATGCTTGTTTTTCCTTCCTATGTTAGTTCATTATTGTTCCCAGAAGTTGTTTGCTCACAAAATCCCTATGCATAGGAACTGGTTAGACTTAAATGTGCTAGTCATATTCTTCATGATGCTCTCTTTATGTTTCAATCCTTATCTTTTATGTGAGCATCATTGAAATCATAATGCCTAGCTAGGGGCGTTAAACGATAGCGCTTGTTGGGAGGCAACCCAATTCTATTTTAGTTTCTTGCTTTTTGGTTATGTTTAGGAATAAATAATCTATCTATCCTCTGGTTAGATGTGGTTTTATGTTTTAATTAGTGTTTGTGCCAAGTAGAACCTTTGGGAAGACTTGGGTGAAGTCTTTGTGATCATGCTGTAAAAAACAGAAACTTTAGCGCTCACGAGATTAGCTTCAACTTTTTACTGGAGAGTGATATTTAGTTCATTATTTTTGCATATGATTACTAGACAAATTCCTCAGGTCCACCAATTTATTTTAGAATTTTTGGAGTTCCAGAAGTTTGCTTTAGTTACAGATTACTACAGACTGTTCTGTTTTTGACAGATTCTGTTTTCATTGTGTTGTTTGCTTATTTTGATGAATCTATGGCTAGTAAAATAGTTTATAAACCATATATAAGTTGGAATACAGTAGGTTTAACACCAATATAAATAAATAATGAGTTCATTACATTACCTTGAAGTGGTGTTTTGTTTTCTTTCGCTAACGGAGCTTACGAGTTTTCTGTTAAGTTTTGTGTTGTGAAGTTTTCAAGTTTTGGGTAAAGATTCGATGGACTATGGAATAAGGAGTGGCAAGAGCCTAAGATTGGGGATGCACAAGGCACCCCAAGGTAATATTCAAGGATAACCAAGATCCTAAGCTTGGGGATGCCCCGGAAGGCATCCCCTCTTTCGTCTTCGTTCATCGGTAACTTTACTTGGAGCTATATTTTTATTCACCACATGATATGTGTTTTGCTTGGAGCGTCATTTTATTTTCTTTAGCTTTTCTTGCTGTTTGAATAAAATACCAAGATCTGAAACTCCTTAATGTTAAAGAGTCTTCACATAGTTGCACACTTATTTGACTACTCATTGATCTTCACTTATATCTTTCGGAGTAGTTTGTCATTTGCTCTAGTGCATCACTTATATCTTTTAGAGCATGGTGGTTGTTTTATTTTTAAGAAATAGATGAACTCTCATGATTCACTTATATTATTTTGAGAGTCTTAAATAGCATGGTAATTTTCTTAAAAAAATCCTAATATGCTAAGCATACGAGATTTGTAAGAATTCTTATGAGTGTGTTGAATACTAAGAAAAGTTTGATGCTTGATAATTGTTTTGAGATATGAAGATGGTGATATTAGAGTCATGCTAGTTGAGTAGTTGTGAATTTGAGAAATACTTGTGTTAAAGTTTGTGATTCCCGTAGCATGCACGTATGGTGAACCGTTATGTGATGAAGTCGAGCATAATTTATTTATTGATTGTCTTCCTTATGAGTGGCGGTCGGGGACGGCGATGGTCTTTTCCTACCAATCTATCCCCCTAGGAGCATGCGCGTAATACTTTGCTTTGATAACTTGTAGATTTTTGCAACAAGTATATGAGTTCTTTATGACTAATGTTGAGTCCATGGATTATACGCACTTTTATCACCCTTCCACCACTGCTAGCCTTTCTAATACCGCGCACTTTTTGCTGGTATCATACACCCACCATATACCTTCCTCAAAACAGCCACCATACCTACCTATCATGGCATTTCCATAGCCATTCCGAGATATATTGCCATGCAACTTTCCACCGTTCCGTTTATTATGACACACTCCATCATTGTCATATTGCTAGCATGATCATGTAGTTGACATCGTATTTGTGGCAAAGCCACCATTCATAATTCTTTCATACATGTCACTCTTGATTCATTGCATATCCCGCACATCACGGAGGCATTCATACAGAGTCATATTTTGTTCTAAGTATCGAGTTGTAATTGTTGAGTTGTAAGAAAATAAAAGTGTGATGATCATCATTTTTAGAGCATTGTCCCAGTGAGGAAAGGATGACGGAGACAATGATTCCCCCACAAGTCGGGATGAGACTCCAGACGAAAAATAAAAAAAGAGAAAAAAAAGAGGCCAATAAAAAAAGAGAAGGCCCAAACAAAAAAAATAAAAAAATGAGAGAAAAAGAGAGAAGGGACAATGTTACTATCCTTTTACCACACTTATGCTTCAAAGTAGCACCATGATCTTCATAATAGAGAGTCTCTCGTTTTGTCACTTTCATATACTAGTGGGAATTTTACATTATAGAACTTGGCTTGTATATTCCAATGACGGGCTTCCTCAAAATGCCCTAGGTCTTTGTGAGCAAGCGAGTTGGATGCACACCCACTTAGTTTCTTTTGTTGAGCTTTCACATACTTATAGCTCTAGTGCATCCGTTGCATGGCAATCCCTACTCACTCACATTGATATCTATTGATGGGCATCTCCATAGCCCGTTGATACGCCTAGTTGATGTGAGACTATCTTCCCCTCTTTTTGTCTTCTCCACAACCACCATTCTATTCCACATATAGTGATATATCCATGGCTCACGCTCATGTATTGCGTGAAGATTGAAAAAGTTTTGAAAATGTTAAAGTATGAAACAATTGCTTGGCTTGTCATCGGGGCTGTGCATGATTTAAATATTTTGTGTGGGGAAGATGGAGCATAGCCAGACTATATGATTTTGTAGGGATAACTTTCTTTGGCCATGTTATTTTGAGAAGACATAATTGCTTAGTTAGTATGCTTGAAGTATTACTATTTTTATGTCAATATTAAACTTTTGTCTTGAATCTTTCGGATCTGAATATTCATATCACAAGTAAGTAGAATTACATTGAAATTATGCCAAGTAGCATTCCACATCAAAAAAAAAATTCATTTACCTACTCGAGGACGAGCAGGAACTAAGCTTGGGGATGCTTGATGCATCTCCAACGTATCTATAATTTTTTATTGCTCCATGCTATATTATCTACTGTTTTAGGCAATATCGGGCTTTATTATCCACTTTTATATTATTTTTGGGACTAACCTATTAACCGGAGGCCCAGCCCAGATTTGTTGTTTTATGCCTATTTCAGTGTTTCGAGGAAAAGGAATATCAGACGGAGTCAAAACGGAACGAAATCAACTGGAGAAGTTATTTTTGAAAGGAAAGCCACCGGATAGACTTGGACTCTACGTCAGAAGATACGGGAGCTGGCCACGAGGGTGGGGGGTGCGTCCACCCCCTAGGGCGTCCCCCGCCTCGTGGGGCCCCAAAGCTCCACCGACGCACTTTGCACCCATATATACCTACGTATTGTAAAACTTCCGAACAGAAGATAGATCGAGTTCCGCCGCCGCAAGCCTCAGAGCCACCAAAACCAATCGGGACCCTGTTTCGGCACCACGGAGGGGGAACCCTCACCGGTGGCCATCTTCATCATCCTGGCGCTCTCCATGACGAGGAGGGAGTAGTTCACCCTCGGGGCTGAGGGTATGTACCAGTAGCTATGTGTTTGATCTCCCTCTCTATCGTGTTCTTGATTTGGCACGATCTTGATGTATCGCGAGCTTTGATATTATAGTTGGATCTTATGTTTCTTCTCCCCCTCTACTCTCTTGTAATGGATTGAGTTTTCCCTTTGAAGTTATCTTATCGGATTGAGTCTTTAAAGATTTGAGAACACTTGATGTATGTCTTGCCATGCGTATCTATGGTGACAATGGGATATCACGTGATTCACTTGATGTATGTTTTGGTGATCAACTTGCGGGTTCCGCCCATGAACCTATGCATAGGGGTTGGCACACGTTTTCGTCATGATTCTCTGGTAGAAACTTTGGGGCACTCTTTGAGGTTCTGTGTGTTGGTTTGAATAGATGAATTGAGATTGTATGATGCATATCGTATAATCATGCCCACGGATACTTGATGTGACATTGGAGTATCTAGGTGACATTAGGGTTTTGGTTGATTTGTATCTTAAGGTGTTATTCTAGTACGAACTCTAGGGTTGTTTGTGACACTTATAGGAATAGCCCAACGGATTTATTGGAAAGAATAACTTTGAGGTGGTTTCGCACTCCTACCATAATCTCTTCGCTTGTTCTCCGCTATTAGTAACTTTGGAGTGACTCTTTGTTGCATGTTGAGGGATAGTTATATGATCTATCTATGTTATTATTGTTGAGAGAACTTGCACTAGTGAAAGTATGAACCCTAGGCCTTGTTTCCTAGCATTGCAATACCGTTTACAATCACTTTTACCACTTGTTACCTTGCTGTTTTTATATTTTCAGATTACAAAAACCTATATCTACCATCCATATTGCACTTGTATCACCATCTCTTCATGAACTAGTGCACCTATACAATTTACCATTGTATTGGGTGTGTTGGGGACACAAGAGACTCTTTGTTATTTGGTTGCAGGTTGCTTGAGAGAGACCATCTTCATCCCTCGCCTCCTACGGATTGATAAACCTTAGGTCATCCACTTGAGGGAAATTTGCTACTGTCCTACAAACCTGTGCACTTGCAGGCCCAACAACGTCTACAAGAAGAAGGTTGTCTAGTAGACATCAGCACCTGGCACCCCTCTTAGGCTGGGCTCGGGGGATCTCCTCTGTAGGGCCTCTGATCTGGCCAGCGTCACGAGGGAGGCGCTCAGGTACCACGTGGAGGCGTGCTTCAATGCGCGCTTCTGTGAGGAAAGCGCAGGGTGCGAGGCGCCAGGCACTCAGGAGTTCATCACCAAGACAACCGAGGAGCTTCAGGAGGCAAGAGCTATGCGAGGCGACCGTCGCCCACCGCCTGATGCTGCTCTCTGCCCCAGCGAGGACAGCGAGCTACACGCCTGCGTCAACATCCCTGGGCTCAATAGGGTCACGTCTCAGGAGCTCTTCTGGCCGTCCCGCGTCGGCCGGTGCGAGGGCCCACCTCACAGCTATGTCTGCATGCCTTTCGGCTTGCTGAACAGGGTTGTTGTGCATCAGCACCACATGCGGGGCGTCCTGGCGGCTCAGGAGGCCAGGCACCAGGCGATCCTGATGGAGGTGGTGACGGATCCTCATGAGTCCCGAGGGCCTCCAGAGCCTCCCGAGGTTCAGGACCCGAGCGGCTCATGATGAGCGACTTCTGCGGCACGCGTCTTCGGCTACTCCAACATCTCTTCAACAACGGTGCCAGGTGACATCTTTTGGTTTGTTCGGTTGGGGGCGCCCCCCCCCCCCGGCTGCATTATACCCAAGCCACGTGGGTCCGTCCCTGCGGCATGTATCCTTCTTGCATCTATGAGAACTGGCTTTACCTTCTTCCATGAGCTGCTTTATGACTATCACTCGCTTGCCTTGTGCTCTATTGCCCTTCGCGGCCTCCCCGTGCTACCTACCCGCCTCTTGCTCATCCCGCAACGGGGGCTACACATGCTGGCACGGCGTTTGTGCTCGGGTCCGTCCCTGCAACACTGACAAATCTGAGAGATCGAGCTCTGGCACGCGGCCTGCCCCGCGCACGTCACCTCACCAGATCCTTAGTGCCTTCATCTTCTTGCGGAAAGATCAACGGCGGGACAGCGAGCGCGGTTTTGCGTTATTTTCTCCTCCTTGGACTAACCTGCAGGAACCCCTAGAGCTTAACTACGGGCAGGCCCGCTGGCCATCCTTTTTTCACGCAATTCGCTTGCACGTTAAAGGGGGGGGGCTCCCGAGCATCGCGCCTTAGGAGCTCCTACTGGCTCTCGAGCCCTCACCCCATGACCTTGACCACGGCAGCGCGACCTGGCATACCAGCGGCGGTCGAGCCTCGCTCGAGGGCCGGGACCCAGGTGGTAGAGCATCTAGATGAGCCAGGAAAAGGGGAGGCCGGCGTGAGCCCTACCTACAAGCGTCACCACTAAGGCACGATCGGGCGCTACGCAAGGGAATCACCGCAGGCTCACTAAGATAAGTCACCCATACATATCAGCATGAACCTCACGACCCAATTTCTTGACTCTCGCAACCTCGCTCGGGCAATGTCGCTTTCCTTTTCGGCCTTCAGGGAGCTGCTTGCACACCAAAGAGGACCTCTTCAGAATCGCGCCTCAGGAGCTCTTACCGGACGTCGGCCGCTCACCTCCTGGCCTTGACCACGGCATCGCGACCTGACATACCAGCGACGGTTGAAGCCTACCTGGGGACTGGGTCCTGTCGGCGTAGAGCACTAAGCTACCGCAAGAACGAAAAGGGGGAACCGTGCTTGAGCAAGACACGCAATTTCAACATTATACTAGGGAGGATAGCATTTAAGCAAAAGCACTACAGTTTTTACATGCCCCCATGGGGTTCGTCGCAATCTCGCGCAGGGAAACAAAAGGAGAAGCTCTCGAAGGACCCCGGCCTGGATATCACCAACGACGCCGAGCGGACGCCGCTGCTGCGCTTCGGGCGTGGCGAGAGCTCGGTGGCACGTAGCTGTCGTCGCTGGACTCCGGAGACTCGCTAGGCTCGGGAGAGTCACTAGAGTCCAGGGAGTCGCCCCTGCTGCTGGAAGAGCTGCCGACAAGGCTAGGAGCAAGCTCAATGCCCGCGGCCGCGCCGCGCGGACTGCTTCCCCTGGAGCAACACTCCATGCGCCGGTTGTCTTCGTCAAATATCTTGAAGAACAGAGTGGAGGCGCCATCGTACTCGAAGTGGATGGCAAGGGCCCCCTCTGAATGGCAGGCGCGGGCGACCTTGCCCCATCCTCGAGTCATGAAGATAACGCCCGGGGGGACGACCTCGACCTCCGCCCCCGTGGCTAGGCCACAACACCCGGCGTGTTGCAGCCATAGCTCAAGTGGCCCCCTCGACGGCATCTCCTCGGCGAAGAACCTCGGGAGCCGGATCCTCGTGCGCGGTGGCATTGCCGCCCAAACCACGAAGGCACAAACTCGTGCGAGGTGCCCTCGGCGTGAGTTCGCGGACCGACTGGCTGCGCAGCCTCGGCCTGCCCACCGCGATCCCGGACCACGCGGTGCTGGGCACTGCCACCTTGCCCAGGGCCCTGCGCACGGGCATACATAGGGATCGAGAAGCCAGGCGGAGTCCGCTCAGACCAAGGCCATGTCACCTCCTGCCCTTCGCCGGTGTCGTGAGGGCGGCCAAACCTCTTCTTCGATGGAAGTGGCTCAGGCTCCTCCCGAGGGGTCTTTCCCTTCTCCACCACGGAGAATCTTCTGATCAGCGCCATGGATGCTGCAGCAAGACGGCGGGACGGAGAAGAGGGAGCGGGCAGCAAGAAAATGGAGATGAGTGAAGGGGGGTCTGCCCCCCCCCCCCTCATTTATAGCCGGAGGGATGCCAACCGCCAGCCTCCATGGTCACATGCAATGATGATTTTTCCTACATGCAGCAGGCTCTTGTCAAGTCAAATGGTTGTCGAGGCATCGTGGGGAAGCGGAGATGCCCACGTCCCATCAATCGCCATGCTCGACCAAGGCCGCATGCGGTTAGGGGCTCATGCGCTCAAGACTTGCTCCTTTGGCTTCGCCGGGTTAAGTCCGAAGCGCGTTTTGGGCCCGGGGTACTGCCGGGCGCTTCGGGAATGAGGGTACCCAGACTTGATCGTCATGCCGCACGGCGTGGCTTCAATCGACGACCTGGTACGACCCAGCTTCAGCATCAACAACTCAAGACCCTCGCTAGGGGCCAAGCCTCGCGAGGCGGACGACACCAAGACCTCCACGAGGAGCAGCCTCCTCAAGCTGGCTCCCGAGGAGCAGAGATTCCTATGCAAGCCTCACCTCGCCAAGTTCGGATGACGTGAGCCATGACGACCAAGGCCAGGCGGGCGCCAGCGGGCGCAGTGCACCAGTTTCCACTTTGGTGCTAAAGAGGCAAGCGCAGGCGCGGAGTCCCGAGGAATCAGCCAAAGGTTTCCATTCCAGTGCAACAAGACCAAGACCACCAGGACGGTGGTCATCGCCGAGCCCACTGTAGCATCACTTTCAGAAGCTTTGCAGGCGAAGACTAATTTTGTCAGGATAACATGTACTGGTTGTCTCCCTTTGAATTGGGCCGTTGTGGGATCCCTTTCGGCCTTCATTTGGGAAGAGGACCCAGGTCGCTATAAATAGGGCCTAGCCACCACCATACAAGGGGACGGGCCATTCGGATCATCCTCTCACTCACCAACTCACTAGAGCACAAGAACACGCCTCCTCCTGAGTTTGTTCTCCCACTGTACTAGTTCATCATCAGCCCCTCGAGGTCAATCCGCCATAAACAGGAGTAGGGTTTTACACCGCAAGGTGGCCTGAACCTGGGTAAACTGTTGTGTCCCATTTCCTTCCTGTTCATCGAGCTAGGCCGTGAGATTGGCGAGTCGGCAGACTGGGGAGGTTGAGTTCTTCGCACGCACCCCAGAGTTTGAACCTCTCAAGGTTCTGCAGAGCCCGAAATCCGATTGTAAGCAGTAGGCACAACTGGATCAACATTGTAAATGATAGTTTCATCTTTAGCTATTACCGGTTCTTTAATTTCTTCTTTAATAGGTGGATGATATTTAAACCACTTCTCCTTAGGGAGATCAACATGAGTAGCAAATGATTCACAAAAGGAGGCTACTATCTCAGAGTCAAGTCCATATTTAGTGCTAAACTTGTGAAAAGCATCGGTATTTATAAAAGATTTAACACAATCAAACTCAAGCTTAATACCTGACTCTTTACCTTCATCGAGTTCTCAATCTTCAGAGTTGCGTTTAATTCTTTCTAAATGATCCCACCTGAATTCAATAGTCTTCTTCATAAAATAACCAGTACAAGAAGTATCGAGCATGGATTGATCATCACGAGAAAGCTGAGCATAAAAGTTCTAAATAATAATTTCTCTCAAGAGCTCATTATTGGGGCATTAATATAACATTGACTTAAGCCTCCCCCAAGCTAGAGCGATAACTTCTCCTTCACGAGGCCAAAAATTATATATATAATTCCGATCACGATGAATTAGATGCATAGGATAATTTTTTTGATGAAATTCCAATTTCAATCGATTCCAGTTCCAAGAACCAATACCATCGCATAGCCTATATCATGTCAATGATTTGCCCTTCAAAGATGAAGGGAAAATCTTCTTATTAGCTTCATCTCCGGATAAACCTGCAAGCTTAAATAATCCACAAATTTCATACACATATATCAAGTGCATATCAGGATGTTCAGTTCCATCTCCTTCACAAGGATTAGCTAGCAGTTGTTCTATCATACTCGAAGGAATTTCATGCCCAGTATTTTTAGTAGGTGCAGTAGGTTGAGGGGCAACTAATTATTGCTCTGGTCAAGGTGAAGATACCCCGAACAAAACCCTCAAATGATGGTTTTCCATCGTAGCAAGTGACAATAAATTTCAGCACGTAGTAATAATTTTTCCTTACCAATTTCCACTTACCAAGAGCGCTTCACTCCCCGACAGCAGCGCCAGAAAAGAGTCTTGATGACCCACAAGTATAGGGGATCAATCGTAGTCCTTTCGATAAGTAAAAGTGTCAAACTCAACGAGGAGCAGAAGGAAATGACACGTGGTTTTCAGCAAGGTATTTTTTTGCAAGCACTGAAATATTCGGTAACAGGTAGTTTGATATCAAGATAATTTCTAACGTACAAGTAATGGTAATGGTAAATAAAGTGCAGCAAGGTAGCCCAATCCTTTTGTGGCAAAGGATAGGCCAAAACTGTCTCTTATACTAAGTAAAGCGTTCTTGAGGGTACACGGGAATTTCATCTACTCACTTTCATCATGTTGGTTTGATTCGTGTTCGCTACTTTGATAATTTGATATGTGGGTGGACCGGTGCTTGGGTGTTGTTCTTACTTGAACAAACCTCCCACTTATGATTAGCCCCCTCGCAAGCATCCGCAACTACGACAAAAGTATTAAGATAAAATCTAACCATAGCATTAAACACTTGGATCCAAATCAGTCCCTTACGAAGTAGCGCATAAACTAGGGTTTAAGCTTCTGTCACTCTAGCAACCCATCATCTAATAACTACTCCACAATGCATTACCTTAGGCCCAAAGATGGTGAAGTGCCATGTAGTCGACGTTCACATAACACTAATGGAATCACAACATACATATCATCAAAATATCAAACACATATCAAGTTCACATGATTACTTGCAACAAGACTTCTTCCGTGACCTCAAGAACAAAAGTAACTACTCACAAATGATATTCATGCTCAAGATCAGAGGGGTATTAAATAGCATAATGGATCTCAACATATAATCTTCCACCAAATAAACCATAAAGTAATCAACTACAAGATGTAATCAACACTACTAGTCACCCACAGGTACCAATCTGAGGTTCCGGTACAAAGATTGAACACAAGAGATGAACTAGGGTTTGAGAGGAGATGGTGTTGTTGAAGATGTTGATGTAGATTGGCCTTCCAAAGATGAGAGGGTTGTTGGTGATGACGATGGCTTCAATTTCCCCCTCCGGGAGGGAAGTTCCCCCGGCGGAATCGCTCCACCGGAGGGAAAAAGTGCTCCTGCCCTAGTTCTGCCTCGAGACGTCGGCGCTCCGTCCCGATAGTCCTCCTCCTATTTTTTTTCTAGTTCAAAATGACCTATATACCAGAAGATGGGCATCAGAGGTGGGCTGGGCTGAGCACAACCCACCAGGGCGCACCTGGGGGGCCTGGCGCGCCCTGGTGTCTTGTGCTCACCAGTGGCCCCCCCCCTCCAGTTATTTGCTCCAGTATTTTTTATATATTCCAAAACAATTCTCCGTAAATTTTCAGCTCCTTTGGAGATGTGCGTAATAGGTAACTCGACATAGCTTTTTCAGGTCCGTAATTTCAAATTCTTGGCATTCTCCCTCTTTGTGTAAACCTTGCATATTATGAGAGAAAAGACATTAGAATTACTCCATAAAGCATTATTATGCATAAAAACATTGTAAATAACAGTAGGAAAATATGAAGCAAAATGGACGTATCAGCAGCCAACTTAGACGCCCTTCATGCCGGGACAACATATCCTAGAGGGTGTTGTCGTTCTTCATGAAACTTTGCATGAAATCCACTCGAAGAAACTAGATGGGATTTTCTTCAAAGTGGACTTCGAGAAGGCATATGATAAGGTTAAGTGGCCATTTTTACAGGAGACCTTACGTATGAAGGGTTTTGATGCGACCTGGACGAAGCAGGTAGAGTCCTTTGTACAAAAAGGTAGTGTTGGGGTAAAGGTTAATGACAAACATATGTCATTATTTCCCGACACAAAAGGGTTTGAGGCACGGAGATCCAATGTCTCCAATCTTGTTTAATATCATAGCTGACATGCTAGCAGTCCTAAGTGGTCGGGCCAAAGAGGATGGTCGGGTGGGTGGGCTTATTCCTCATCTCATGGATAGTGAGGTTTCCATTCTTCAATATGCAGATGATACTATTATTTTCATGGAACATGGTTTGGCGAAGGCTAGGAATATGAAACTGATTTTATGTCTCTTCGAACAACTTTCTGGGTTGAAAATCAATTTTAACAAAAGTGAAATGTTCCTGCGTTGGATGCGCCAAGGAAGAGTAGGACAATTATAGACAGTTATTTGGGTGTAAGTTGGGGTCTCTCCCGTTCAGATATCTGGGAATACCAATTCACCACTGAAAGCTCACCAAGAAAGAATGGAAGTGCATAGAGGATTGATTTGAGAAAAAGCTTAGCTGCTGGAAGGGCAAGCTTATGTCTTACTCTTATGGGGTCAGCTAATCCTGATAAACTCAGTGCTTACAAGTATAATGATGTTCCCGTTGTCCTTCTTTGAGGTACCCGTGGGGGTACGCAAAAGACGACTTTTATCGATCACGCTTCTTTTGCGAAAGTGATGGGACTAAATCAAAATATAGGCTGGCAAAGTGGGACATAATTTGCAGGCCGAAGGATCAAGGAGGTTTAGGTATAGAAAACCTTGAGATAAAGAACAAATGCTTACTCGGTAAATGGCTGTATAGACTTCCTGTTGAGGACGAGGGAGTGTGGATACAGCTATTGCGTAACAAGTATCTACACTCCATGACCCTTGCCCAAGTTACGGCGCAGCCGAATGATTCACCTTTTTGGACAGGGCTCATGCGGACAAAGGTAGCCTTTTTCAATAGGACCAATTCGGTGTCGGGAATGGCAATTCAACTAGGTTCTGGGAAGATACGTGGCTAGGGGACGCGCCACTCACCATACAATATCCAACCCTCTACAATATTGTACAACAAAAGGAGGCTTTCGTTAGTATAATTCTAGGATCAGTTCCTTTAAACATACAGTTCCGAAGATCGCTTCTAGGGAACGATGGGATAGATGGCTACATCTTGTGTGCAGGGTGATGCAAATCAGCCTTTCTGATGAGCCAGATACACTACACTAGAAGCTTTCAGTGTCTAGAGTATTCTCAGTGAAGTCTATGTATATAGACTTGATAGCACACTGGTCCAATCCTAAAATCACTACATATTTGAAAATTTAAGGTTCCCCTGGAGATAATTTTTTTATGTGGTTCGTACACAAAGAAGTGATCCTGACTAAGAATAACCTGGCAAAACGTAATTGGGAGGGTAGTAAGCAATTTTGTTTCTGCGATCGAAATGAATCAATCCAACATTTGTTTCTTGATTGTCCACTTGCCAAACTATTGCCACAAACTATGCATGTGCCTTTTAACGTAAGTCCACCTGATACTATCAACACCCTTTTTGGGACTTGGGTAAACGGGGTAGAGCCTAAGTTAGCGGCGCATATTCAACTTGAGGTGTGTGCATTACTTTGGGTCATATGAAACTGTCAAAATGACGTGATTTGTAACAGACAAAACATCACAAATATTTTGCACGTAATCTTCAGAGCAACTGGCTGGATCCGTATGTGGTTGTTATTTAGCCGTGTGGAAACCAAGGAGCATATGACAGATGGGTGCAACCGATCTGAGACGGTACCACGAGATACCTACAACCGGTTTGAATGGCGGTCCAACAATAGGATAGGTGTATAGGCATATAGTTCTATGTTCTGCCAGTTGTGGCTTTGAGTTCTCCCTTTTTTTTATCTTTTCATAAGTTTTTGTATCATACTACACACTTGTTTGACCTTTTAATGCAAAGGCAGGGGTAATCCTCCTTTTCAAAAAAAAATATCTATAAAGAAGCAGAAGGAATGGTACGCGCTTACTCTCGGAAAAAAGAGGCACCACAAAGAGCATGTTTAATTCTAGTATAAAGTGATCCGAAAGGGAATTGTGTAGACAGTTGAGGGACCAAAAAATATTTATCTCATTTCATTGTCATTAGCTCATTAGAAAAGCAATGTGTCAATTTGTTATGAAATTGTCGTTAGTATACTTTCCAAAAAACAATTTAGTCCAGATTGAGCTATGAAAAATAGGAGATAAGAACGAATAGCTTATTGATTGTACCGTCCAAACAAAGTGCGGATACAGCTACCGAAACATTCAGAACACAGGTCCATGTTGATTCTACTAGCCACCTCTAAGAGGTGAATTATAAGTATACCATAGGTGCTGATACATCATATCTCAACGCCAGGAGAAGGGAGGTTCCTCTTCTGGAAAGTACTTTGGCAGAACGGAATGCACATTAACTGGACACCACTATGTGGAAACTGGTGAACAATGCGCAAGGTTTTTTTATAGTAGTGCTAGGGTTAATGAGGTGCATAGATGATAGGTCGTCGAACTAGGATGACACACGCATTCTCTTTACATCGTTCTCGGGCACACTCGCATCCGCGCCATTGCCACGTGCGCTGGCATCGCCTGGTTTTGCAACCTACAGATTAACACGGTTCAATCTTTAGTGGCAGTCCTATGGTATGTAAAAGAACTTCATATCCTCCCAAAGAGGAGGAGGTTTCATGTCCACTAGTCATGCATGAGCTCACCTTCTCATCAGGAACAAGAGCATATCTTTCAGAGGGTGACACCCAAATTTTAGCTGAAAACATCACGAAGTACCATTAGTTGTCTGTCTGAAAACGAGCACCTGCTAGTATCTGTGGCTAGAGCGCATTTGGTACCAACCTGCAAAGGGAATAGCTGCTGAAGATTCCAGCTTCTTGGAACCAGGACCATCCGGGCTTAGGGCATCAATAATCACAGGTGTGTTCCTTCAGGATTGTGCAAGATGATATTTTGTCAGTTTACTTAGGTGATCAAGGGCTAGTTCAAATGAGTGCTTGAATAAAAACATTAAACAGGAACCACCTGTCAACTATTTCCCCATGACCGAGTTGTCCACTAGTACCCCTTCCCCATGCAAACACATTTTTCTTTTCTGTGAAAGCAAGAGTGTGCCTCCATCCACAAGCAACTTGGGCAACTTTCTGCAGTACCACCACAAGGTATGGAAGTTTGAAATTATTATTCACGTGAATCAATGAAACGACTTTGAGCATAAATATGCTGGTTATGACTTCTATGAATCATTTAGCCCTCCCAAACACATGTCATACCTGTTCCTCGGGAAAATTAACCTGTCTTGAGGGGCACAGTGATCGGCATTATCGCCAGCTCCAACTTGCCCAAACTGCAGATGAAAATATGAGACAATTAGTGCAGACAAAGATAAACCACCTGGACAAGTGAAAGAAGAAACACCAGAAACATGTCAAACATAATATGCCAGTACCACCAGTTTTCAGAAAAAGTAGAGTCGGAATTCAGGCCAAGCTCAGCATACAGGCTCCATTTAACAATAAATAAAATAAAATGAATGAGACCACAAAAAACTAGTCCACCACTAGCTTAGCATTTTTTTTTTTAAAGAAAAGGAGGATCATCGAATGACAACAGGGATAATGAAAGGGCTTAAATCTAGGGATCCACCAGAATTCCATTCATTCTGACTAGCCATTACATTAGTAAAAACTAAGTATTGCATAGCCCGATCGGATGAGTTATGACTCAACATTCTACCAAAGCCAAGCATCTGTAAAGACTGAAATCTATCCTATATAAAGTGGTTGAACTTTAGCAAACAATGGTGATTCTCCAAGTAAAAATTATAATAAATGATCACATTCTGAAACTCGGTTGGTCATGTTTAATATGAGGTCTTATCTTGTTTTCTTTGTGTAGAGGAATCTTTTTTTTTTTGCAACTGTGTAGAGGAATCTTTTGATTTTCATGAAGTGATGACACCGTAGAAACCAATGCATATACAAAATTGATTATGGCTTGGGTACCACATTAGAGATTCATTTCGAGTATTTGGTCTTTTGAAATCGTGAACAAAACCACGCAATAAAAGACTTCCTTGTGTAATTCTACACAGATACCAACTATGACAGGTAACGAAAAGTAGATGGACATTGATAATGACCTTGTTCCATCCCCATCCATAAAGTTTTCCATCTGATGTAAGTGCCATTGTGTGCCTCCATCCACCTGAAATCTAAATCAGATAGAGCATATGTATATATTAGAGCATATGTATATATTATTAACGTTCTTCACAAACATCAATCACCAATCAATCAGCACATATGTAGTATGTAACAAAGGAAAACTTGATAGCTCTAAGACTTCAGTCTGGCCCGAGGAATTCTGCAGGCTGAATAGCATATGATAGGTTCTGAGTTGCTTGGAGGACTACAAAAGTAACACTACACTGCCTCTAGCAACCCTATGGGCTTGCATGAAGATATAATCATACACATTGCATAACACAGAATGTTGTTGGTATTAGCTAGTACCTGGGATGTAGAGCTATCCTTTAAGGCTTCTACTCTATGTGGAACTAGATGATCTTCAAAATCGCCATGACCAAGTTGACCATATTTACTCCAACCGTAAGTGTACAAACTACCGGAGGAGGAAACAGTAATGGTATGGCGCCATCCACATGCAACAAGCACCATCTTCTCTCCCTACAAAAGTGCAAGTAACAAGAATAAAGATAAACCTGGAAGCATAAGAATAAACAGAGCAAGTAAGAAGAAGAGACCCAAAAAAAAAACTAACGCCTTCCATAATCGGAACTGTAGAAGACAGCATTGCATGTAATTTCAATGAATAAAATCACCTATGGATGACTGGATGGGGATGGCTAGATGAGCATATATAAGCTTCTACTAGTCATCTCAGAGAACAATTAGTATTCCAGATGTTTCCATTTAGGCAAAAGATTCTTCTGAAGTGTTAGCTATTTAACTATGAAGCATGAATATAGTACATGGGTAGTACTGCCCCAGACAGGAAGCCAGTCCTTGTTTCTGAATACTGGTCCATCATATTCATCATTAAGTAGTTCTATGATAACACTAACAGGGATATGCTGGGTGCTTGATAATACCACTACAGAACACAGATATAGATGGAAATGGAATATTCCATTTTTATGGATCCATTTATGAAAGCATTAGTAGGAGTGTGTCTGTGGATGTAAATGTTAAGCAAGTCATGCCAATTAGATCATTACCTCCACTGAAGATACTTTTTCAGGAACTAATCGGTCATTCCGATCACCAAGACCCAAGTTTCCATATCGACCCCAGCCCCATCCATAGATTTCGCCATCTTCAGTTACTGCAGCAGTATGTTCGGCACCAGCAGCAATCATCTTCACAGAAATACCCTACACATTTTGGACTATTAGCTCTTAATAACCTTGCACATCATATTCATTAGAAGGTCAGCATGTCTACATTCCCACACAGGCTGTATTATATTTGTTGATAAATTTTGAGAAGATAAGTATACTTAAAGGTTCTTTGTTTATCATTAAGACGGTGCTATTCACTGATGTCTATATCAGTGGTACCTATGTATAAATGACGGAATGCCCATCCCAGTAACCTGACAGGATCCCACCTACATTACATGTCATGTTGGTCTGTATATCGAATACTACAAACTATAGCAATGATTTTCACATGGCACGCTTCCCCGGTAGGGGATCCCTACCGTAACAAAATGCAATCAAAAGATCGTTGTCACGGACAAATATCAAAGAAGATGAAACTAGATTTTCTTTTCCTTGTACCATATATTTGCATTTGCTATCTAAAAATAGCACATAAGAAGAATATTGTACCTCAAAAGCTTGAATCGTTTGTGGGAGCAGCGAATCTTCAGTAGTTCCAAGACCAAGCTGGCCATTTTGGTTACGCCCCCAACTAAAACAAGCATGTATCAGAAGTTCAGATAAGTAGCAGTCACTCGAAGATCAGCAAGAGCAATGCAATGCAGCGATCTTATCAATTATCAAAAAGTGCTCTCAGTAACACATACTAGTATCTTCCACTTTTTGAAAGGAGGTTGGTATATTACTGTTGCTGCGCAACTCTAGTAAGTGCTGATAGCCGGCTTACCTGAGCACTTCACCGGCCATGGTGACGGCCAGACAGTGGCTATCCCCACAGGCTAGCTGCTTGATCTTTATCCCCTGCAGCGCCTTGACCGGCTGGGGCGTGAACACGTCGGTGGAGTTGCCATGCCCCAGCCTCCCGAAATCCCCCCACCCCCAGCTGTAGACCTGGTGCTCGTCCTCGGAGTAGGCAGTGGTGTGGTCCGCCCCGCAGATGACGGACGTGATCCCCGGCGCGTCGAAGCCGCTGATCACCGTCGGCACGAGGCGGTCCTCGGCGTCCCCATGGCCGAGCTGCCCGTCCTCCCCCCTGCCCCACGTGCACAGCACATTGCCCGCTGCAAAGCACAAGCCGCCGCCGCCACGGCGCGGAACCCGTCAGCACCACGATCCACACTACACCTGGACCTGGAAAGAATCCCCACCCTGTGCGCCGAGACGACGCTCGACGAAATGCTCCCCAAAAGAAAAGAAAAGAAAAGAACGGTCTGCTTGACTTACCGAGGAGGGCGACGGAGTGGCTGGCGCCGGCGGAGACGAGGACGACAGCGGGCGGCGCTTCGTCGGCGGCGGATATGGCCGCGTCCATCTGCCGATCGACGATCCGGGCACTCGAGGCCGCCGCGGGTAGTGAACTGAACTGAGCGGACGAAAATATCTGGCCGCCAATAATAATCTGTACTGATTATACTACTCCACTAAGCAGCGGCGAGCGAGGGAGGGAGGGAGGGCGGAAGGGAGGCCAGGGGCGGATTTAAAGCGGGCCGGGACCTGGAGCTGGAGGCGAGAAGGGGGAGACGGCGGCCGCGATGGGGATGGGCGACCTGCCGACTGCCGTAATAAATGTGCTAGCTAGCGTACGTACAAGCCCATCCCATGTGACGCTTCACAGTGCTCCCCGGACCTCCGGTGACTGTAGTAGTAGAAGCGAAGCTCGGGGCGAAAGATTACCGCGCTTCATTAAGGACGGGGCCAGCAAAGGTGGACGACGACCACCTCCGTTTTCGTTCGGAGAGGGAGAGGGAGAAGGTGTTTCCCTGACGCGTGGCCTCGTGGCCGGTGGTCCAGCCTTGCAGCCGGTGGGTCTGCTCTGCCCCTGCCTCTGCGAGAGGTTGGGGGGTTTGGGGACTGGAGGCGGAGGTGGACTGGAGGTGGAGGAGGACCACTCGTTCGGCCCCGTCGAGTGAAGAGACGAGAGCGCGCGACGTCGCCTTCCCCGGCTTATCTCAATTTTATAAACTCGCTGCGCACCAACCCCCGCCTTTTCCCCTTTGCTTCCAAATCAGATGAATGCGGTTCCGGCTGGATCCTCGCCCCCCGTACGGGTACGTTGTATGTATCCTGCGTGCCACATTGTGTTTGCTTTTTTTCTTTTTTTGCTGGTGTGCGATCGATCTCTCCAACCGTAACCCGTAAATTTTCTTCCGCATTTGTCCGTGAATAGGGGAGATCAGTTCACGGACACAGATGCAGTAGGACGCCATCCAACCGTATCCGCATACATTTTTCACAACATCTCAAACTAATCAGATGAAATTCAATCAAATCAGGCTTATTTTGATATAAATACAGTGATTTCAATGAAACTAGCATAATTTGTACATAAAACTGGACGATATTTCGCCGGTGCACTAAAAACCCTAAAATAAAATCCTAAACTATCCTATACTTGACGGTGACCTCGTAGGCTATGTCGGGTGGGCCGGCGGCTCCTCCTTCGTTATCGGCGCCCGGTCTCGCGTCGTCGTTGGGCTTCGGGCGACGAAAGGTGGCGTCGTTGCGGCAGGGCTTCCCGGTGGCCGCCTGACGCTCGCAGATGATCCTCTTTGCTTCCTCCTATGTCGTGCGCAGTGCGGCCATGGTAACCGAGGATGTGGCTGGGGGAGAGGGCGGCGGTCGTCGAAGGAGGCGTCATTGGCGGCGACGATCTCGGCGAGGGACCATTCCTTGCCGTACCTGGCCATCTTCCCGTCGAGACGGCGGAGATGGCGCTTGGCCCTTCCGAGTCCGCGAAGATCGACTGGCGCGTGGCATTGCAGCTGTCCCGCCGGCGTTGCTCCCGGTCGGCGTACTCCTACGTCGTCACGGCGCTCCGGGAGGACGAACAGTTGTCGTCGCTCCCGCCGCAGCCGAGGGAGTGGAGAAGGCGACCGCGCGCCTTGGGCAGGGGCAGTGGCACGCGACGCTCCTCCTTGACGAAGCGTCGGGGCGGCGGTGCGTGGTGCTCCTCCTTGACGATGCGCCAGGGCGGCAGCGAGCGGCGCTCTGCTACTTCTTGAGCTTGCTTTGGTTTTCCCTTGAAGAGGAAAGGGTGATGCAGCAAAGTAGAGATAAGTATTTTCCTTAGTTTGAGAACCAAGGTATCAATCCAGTAGGAGACAACGCACAAATCACCGAATACCTGCACAAACAATCAAACAACTTGCACCCAACGCGATAAAGGGATTGTCAATCCCTTCACGATTACTTGCAAAAGTGAGATCTGATAGAGATAGATGAAAATAAACAAACGGTAAATTAAATATTTTTGCTATTTTTTATTTATAAATCGGAAAGTAAAAGATTGCAAAATAGTAGATCAGAAACTTATATGATGGAAAATAGACCCGGGAGCCATAGGATTCATTAGAGGCTTCTCTCAAGATAGAAAACAATACGGTGGGTGAACAAATTACTGCCGAGCAATTGATAGAAAAGAACAAAGTTATGACGATATCTAAGGCATCACGTCCGTGTCAATTAGACGGAAACGATTCTGCGTCTACTACTATTATTCCACACACCGACCGCTATCCAGCATGCATCTAGAGTATTAAGTTCATAAAGAACGGAGTAACGCGCTAAGTAAGATGACATGATGTAGAGGAATTAACTCAAGCAATATGATGAAAACCCCATATTTTTATCCTCGATGGCAACAATACAATACGTGCCTTGCTGCCCTAACATCCTTTGGGAAAGGAGACCGCAAGATTGAACCCAAAGCTAAGCACTTCTCCCATTGCAAGAAAAATCAATCTAGTTGGCCAAACCAAACTGATAGTTCGAAGAGAATTACAAAGATACCAAATTATGCATAAAAGAATTCAGAGAAGATTCAAATAATATTCATAGATAAGCTGATCATAAATCCATAATTCATCGGATCTTGGCAAACACACCGTAAAAAAATATTACATCGAATAGATCTCCAAGAACATCGAGGAGAACATGGTATTGAGAATCAAATAGAGAGAAGAAGCCATCTAACTACTAGATATGGACCCGTAGGTCTGTGATAAACTACTCACACTTCATCATAAGGGCAATAGAGTTGAAGTAGAAGCGCTCCGTGATCGAATCCCCCTCCGGCAGGGTGCCGAAAAAGGTCCCTAGATGGGATCTCACGGGTACAGAAGGTTGCGCGGTGGAAAAGTGTTTTCGTGGATGCCTCTGGTGGGTTGGGGATATTTGGGAATATATAGGCACAAGAATTAGGTCAGGAGTTGCATGAGGGGCCCACAAGGGTGGGGGCGTGCCCTACCCCCCTGGGCGCACCCTCCGTCCTTGTGGCCGCCTCGTGGCTCCTCCGACTTCATCTCCAAGTCTCCTGATTGTCTTCTTGTCCAAGAAAAATCATCGCAAAGGTTTTATTATGTTTGGACTCCGTTTGGTATTCCTTTTCTGCGAAACTCAAAAACAGGGAAAAACAGGAACTGGCACTTGGCTCTAAGTTAATAGGTTAGTCCCAAAAATAATACAAAACAAGTTTAATATTGACATAAAAACAAAAGTTTAGTCACCAAATTTTTGATGTGGAATGCTACCTAACATATTTATTTATGTAATTTCTTTATTGTGGCATGAATGTTCAGATCCGTAAGATTCAAAACAGAAGTTTAATATTGACATAAAAACAATAATACTTCAAGCATACTAACAAGGCAATTATGCCTTCTCAAAATAACATGGCCAAAGAAAGTTTATACCTACAAAATCATATAGTCTGGCTATGCTCCATCTTCATCACACAAAATATTCAAATCAT
This sequence comes from Aegilops bicornis, assembly GCA_021605145.1. Lineage (NCBI taxonomy): Eukaryota > Viridiplantae > Streptophyta > Magnoliopsida > Poales > Poaceae > Aegilops > Aegilops bicornis. Next base: position 542,338,656 of record CM038670.1, read on the forward strand.
GCACAACCCTGATGACAAGCCAAGCAATTGTTTCATACTTTTGATGTTCTCAAACTTTTTCAACTTTCACGCAATACATGAGCGTGAGCCATGGACATAGCACTATAGGTGGAATAGAAGGTGGTTGTGGAGAAGACAAAAGGAAGGAGATAGTCACACATCAAGTAGGCGTATCAACGGGCTACAGAGATGCCCATCAATAGATATCAATGTGAGTGAGTAGGGATTTCCATGCAACGGATGCACTAGAGCTATAAGTTTGTGAAAGCTCAAAAAGAAACTAAGTGGGTGTGCATCCAAATCGCTTGCTCACGAAGACCTAGGGCAGTTTGAGAAAGCACGTCATTGGAATATACAAGCCAAGTTCTATAATGAAAAATTCCCACTAGTATATGGAAATGACGACATAGGAGACTCTCTATCATGAAGATCATGATGCTACTTTGAAGCATGATACGTCTCCAACGTATAATTTTTTATTGTTCCATGCTATTATATTATCATTCTTTGATGTTTTATAATTATTTTATAGTCGTTTTATATCATTTTTTGGTGCTAACCTATTGACATAGTGCCAAGTGCCAGTTGTTGTTTTTCTGCATGTGTTTTTACATCGCACGAAAAAAATACCAAACGGAGTCCAAAAGCAGCGAAACTTTTTGTGGATTTTTTGGACCGTAAGACATCCAATGGGCGGAGAAGCACTGGGGGTGCTCCGAGGGGAGCACAACCCACCAGGGCGCGCCTGGAGGCCCAGGCGCGCCCTGGTGGGTTGTGCCCACCTTGGGTGCCTCCCGGACCGACTCCTTGCTCTATAAATACCCCAATATTCCAAAAACCTTGGGGGAGTCCACAAAATTCAATTCCAGCCGCCGCAGAGTCCAGAACCACCGGATCCAATCTAGACACCATCATGGAGGGGTTCATCATGTCCATTGGTGCCTCTCTGATGATGCGTGAGTAGTTCCTTGTAGACCTTCGGGTCCGTAGTTAGTAGCTAGATGGCTTCCTCTCTTTCGTTTGATTCTCAATACAATGGTCTCTTGGAGATCCATATGATGTAACTCTTTTTGCGGTGTGTTTGTTGGGATCGGATGAACTTTGAGTTTATGATCAGATCTATCTTTTTATCCATGAAAGTTATTTGAGTCTTCTTTGATCTCTTATATGCATGATTACTTATAGCCTCGTATTTCTTCTCCGATATTTGGGTTTTGTTTGGCCAACTTGATCTATTTATCTTGCAATGGGAAGAGGTGCTTTGTGATGGGTTCGATCTTACGGTGCTTAATCCTAGTGACAGATGGGGAACCGACACATATGTATCGTTGCTATTAAGGATAACAAGATGGGGTCTATTTCTACATAAATAGATCTTGTCTACATCATGTCATCGTTCTTATTGCATTACTCCATTTCTCCATGAACTTAATACACTAGATGCATGCTGGATAGCGGTCGATGTGTGGAGTAATAGTTGTAGATGCAGGCAGGAGTCGGTCTACTAATCTTGGACGTGATGCCTATATAATGATCATTGTCTGGATATAGTCATGATTATTTGAAGTTCTATCAATTTCCCAACAGTAATTTGTTTACCCACCGTTTGCTATTTTTCTTGAGAGAAGCCACTAGTGAAATCTATGGCCCCCGGGTCTCTTCTTTATTATTTGCCTTTGTGATCTATTTTATTTGCCTTTTATTTTCAGATCTATTAAACCAAAAATACAAAAATACCTTGCTGCAATTTATTTTATCTCGCGTTCCTACGAGATCTATCTATTAAATTATTACAACTCTCTCACGTCCGATTGTCAATTTCTGGCGCCGTTACCCGAAAGGGATTGACAACCCCTTTAACACGTCAGGTTGCGAGTATTTGTTATTTGTGTGCAGGTGTTGTTTACGCAGTGTTGCTTGGTTCTCCTACTGGTTCGATAACCTTGGTCTCATCACTGAGGGAAATACCTACCGTTCTTGTGCTAGAAAGGGAGTTGATAACCCCATTGCAGACAACTTGTCTAGGTTAGAGAATGTTCTTGATGACACACTACCTATTGATGATAGCTTCCCTGATGAACAACTAGTTGTCATAAATGCTTCTAGTACTGCTCCATGGTATGCTGATTATGCTAATTACATTGTTGCTAAATTTATACCACCTAGTTTCATATACCAACAAAAGAAAAAGTTTTTCTATGATTTAAGACATTACTTACGGGATGACCCACACCTTTATAAAGAAGGAGTAGATGGTGTTATTAGGCGTTGTGTACCGAGCATGAACAGGAGCAGATCATACATAAGTGTCACTCCGAGGCTTATGGAGGACACCATTTGGAGATAGAACTGCGCATAAGGTATTGCAATCCAGTTTTTATTGGCCTACTCTCTTCAAATATGCTCGTAAGTTTGTCTTGTCTTGTGATGAATGTCAAAGAATTGGTAATATTAGTAGACGTCAAGAAATGCCTATGAATTATTCACTTGTTATTGAACCATTTGATGTTTGGGGCTTTGATTATATGGGACCGTTTCCTTCCTCTAACGGATATACACATATTTTAGTTGCTGTTGATTACGTTACTAAGTGGGTAGAAGCTATTCCAACTAGTAGTGCTGATCATAACACCTCTATTAAGATGCTTAAATAATTTATTTCCGAGGTTTGGAGTCCCTAGATACTTAATGACTGATGGTGGTTCACATTTTATTCATGGTACTTTCCTTAAAATGCTTGCTAAGTATGATGTTAATCATAGAATTGCATCTCCATGCCACCCACAGTCTAGTGGTCAAGTAGAATTGAGTAATAGAGAGATCAAATTAATTTTGCAAAAGACTGTTAATAGATCTAGAAGAATTGGTCCAAGAAACTTGATGATGCATTATGGGCCTATAGAACTGCATATAAAAATCCTATGGGTATGTCCCCATATAAAATGGTTTATGGAAAAGCATGTCACTTACCTCTCGAACTAGAACATAAGGCATATTGGGCCATTAAATAGCTCAATTATGATTTCAAACTTGCCGGTGAGAAGAGCCTATTTGACATTAGCTCACTTGATGAATGGAGAACTCAGGCCTATGAGAATGTCGAACTGTTTAAAGAAAAAGTTAAAAGATGGCATGACAAAAGGATACAAAAGCGTGAGTTTAATGTAGGTGATTATGTGTTGCTATTCAACTCTCGTTTAAGATTTGTTGCAGGAAAACTTCTCTCTAAATGGGAAGGTCCTTACGTTATCGAGGAGGTCTATCGTTCCGGTGCCATAAAATCAACAACTTCGAAGGCACAAATCCGAAGGTGGTGAACGGTCAAAGAATCAAACATTATATCTCGGGTAATCCCATAAATGTTGAAACCAATGTTATTGAAACCGTAACCCCGGAGGAATACATAAGGGACACTTTCCAGAACGTTCCAGACTCCGAAAAGGAATAGGTATGTGGTACGGTAAGTAAACCGACTCCAAAACAGTTCTAATATTAATTTTTCTCCGTTTTGGAATATTTAAGAAAATAGGAAAATAAGTAGTCTGGGAAGGACACGGAGCGTCCACAAGGGTGGAGGGTGCGCCCCTCTGCCTCGTGGGCACCCCATGTGCTCTCCGGACTCCGTTTTCTTGCACGATACTTCTTTTGGTCGGTAAAAATTCATTATATAATATCCTGAAGGTTTTGACCCTCGTATCACGCAAATATCCTCTGTTTTTGTTTCGAGCTGTTTTCCGCCAGAGTTATTCAAGGCCAGGCATCATGTCGTCCCCCTTCTCCAACAATGAGGGCAACGATGCTTGACTAATGAAGATAGAGCTGAAGAGAGAAGAACCCGGGGAGATCAACAAGGATGATTGGATCAAGAAGGCCATGGAGGATCAAGCTCCGGCAGCAGCAGAAGAAGACACCCTTCAACCTCATTACGATCTTCTTACCCCAACTGAGATTGAAGCTTTCAAGATGATTGAATTAGCTCGCATACAAAACAAGTATCTCACGCATGAAAATATTTTGTTGAAGGAGCATATCACCGCACTCAAGGGCATTATCCGCAAATTGGAGGATCTCCTATGCTCGATGTGCGACTATCCATCATCACCACCATCTTCTTCACCAGCAAAGGAGAACTGAGTATCTAGTATGGGCACTCCCCTTGGAAACTGCCAAGCTTGGGGGAGGTGCCCCGGTATCGTATCACCGTCACACTCCTATCTTTACCATTTTACTTAGTTCGATCCTTTTGGTAATATCTTGATCTAGTAGAATAAAGTATTAGTATGATTTAGTTTTGAGTTTTGCTTTATGATCCTTCTATGTAATCGAGTCTGTGAGCTCTATATAATAAAGATTAGTTTTGAGTCGAGGGCTTGGTTATCTTGCTATGATCTTGAGGGAATAAAAATAAAAGAGAAGAAAGAAATAAAAAGAAATAGAGAGATCATATTGATCTTATGGAGAGTAATGACTTCACATATAAAGAGTATGATGAATAAAAGTTGTTGAGAGTTGACAAACATAGTTTTGGTCATCGTTGCAATTAATAGGAAGTAATAAAGAAAGAGAGGTTTTCACATATAAATATAATATCTTGGACATCTTTTATGATTGTGAGCACTCATTAAAATATGACATGCTAAAGAGTTGATGTTGGACAAGGAAGACAACATAATGGGTTATGTTTTCTTATATCCGAAATAAAGTATATTGTCATGGACCATCCAACATGTTGAGCTTGCCTTTCCCCCTCATGCTAGCCAAATTCTTTGCACGAAGTAGAGATACTACTTGTGCTTCCAAATATCCTTAAACCTAGTTTTGCCATGAGTGTCCATCATACCTACCTATGGATTGAGTAAGATCCTTCAAGTAAGTTGTCATTGTTGTATGCAATAAAAATTGCTCTCTAAATATGTATGATTTATTAGTGTGGAGAAAATAAGCTTTATACGATCTTGTGATATGGAAGCAATAAAAGCGACGGACTGCATAATAAAGGTCCATATCACAAGTGGCAATATAAAAATGACGTTCTTTCGCATTAAGATCTTGTGCATCCAACCACAAAAACACATGACAACCTCTGCTTCCCTCTGCGAAGGGCCTACCTTTTATTCTTGTCTTATACCTTATACAAAGAGTCATGGTGATCTTCACCTTTTCTTTTTACATTTTATCCTTTGGCAAGCACATTGTGTTGGAAAGATCCTGATATATATATATATATATATATATATATATATATATATATATATATATGTATATATATATATATCCAATTGGATGTAAGTTAGCATGAACTATTATTGTTGACATTACCCTTGAGGTAAAAGGTTGGGAGGCAACACTATAAGCCCCTATCTTTCTCTCAGGTCCGATTAAAACTCCATACCCATAAGTATTGCGTGAGTGTTAGCAATTGTGAAAGACTAAATGATAGTTGAGCATGTGGACTTGCTGAAAAGCTCTTATATTGACTCTTTCCGATGTTATGATAAATTGCAATTGCTTCAATGACCGAGATTATAGTTTGTTGGTTCCCAATGAAGTTTCTGATTCATACTTGACATTGTGAATGGATTGTTACTTTAGCATAAGAAATCATATGACAATATATATATATATATATATATATATATATTGTTATAAGAATGATCATGATGCCCTCATGTCCGTATTTTATTTTATCGACACCTCTATCTCTAAACATGTGGACATATTTTTCGTTATCGGCTTCTGCTTGAGGACAAGCGAGGTCTAAGCTTGGGGGAGTTGATACGTCCATTTTGCATCATGCATTTATATCGATATTTATTACATTATGGGCTGTTATTACATGTTATATCACAATACTTATGCCTTTTCTATCTTATTTTACAAGGTTTACATGAAGAGGGAGAATGCCGGCAGCTTGAATCCTGGGCTGGAAAAGGAGCAAATATTAGAGACCTATTCTGCACACCTCCAAAAGTCCTGAAACTTCACGGAGGCAGTTTTTGGAATTAATAAAAAATACTGGTGAAAGAATCAACCAGAGGGGGGCCAACCACCATCCACGAGGGTGGGGGCGCGCCCTACCCCCCTGGGCGCGCCCCTGCCTCGTGGGCCCCCTGGCAGGCCTCCAGTGCCCATATTCTGCTATATGAAGTCTTTTACCCTGGAAAAAAATAAGAAGCAAGCTTTCGGGACGAAACACCGCCGCCACGAGGCGGAACCTTGGCAGAACCAATCTAGGGCTCCGGCGGAGCTGTTCTGCCGAGGAAACGTCCCTCCAGGAGGGGGAAATCATCACCATCGTCATCACCAACGATCCTCTCATTGGGAGGGGGTCAATCTCCATCAACATCTTCACCAGCACCATCTCCCCTAAAACCCTAGTTCATCTCTTGTACCCAATCTTTGTCCCAAAACCTCAGATTGGTACATGTGGGTTGCTAGTAGTGTTGATTACTCCTTGTAGTTGATGCTAGTTGGTTTATTTGGTGGAAGATCATATGTTCAAATCCTTTATGCATATTAATACCCCTCTGATTATGAACATGAATATGATTTTTGAGTAGTTACGTTTGTTCCTGAGGACATGGGAGAAGTCTTGCTATAAGTAGTCATGTGAATTTGGTATTCGTTCGATATTTTGATGAGATGTATGTTGTCTTTCCTCTAGTGGTGTTATGTGAACGTCGACTACATGACACTTCACCATTGTTTGGGCCTAGAGGAAGGCATTGGGAAGTAATAAGTAGATGATGGGTTGCTAGAGTGACAGAGGCTTAAACCCTAGTTTATGAGTTGTTTCGTAAGGGGCTGATTTGGATCCATATGTTTCATGCTATGGTTAGGTTTACCTTAATACTTCTTTTGTAGTTGCGGATGCTTGCAATAGGGGTTAATCATAAGTGGGATGCTTGTCCAAGAAAGGACGATGCATAAGCACCGGTTCACCCACATACCAAATTATCAAAGTAACGAACGCGAATCATATGAGCGTGATGAAAACTAGCTTGATGATAATTCCCATGTGTCCTTAGGAGCGTTTTCCTTCATATAAGAGTTTGTCCAGGCTTGTCCCTTGCTACAAAAAGGATTGGGCCATCTTGCTGCACCTTATTTACTTTAATTACTTGTTACCCGTTACAAATTGCCTTATCACAAAACTATCTGTTACCGATAATTTCAGTGCATGCAGAGAATACCTTACTGAAAACCACTTGTCATTTCCTTCTGCTCCTCGTTGGGTTTGACACTCTTACTTATCGAAAGGACTACGATAGATCCCCTATACTTGTGGGTCATCAACCCTCAATTCCATTTTTTTGTAGTTTTCTTTTATAAACTAAACTAGTGATAAAATAAGAAACTAAAAGATTTGATTGCAAGATCTAAAGATATACCTTCAAGCACTCACCTCCCCTGCAACGGCGCCAGAAATTAGCTTAGTTGACGGGGTGTTAGTGCCGCTTACCTAGCCTCCCCGACAACGGCGCCAGAAATTGCTTGATGTCTACTACGCAACCTTCTTCTTGTAGACGTTGTTGGGCCTCCAAGTGCAAAGGTTTGTAGGACAGTAGCAAATTTCCCTCAAGTGGATGACCTAAGGTTCAATACGTGGGAGGCGTAGGATGAAGATGGTCTGTCTCAAACAACCCTGCAACCAAATAACAAAGAGTCTCTTGTGTCCCCAACACACCCAATACAATGGTAAATTGTATAGGCGCACTAGTTCGGCGAAGAGATGGTGATACAAGTGCAACATGGATGGTAGATATAGGTTTTTGTAATCTGAAAATATAAAAACAGCAAGGTAGCAAGTGATAAAAGTGGGCATAAATGGTATTGCAATTCTAGGAAACAAGGCCTAGGGTTCATACTTTCACTAGTGCAAGTTCTCTCAACAATAATAACATAATTGGATCATATAACTATCCCTCAACATGCAACAAAGAGTCACTCCAAAGTCACTAATAGCAGAGAACCAACGAAGAGATTATTGTAGGGTACGAAACCACCTCAAAGTTATCCTTTCTGGTCGATCTATTCAAGAGTTTGTAGTAAAATAACACGAAGCTATTCTTTCCGTTCGATCTATCCTAGAGTTCGTACTAGAATAACACCTTAAGACACAAATCAACCAAAACCCTAATGTCACCTAGATACTCCAATGTCACATCAAGTATCCGTGGGTATGATTATACGATATGCATCACACAATCTCAGATTCATCTATCCAACCAACACATAGAACTTCAAAGAGTGCCCCAAAGTTTCTACCGGAGAGTCAAGACGAAAACGTGTGCCAACCCCTATGCATAAGTTCACAAGGTCACTGAACCCGCGAGTTGATCACCAAAACATACATCAAGTAGATCACGTGAATATCTGCTACCTCTTGAGCTTGCGTTGGATTTCCCCGAAGAGGAGAGGATAATGCAGCAGAGTAGCATAAGTATTTCCCTCAGTTTTTGAGAACCAAGGTATCAATCCAAAGAGGAGGCCACGCCGCAAGTCCCTCGTACCTACACAAAAAATAGCTCAACGCAACCAACGCGATTAGGGGTTGTCAATCCCTTCACGGTCACTTACGAGAGTGAGATCTGATAGAGATGATAGATAATATTTTTGGTATTTTTGTTATAAAGATGCAAAGTAAAATAAAAATCAAAGCAATAATAAAGTGATGGAAGATTGATATGATAGAGAATAGACCCGGGGGGCATAGATTTCACTAGTGGCTTCTCTCAAGAGCATAAGTATTTTACGGTGGGTGAGCAATTCTGTTGAGCAATTGATGAATTGAGCATAGTTATGAGAGTATCTAGGTATGATCATGTATATAGGCATAACGTTCGAGACAAGTAGACCGAATCCTACCGCATCTACTACTATTACTCCACTCATCGACCGCTATCCAAAGATGCATCTAGAGTATTAAGTTAATGAAAACAGAGTAACACCTTAAGCAAGATGACATGATGTAGAGGGATAAATTCATGCAATATGATAAAAACCCCATCTTGTTATCCTCGATGGCAACAATACAATACGTGCCTTTGCTGCCCCTTACATCCTTTGGGAAAGGACACCGCAAGATTGAAACCAAAGCTAAGCACTTCTCCCATTGCAAGAACTACCAATCTAGTTGGCCAAACCAAACGGATAATTCAAGAGACTTGCAAAGATAACCACCATACATAAAAGAATTCAGAGAAGATTCAAATATTGCTCATAGATAATCTTGATCATAAACCCACAATTCATCGATCTCAACAAACACACCGCAAAATAAGATTACATCAAATAGATCTCCACAAGAGAGGGGGAGAACATTGTATTGAGATCCAAAAAGAGAGAAGAAGCCATCTAGCTACTAACTATGGACCTACTCACACTTCATCGGAGAGGTTGTGATGATGTAGAAGCCCTCCGTGGTGGATTCCCCTTCCGGCGAAGCTCCGAAACAGGCCCCAAGATGGGATCTCGTGGATACAGAAAGTTGTGGCGGTGGAATTAGGTTTTTGGCTCCGTATCTGATCGTTCGGGGGTACGTAGGTATATATAGGAGGAAGAAGTACGTCGGTGGAGCAACAGGGGGCCCACGAGGGTGGAGGGCGCGCCTGGGGGGGCCCTACCTCGTGCCTTCCCTGTTGGTTGCTTGACGTAGGGTCCAAGTCTCCTGGATCATGTTTGGTGAGAAAATCACGTTCCCGAAGGTTTCATTCCGTTTGGACTCCGTTTGATATTCCGTTTCTTCGAAACTCTGAAATAGGCAAAAAAACAGCAATTCTGGGCTGCGCCTCCGGTTAATAGGTTAGTCCCAAAAATTATATAAAAGTGGATAATAAAGCCCAATATGGTCCAAAACAGTAGATAATATAGCATGGAGCAATCAAAAATTATAGATACGTTGGAGACGTATCAGGCATCCCCAAGCTTAATTCCTGCTCGTCCTCGAGTAGGTAAATGATAAAAAGATAATTTTTATGCGGAGTGCTACTTGGCGTAATTTCAATATAATTCGTCTTAATTGTGGTATGAATATTCAGATTCAAAAGATTCAAGACAAAAGTTTAATATTGACATAAAAATAATAATACTTCAAGCATACTAACAAAGCAATCATGTCTTCTCAAAATAATATGGCGAAAGAAAGTTATCCCTACAAAATCATATAGTCTGGCTATGCTCTATCTTCACCACACAAAGTATTTAAATCATGCACAACCCCAATGACAAGCCAAGCAATTGTTTCATACTTTTGACATTCTCAAAACTTTTTCAATCTTCACGCAATACATGAGCGTGAGCCATGGATATAGCACTCTATGTGGAATAGAATGGTGGTTGTGGAGAAGACAAAAAGAGGGGAAGATAATCTCACATCAACTAGGCGTATCAATGGGCTATGGAGATGCCCATCAATAGATATCAACGTGAGTGAGTAGGGATTGCCATGCAACGGATGCACTAGAGCTATAAGTTTATGAAAGCTCAACAAAAGAAACTAAGTGGGTGTGCATCCAACTCGCTTGCTCACGAAGACCTAGGGCATTTTGAGGAAGCCCATCATTGGAATATACAAGCCAAGTTCTATAATGAAAAATTCCCACTAGTATATGAAAGTGACAAGATGAGAGACTCTCTATCATGAAGATCATGGTGCTACTTTGAAGCACAAGTGTGGTAAAAGGATAGTAACATTGTCCCTTCTCTCTTTTTCTCTCATTTTTTTATTTGGGCCTTTTCTCTTTTTTTATGGCCTCTTTTCTCCCCCCTTTATTTTTTTTCCGAAGTCTCATCCCGACTTGTGGGGGAATCATAGTCTCCATCATCCTTTCCTCACTTGGGACAATGCTCTAAAAATGATGATCATCACACTTTTATTTACTTACAACTCAACAATTACAACTCGATACTTAGAACAAAATATGACTCTATGTGTATGCCTCCGGCGGTGTACTGGGATATGCAATGATTCATGAGTGACATGTATGAAATAATTATGAATGGTGGCTTTGCCAAAAATACGATGTCAACTACATGATCATGCTAAGCAATATGACAATGATGGAGCGTGTCATAATAAACCGAACGGTGGAAAGTTGCATGGCAATATATCTCGGATTGGCTATGGAAATGCCATAGTAGGTAGGTATGGTGGCTGTTTTGAGGAAGGATATGGTGGGTGTATGATACCGGCGAAAAGGTGCACGGTATTAGAGAGGCTAGCAATGGTGGAAGGAAGAAAAGTGCGTATAATCCATGGACTCAACATTAGTCATAAATAACTCATATACTTATTGCAAAAATCTAGAAGTTATCAAAGCAAAGTATTACGCGCATGCTCCTAGGGGATAGATTGGTAGGAAAGACCATCGCCGTCCCGACCGCCACTCATAAGGAATACAATCAATAAATAAATCATGTCTCGACTTCATCACATAACGGTTCACCATACGTGCATGCTACGGGAATCACAAACTTTAACACAAGTATTTCTCAAATTCACAACTACTCAACTAGCATGACTCTAATATTACTACCTCCATATCTCAAAACAATTATCAAGCATCAAACTTTTCTTAGTATTCAACGCACTCAAAAGAAAGTTTTACAAATCTTGAATACCAAACATATTATTATTATTAAGCAAATTACCATGCTATTTAAGACTCTCAAAATAATCTAAGTGAAGCATGAGAGATCAATGGTTTCTCTAAAACAAATCCACCACAGTGCTCTAAAAGATATAAGTGAAGCATGAGAGATCAATGGTTTCTCTAAAACAAATCCACCACAGTGCTCTAAAAGATATAAGTGAAGCACTAGAGCAAAACTATATAGCTCAAAAGATATAAGTGAAGCACATAGAGTATTCTATCAAATTTCAATTCATGTATGGCTCTCTCAAAAGGTGTGTACAGCAAGGATGATTGTGGTAAACTAAAAAGCAAAGACGCAAATAATACAAGAGGCTCCAAGCAAAACACATATTATGTGGTGAATAAAAATATAGCTCCAAGTGAAGTTACCGATGGAAGTGGACGAAAGAGGGGATGCCTTCCGGGGGCATCCCCAAGCTTTGACTTTTGGTGTCCTTGGATTATCTTGGGGGTGCCATGGGCATCCCCAAGCTTAGGCTCTTGCCACTCCTTGTTCCATAATCCATCAAAAGATTTCACCCAAAACTTGAAAACTTCACAACACAAAACTCAACAGAAATCTCGTGAGCTCCGTTAGCGAAAGAAAACAAAATACCACTTCAAGGTACTGTAATGAACTCATCCTTTATTTATATTGGTGTTAAACCTACTGTATTACAACTTCCCTATGGATTATAAACTATTTTACTAGCCATAGATTCATCAAAATAAGCAAACAACACACGAAAAACAAAATCTGTCAAAAACAGAACAGTCTGTAGTATCTGTAACCAACGCAAACTTCTGGAACTCCAAAAAATTCATCCAAAATATCAAGACCTAGGAAATTTGTTTATTGATCAGCAGCAATTGGAATCACTATTTTATCACGTTCTGGTGATTTTTAACAATTGTTTTCGTGAACCGAAAGTTTGTGGAAATTACAGCAAGATCAAATAAACTATCATCCAAGAAGATCCTATAGGTTTAACTTGGCACAAACACTAATTAAAACATAAAACCACATCTAAACATAAGGTAGATGGATTATTTATTCCTAAACAGAAACAAAAACAAAAAACTAAAAATAAAATTGGGTTGCGTCCCAACAAGCGCTATCGTTTAACGCCCCTAGCTAGGCATAAAAGCAAGGATATATCTAGGTATTGCCATCTTTGGTAGGCAATCCATAAGTGGCTCTCATAATAGATTCATATGGTAGTTTTATTTTATTTCTAGGGAAGTGTTCCATGCCTTTCCTTAATGGAAATTGGAATCTAATATTCCCTTCCTTCATATCAATGATTGCACCAATCGTTCTAAGGAAAGGTCTACCAAGAATAATAGGACATGAAGGATTGCAATCTATATCAAGAATGATAAAATCTACGGGCACATAATTCCTATTTGCAACAATAAGAACATCATTAATTCTTCCCATAGGTTTCGTAATAGTGGAATCCGCAAGGTGCAAGTTTAGAGAGCAATCATCAAAATCACGGAAATCTAGCAAATCACACAAAGTTTTGGGAATAGTGGAAACACTAGCACCCAAATCACATAAAGCATAAAATTCATGATCCTTAATCTTAATTTTAATAGTTGGTTCCCACTCATCATAAAGTTTTCTATGGATAGAGACTTCCAACTCAAGTTTTTCCTCATAAGACTGCATCAAGGCATCAACAATATGTTTGGTAAACGCTTTATTTTTACTATAAGCATGAGGAGAATTTAGCACGGATTGCAACAAGGAAATACAATCAATTAAAGAGCAACTTTAATAATTAAATTCCTTGAGATCCAAAATAGTGGGTTTAGCAACATCTAGGGTTTTACTTTCTTCAATCCCACTTTTATCAATTTTAGCATCAAGATCTAAAAACTCTGAATTTTTAGAACGCCTTCTTGGTAAAGGTGGATCATAATCAGTCCCATCATTATCAAGATTCAAATTGCAAAACAAAGATTTGATAGGAGATACATCAATAACCTTTAGATCTTCATCTTGACTTTCATAGGAATTCCGTTTAGCGGCCATCTTATTGACTAAGGTAGCCTGCTTATCCGAAATTTCAGCAGTCAACTTCTCAAGACGAGCAATTTGGGATCTTATACCATTGAATTCTTTAGACATATCATCGAGCTCTTTATTCATATAACTCATAAAACTTTTTTGTTCTTTAAGCTCGTTTCTGAAGAAATTATTATGCTCAAATTGTAAAACCATAAAGCTCCTGACGTTACTTTCTATCTCTTCTAACCATTTAAGGTGAAGATCACCAAACCTCGGAAGAGCCATCGCGACAAGCAATCAAACCAACACACAAGCAAACAAAAGCAAGCGAGGAAAAAGACAAACGGAAAAGAGAGGGCAAATAAAATGGCAAGGGTGAAGTGGGGGAGAGGAAAACGAGAGGCAAAGGGCAAATAATGTAATGCGAGAGATAAGGGATTGTGATGGGTACTTGGTATGTTGACTTTTGCATAGACTCCCAAAGAACGGGCGCCAGAAATTCTTCTTTCTACCTCTTGAGCTTGCGTTGGATTTCCCCTAAGAGGAGAGGATAATGCAGTAGAGTAGTGTAAGTATTTCCCTCAGTTTTTGATAACCAAGGTATCAATGTTGGGGAACGTAGTAATTTCAAAAAAATTCCTATGCACACGCATTATCATGGTGATGCATAGCAACGAGAGGGGAGAGTGTTTTCCACGTACCCTCGTAGACCGAAAGCGGAAGAGTTAGCACAACGCGGTTGATGTAGTCGTACGTCTTCACGATCCGACCGATCAAGTACCGAACGCACAACACCTCCGAGTTCAGCACACGTTCATCCCGATGACGTCCCTCGAACTCCGATCCAGCCGAGTATTGAGGGAGAGTTTCGTCAGCACGACGGCGTGGTGACGATGTTCATGTTCTACCGACGCAGGGCTTCGCCTAAGCACCGCTATAGTATTATCGAGGTGGACTATGGTGGAGGGGGGCACCGCACACGGCTAAGAGATCAATGATCAACTTTTGTTTAGAGGTGCCCCCCTGCCCCCGTATATAAAGGAGCAAGGGGGGGGTGTGGCCGGCCAGGGAGAGGGCGCGCCAGGAGGAGTCCTACTCCCACCGGGAGTAGGACTCCCCCCCCTTTCCTTGTTGGAATAGGATTCGGGAGGGGGAAAGAGGAGGGAGAGAAGGAAGGGGGTGCCGCCCCCTCTCCTTGTCCCATTCGGACTAGGGGGGAGGGGCGCGTGGCCCAGCCCTGGCCGCCTCTCCTCTTCTCCGTAAAGGCCCACTAAGGCCCATTTACCTCCCGGGGGGTTCCGGTAACCTCCCGGTACTCCGGTAAAATCCCGATTTCACCTGGAACACTTCCGATATCCAAACATAGGCTTCCAATATATCAATCTTCATGTATCGACCATTTCGAGACTCCTTGTCATGTCCGTGATCACATCCAGGACTCCGAACAACCTTCGGTACATCAAAACATATAAACTCATAGTAAAACTGTCATCGTAACGTTAAGTGTGTGGACCCTACGGGTTCGAGAACTATGTAGACATGACCGAGACACATCTCCGGTCAATAACCAATAGCGGAACCTGGATGCTCATATTGGCTCCCACATATTCTACGAAGATCTTTATCGGTCAGACCGCATAACAACATATGTTGTTCCCTTTGTCATCGGTATGTTACTTGCCTGAGATTCGATCGTCGGTATCTCAATACCTAGTTCAATCTCGTTACCGGCAAGTATCTTTACTCGTTCCGTAATACATCATCCTGCAACTAACTCATTAGTTGCAATGCTTGCAAGGCTTAAGTGATGTGCATTACCGAGAGGGCCCAGTGTTACTTCTCCGAGCAATCGGAGTGACAAATCCTAATCTCGAACACGCCAACCCAACATGTACCTTCGGAGACACCTGTAGAGCACCTTTATAATCACCCGATTCGTTGTGACGTTTGGTAGCACACAAAGTGTTCCTCTGGTAAACGGAAGTTGCATAATCTCATAGTCATAGGAACATGTATAAGTCATGAAGAAAGCAATAGCAACATACTAAATGATCGTGTGCTAAGCTAACGAAATGGGTTATGTCAATCACATCATTCTCCTAATGATGTGATCCCGTTAATCAAATGACAACCCATGTCTATGGCTAGGAAACATAACCATCTTTGATTAACGAGCTAGTCAAGTAGAGGCATACTAGTGACAATTTGTTTGTCTACGTATTCACACATGTATTGTGTCTCTGGTTAATACAATTCTAGCATGAATAATAAACATTTATCATGATATAAGGAAATAAATAATAACTTTATTATTGCCTCTAGGGCATATTTCCTTCAGTCTCCCACTTGCACTAGAGTCAATAATCTAGATTACACAAGAATGATTCTAACACCCATGGAGCCTTGGTGCTGATCATGTTTTGCTGTGGAAGAGGCTTAGTCAATAGGGTCTGCAATATTCAGATCCGTATGTATCTTGCAAATTTCTATGTCTCCCACCTGGACTAGATCCCGGATGGAATTGAAGCATCTCTTGATGTGCTTGGTTCTCTTGTGAAATCTGGATTCCTTCGCCAAGGCAATTGCACCAGCATTGTCACAAAAGATTTTCATTGGACCCGATGCACTAGGTATGACACCTAGATCGGATATGAACTACTTCATCCAGACTCCTTCATTTGTTGCTTCCGAAGCAGCTATATACTCCGCTTCACACGTAGATCCAGCCACGACGCTTTGTTTAGAACTGCACCAACTGTCAGCTCCACCGTTCAATGTAAACACGTATCCGGTTTGCGATTTAGAATCGTCCGGATCAATGTCAAATCTTGCATCAACGTAACCATTTACGATGAGCTCTTTGTCACCTCCATAAACGAGAAACATATCCTTAGTCCTTTTCGGTATTTCAGATGTTCTTGACCGCTGTCCGTGATCCACTCTGGATTACTTTGGTACCTCCTCGCTAGACTTATAGAAAGGCACACATCAGGTCTGGTACACAACATTGCATACATGATAGAGCCTATGGCTGAAGCATAGGGAACATCTTTCATCTTCTCTCTATCTTCTGAAGTGGTCGGGCATTGAGTCTTACTCAACTTCACACCTTGCAAGGTTGGAAAAAGCGGCAGGCTGTAACATCCCAAATTTTCAATTTGGCATGTTATACATAGGTCATCCATGCATATCATATTTATTTGCATTCTCGTTTACCATCCTCGAAAATCCTAAGCAACTCAAGGACCCTCGGAGAGAGTTGGGGATTTTTCAATTTTCATATTTGAATTTTGTCAAATAATGAAAGACGAGGATATTGATTTTAATTATTTTCTCCGGAAAACTATTTCAATTTAAATAAATAAATGAGGGAGATAATATGACTTCTCCAAAATACTTGAAATAACGGAGGAAAAATGTTAAAATCATTTTTGGGATTTTATTTGATTTTATTCGGAATTTTATTTGCCCTAGAAAAATTTGCATGCTTTAAAAAGTTGCATTTTAGGGGCCAAGAAAAGTTCATCTAGTTCTAAATATTTTATTTAGACGGAGAAAACTTGTTTCGGAATTGTTAGATTTTTATTTATTTCTCTAGGAATTTTTCTTTCATGAATGTTTTAAAAAATGGACTCATACCGATCGGGTCAAGGCCCACCGAGCCAAAGCCGGCCCGTGAGCGCCGCCGCCTCACACAGGCCCGTATGCAGACGCCGAGGGCGAGTCCGAGCCGGACCCCACCCCGGCGCCTTTTCCCAAGCCGAGCCGCCCCTTATAAATGCCGCCACTCGCCACACCACCACCCCGCCACCACCCGAGCCCCGCCGCCAGAACTCCGCCGGAGTCCGGAGCCGAGCCCGAGCCCCGATCCGCCGCCGCCGCACTGTCGCCGCCTCTCGCCGAAGTCGCCGCCGCCTCGCCGACCCGCCCCACCCGGAACTCACGCCGCCCGCCCGTCGGACGCGCCTCGCCGAGGTACCCGACCCCGCCGCTTGTTTTTTTAGAAAACCTTTGGTTTTTATAAAACCCTAGATCGTTTTATATAGATCGGTTTATTTCGCCGGTTTATTTACCTAGCGAACGTCCGTTCGTCTGCTCGTTCTAACGTAACGCGTTCACTGTTTAGGTTACGTTAACGAACGTTCGCTCGCTTAGCGATTCGTCGCTTTTCTTTTATCGATTTATTCCGCGGTTATTCTCGATCGCGATTTCGAACCGTTTTCAAACCTGTTTATCTTTTCGCTCGTTTATCGGAATCAGGCGATTCAAGCGCCTGAGTTTCATCTCGAAACCCTCTTTCTGAATAATCAACTTAAACCAGTTTTTATCTCTGTAAAATTTGACTCTAGTTCAGATTAGTAAACGGACCTTGTTTTTCTCGCCGCTTGAGTTTCGTTGTTCCGCTTGATTTGATTCTTTTTGCAAACCGGAGTTCTTAAGTTGAACTCTCCTGTTAACCTCTTTCAGTTGAAGTTTCGTTTGTGCATCTTTGCTTGTTTACTTATGTATGTATTGTTTGCTTGCGATAGAATTCCGGAGTGCGGCGTGTTACTACGAAGTCTCTAGGATTCACGGATCGTCAAAGAAGGCAAGTAACACTTGATCATACCTTTTCATACCCAGTTTTTATGCATTAGCTCAACCCTCAAACATTGCATGATTAGGATGTCATTAAATTGTGGGTTGGGAAGTAGATGATGAGGTAGGAACCTATTGCCTGTTACTATCAAACCCTTGGGAGTTACTTCTACGTTATGCTTATATTGCCATGCTATGCTCAGAGACGTGGTTTGGGTTTGAGAGATATTCACGACAGATGTGAGGTTGTTAAATAATGGTTTACTTTAAGGTGGCAACTTAAATACACATCTAGGTGGATTGAGGCACCTGGGGAACCCAGTGTTGTCTGTTTTATTTTTGGAAATCCGGGGTACTCGTGTGATCTTCCTATGGACCGCCACCTGTGCTCAAAAGGAACCGAGATTATTCATGCTAGAAACTTCCGTGCAGCCACAAGCTATTATGGGCTCTAGCATAGTTGAGTAAGTTACGTGAAGCTCTCAAGAGGTAGATCAGCAGGTAGTGGGTTTTATAGGTTTGGTATGATCTATCCTGAGTAGAGAGTTAATGTTTCGAAAGATCGTGTCTCGGTCATCCGTCTCTCAAACACCATGCAAAGGCGAGAAACCAACGGAGGCGGTCGAGTCTTGTGGGGAAAAGTGCGCAAACCTCTGCAGAGTGTACAAACTAATCATGGTTAGCCGTGTCCCGGTTATGGACAATTTCGAGTATCTAGTACTTGAGTATTCACATGTATCTCATCACTCTTAACTAATTTTGCTGGGTTGTTAATCACTTTAATTGGGATCATTGAGTTGGGGTTACACCTTCTCAATGATGTTTCAACCACCATGATAGTTAAATTAAATTTATTCCTTTGATGTAGGGAAAAATTGGCTTTTCGCAAAAGCGTAACCATAGAGCTTTCCACCAGCCATATATGCATGTAGTATAGCTTATTCTTTCATTACTCTATGTGTTACATTGCCAAGATATTCCATGTGCTGACCGTTCTCGGGCTGCAACGTATTATGTTCCGCATTTTTTACGAGGAGTAAGGATTGTAGGTCGCTGTGCGGCAGTACCGATTATGCCGTTGGAGTTGATGGACTCACTTTATCTTCCAAGCCTTCATTTGTTATCGCATTAGATGGCCTTCAGCCATATTATTGTAATAAGTTCTCTTTTGAGACATTTGATGTAATAAGTGTGTGATTGCTACTGTTATAAATCCTTCAAGTAATCGTGTGTGTCAAGACATTACCGATCCAGGATGACACGAAGCACGTAGACTTGACCATCCGAGGTGGGGTCGCTACAAGATGGTATCGAGCACACGCCGAGTGTAGGACACGACCACTAAGATAAAAACCATAGGTCACTCCTCTCTTCTCATTTCGACCTCTCTCCATTTTTCCACTCTTTAGGATGACGGAGATGAAGTACAAGTTTGCCCAACCGGATGAAGACACACCTTTGGACGCCACTTGAAGGAAGTCACTAGGTACCGAATATTGGAATACCAAGCTTCACCGGACGCATAACGCCACCTTACCAGAAGAAGAATGCAGGAAGATTCAAGCTCTAGATCCCGGAAGGACGTATGCGCCAAGCACGGAGCCCATAGTATGTGTTTTCAATGCACCAACATGGAGTTTGGGAAAGAGTATGGCAGCTCACATTACCATGGGACGCATTGGAGAAGTCTACAACAAGGAGCTTAAAGACACCATATACCAAATATGTGGGCGCCGAGACGAGCAACGGGAAGTAATTACCACCAAGAAGGATAGATCCATTGCAGCTTACATCTAGGAGCTAAACCAGCACATTCAACGTCATGAGAACCAGATGTGTGCAGACATGCTGGATTTGAAGAAGGCGAAAACTAAGATCATCGAATTGGAGGAAGAACTCAAGTCTACACGCGATAGATATGAGGAAGAAATCAAGATACTACTGGAGAAGAACGACGACTTAGTCAAGAAGATTGGAGTTTTCATGGGAGGACCAGCACCCAAGGAAGAGGAGCAAGAAGAGGAAGAAGACCCCGCTTGTCCAGACAACTACATCATCATCGGATTTACACCGACTCAGATCCGAGTGATGATGACTATGAAGACGGTCGAGCAGACATCATGGAGTCTTCCACCGATCAAAATTTCTAGATGACCACCAAATATTAGTAGTATTTTCCCCATGTAACTAATAGTAGTTGAGCACGTATGCGATAGTCCTAGATCGCTTTTGTATGCCCTTGCTTGCTTGATTGAATGAATGTGTGTTTTGCCTCATGTGCATATGGGTAGTGTTTTCTCACTAGACCTCTTTCTATTTCTAATCTCTCCCCTCTAAACCCTCAGATGCCTCCGAGACGTGACACCGGTTTTGCTTTCCCACCGCAGCTCACTCAGTTGATCCAACAACAGAATGCCTTGATGCAATTGCTAGTTCGTAACTGTGGCAATGCCAACAACAACAACAACAACAACAACAACAACAACAACAACAACAACAACAACAACAACAACCCGCCACCAAAGGACAATTTAGCCCGCTTTTACGAGGTTACAACCGCCGGTGTTTTCCAAAGAGCACCGAGCCAATAGTTGCAAATGACTGGTTACGCTGTATTGGAAGGGAGTTAACCACCGCAGGATGCACGGATGCTGAAAGAGTGCGCTTTGCCGCACATCAATTGGATGGACCAGCAGCCGCATGGTGGGAGAATTACACTGCGACTTTTCCTATAGCCAATGTCACTTGGGACCAGTTCCAACAAGCTTTTCGCACGGCCCATGTTTGAACTGGAGCCATGCAGATAAAGAAGCGTGAGTTCCGCAACTTACGCCAGGGGAACCGTACTGTGGCCCAGTACGTGGATGAGTTTAGCAAGTTATCACGCTATGCCCTCGATGATGTGGCTACGGATGCCGCCAAGCAAGAGAAGTTTATGGAAGGACTGAATGATGAGATGAGTATGCAGTGATGGTGGCAACTTTCAACAACTACCGTGAGTTGGTAGATAAGGCCTTAATGATTGAAGGAAAGCAGCAGAAATTGAGAGTCGTAAGAGGAAGTATGGACAAGGGAAGTATAACTCAGGAGCTCACCAGAAACCTCGCCTAACCCCGAACTCGGGAGGACTAGTTCATAACCATGGAGGACATAACCATACTGGAGGAGGAACATAATGGTGCGAAGAATGGGAATGGAAATGCAGCCAACAATAATCAGAATCGCTCTAACCCAGCTACACCCGCTAAGAGAGACTCGAGCCAAGTTATTTGCTTTAAGTGCGGGAAGACAGGCACTATGCCAACGACCGCCTCAAGGAAAGAATGGAAACGGAAATGGGAGCGCTGGGAAGAAGCCCAATCCATTCAACAAAGGACAAGTGAACCACGTTAACGTGGAGGAAGTTGAAGAGCGGCGGATGCGGTAATAGGTAAGTTTTTGGTTCACCATTTACCGCTATTGTTCTTTTGATATTGGTGCATCACATTCATACATATCAAGGGGATTTGTGGATAAGTTTAAGTTACCAACCTGCACCTTAGAACCCCTCTTTTAGTGAGCTACTTTGGGCAGTAGTATATGGCTAGCAGAAGGTGCACCCAGATACCCCTAATCATTGGCACATATGTTTTTCCGTCTGACCTAATTATCTTGGAGTCGCAAGGATTGGATGTGATATTAGGTATGGACTGGATGTCGAAGATTGGAGGAAGTATCGACTGTGCTAGCAAGTCAATCTATCTTACCACCCCATAGGGAAAAAGGATTAAGTATGTATCTAGGCATGTGCCTAGGAGGAGCCAAGTGAATGCCCTCACGGGAGTTGTACAGGAGGAAGTACATGTTGTGAAGGATTATCCAGATGTTTTTCCGGAAGAGTTACCAGGCATGCCACCGGATCGAGACATCGAGTTTCTGATAGAACTAATACTGTGCAGGGCCAATCTCAAAGAGACCCTATCGGATGCCCGCAAATGATCTGGAGGAAATTAAGAAGCGGATCAAGGAGCTATTGGAGAAAGGTTACATTCGTAGAAGTTCATCACCTTGGGGAGCACCAAGATTTCGGTGGAGAAGAAAGATAAATCCCTAAGGATGGTTGTTGATTACCGAGCTCGAATGAAGTAACGATAAAGAACAAGTATCCCTTACCGAGGATTAATGATCTGTTTGATCGGTTGCAAGGAGCTAAGGTGTTTTCTAAAATTGATCTACGATCGTGATACCATCGATTGAAGATCCGAGAGAAGGATATACCAAAGATGTAATTCACCACACGATATGGATTATATGAGTATACGGTCATGTCGTTTGGACTGACTAACGCCCCTGCCTATTTCATGAGTATGATGAACAAAGTGTTCATGGAGTATTTGGACAAGTTTGTTGTGGTGTTCATCAATGATATTATGGTTTACTCGAAGAACGAAGAGGAGCATGCAGAACACCTATGTTTGGTTCTTGAGAAACTCAGGGAACACCAGTTATACGCCAAATTCAGCAAGTGCGAGTTTTGGTTAAAGGAAGTTGGAGTTCTTGGGCATGTTATATCAGGAGACGGTATAGCAGTAGATCCCAGTAAAATTCAGTCATCCATCGAATGGTTGGCACCCACTTCATCGGCCGAGATTCGCAGCTTCCTTGGGTGGCAGGATATTATCGAGATTCATTGAGAATTTTTCCAAGATTGCTGAACCAATGACAGAATTGCTAAAGAAGGATACCAAGTTCAAATGGAAAGAGGATTGTGAGACAAGCTTCCAAGAGTTGAAGAAAGCGGTTGACTACAGCCCCAAAGGCTTGACATTGCCGGATATACATAAGGAGTTTCAAGTGTATTGTGATGCCTCTCGCTTGGGAATTGGATGTGTTCTTATGCAGGAAGGAAAAGTTGTTTCAGATGCCTCACGACAACCGAAGCCTCATGAGTTGAACTATGCCATGCATGATTTGGAGTTAGCAGCTGTAGTACATGCGTTGAAGACCGGAGACATTATCTCATGGGAAACCGTTGTGATGTGTACACGGATCATAAGAGTTTAAAGTACATTTTCACACGTATGAGTTAAACCTCGCATGCAGGAGATGGCTGGAACTTATAAAAGATTACAACATAAAGCTACACTATCATCCAGGAAAAGCCAACGTTGTAGCAGACGCTTTGAGTCGGAAGAGTTATGCCAATATCCTTGAAGGTAGAGGACTGCCAAAGGAGTTAGCAGAGGATGTTATGGAACTTCAGTTGGAGATTGTTCCAAGAGGTTTTCTTGCAACAATGGAGGTTCAGTCGACTTTGTTGGACAAGATTCGAGACGCTCAAAAGGAGGATAAAGAGATTGCTGAGATAAAGGAAAAGATGGGAAAAGGAAAAGCCAATGGTTTTCGCGAGGATGAGCACGATACCTTGTGGTTTGAGGATCGGATTTATGTGCCCAACAATTCGGAGATCAGGAAGTTAATACTTGAAGAGGCTCATGACTCACCATACTCGATTCACCCGGAAACACCAAGATGTATTTGGACTTAAAGGAACGCTTTCGTGGACTGGTATGAAGAAGGATATTGCCGAGTATGTAGCCGCTTATGGCGTATGTCGAGAGTGAAGGCAGAGCATCAAAAGCCCGGCAGGACTGTTGCAGCCTATGCCAATACCCGAATGGAAGTGGGACAAACTTGGCATGGATTTTATCACCGGATTACCCGTAACCAAAGCAGGATATGATTCAATATGGGTAGTAGTGGATCGGTTGACCAAAGTAGCTCACTTTATCCCAAAGTGAAAACAACTTATACAAGTGCAAAGTTGGCCAAGATATATATGACCAGGATCGTATGTTTGCATGGAGTTCCGAGGAGTATCGTGACGATAGAGGAACACAGTTTACTTCAAAGTTTTGGCATCAACTACACCAGACTTTGGGTACCAGATTGAGTTTAGTACCGCGCTCCACCCATGCATCGATTTTATTGCATGAGAGAGTCAATCAGATTTTGGAGGACATGTTGAGAGCCCATGCGCTAGATTATAGATCTAGTTGGGATGACAATTTGCCGTGACAGAATTCTCATACAACAACAGCTACCGTGCCAGTTTGAAGATGGCACCGTTCAAGCTCAGATGGACGCAGATGCGTAACACCCTTGATGTGGGATGAGGTTGGAGACCGTCAGTTGTTTGGACCAGATTTGATCAAAGACTTGAGGAGAAGGTTAAACTGATCGTAGACAAAGCTAAAAATTGCTCGATCTAGACAGTAAGAGTTACGCAGATTCAAAACGCAAGGAAGTAACCTATGAAATTGGAGACAGAGTATATTCTGAGTATCACCCCGACAGAGTGAAACGTTTTGGAGTAAAGGAAAGTTAGCCCCAAGATTTGTAGGACCGCACTGCAGTATTTTGGAACGGATGGGAGAAGTTGCCTACAAGCCGAGTTACACGAAGGACCTGTCAGAGTGCATGATGTGTTTCACGATTACAATCAAGAAGTGCCACCTTTGAGATGGCCGACATACTGCTAAAGGGTACAGTGCCCCTGGAGGCGATACAATTGGATAATAATTTGACTTATGAGGAGAAGCCAGTAAAGATTTTGGATTTCGATAGCCGAGTCACTCGCAACAAGGTGATCAAGTTTTGTAAAGTTCAGTGGAGCCACCATACCGAGGAGGAAGCCACCTGGGAGCGAGAAGAGGATATTCGCAAGGACCATCCGCACCTATTTTCTAGCCAACCCGAATCTCGAGGGCGAGATTCATCTTAAGGGGGGTAGGTTTGTAACATCCCAAATTTTCAATTTGGCATGTTATACATAGGTCATCCATGCATATCATATTTATTTGCATTCTCGTTTACCATCCTCGAAAATCCTAAGCAACTCAAGGACCCTCGGAGAGAGTTGGGGATTTTTCAATTTTCATATTTGAATTTTGTCAAATAATGAAAGACGAGGATATTGGATTTTAATTATTTTCTCTCCGGAAAACTATTTCAGTTTAAATAAATAAATGAGGGGAGATAATATGACTTCTCCAAAATACTTGAAATAACGGAGGAAAAATGTTAAAATCATTTTTGGGATTTTATTTGATTTTATTTGGGATTTTAATTGCCCTAGAAAAATTTGCACGCTTTAAAAAGTTGCATTTTAGGGGCCAAGAAAAGTTCATCTAGTTCTAAATATTTTATTTAGACGGAGAAAACTTGTTTTGGAATTGTTAGATTTTTATTTATTTCTTTAGGAATTTTTCTTTCGGCAGAATGTTTCTAAAAAAAAATGGACCCGCGCCCGACTGGGACGAAGGCCCAGCCGAGCCAGTCCGCTGAGCCGCGCCGCCTCACACAGGCTGCATGACGGACGCCGAGGGCGAGTCCGAGCCGACCCCACCCCGGCGCCTCTTTCCCAAGCCGAGCCGCCCACGCCCCTATAAATGCCACCTTCCCGCCGCCACACCACCACCTCCGCCACCACCCGAGCCTCCGGCCACGAACTCACGGAGCCGGAGCCCGAGCCGCCCGAGTTTCGATCCGCCGTCGCCGCCGCCGCTTATCGCGCCGCCGCCGCCTCGCCGAGTCGCTACCGCCCCTCGCCGACCCCGCCCCACCGGAACTCACGCCCGCCCCGCCGGACGCGCCTCGCCGGAGTTACCCGACCCCGCCGCCGTTTGGTTTTTTTTAGAAAACCCTTTGGTTTTTTTATAAAACCCTAGATCGTTTTTTATATAGATCGGTTTATTTCGTCGGTTTATTTACCTAGCGAACGTCCGTTCGTCCGTTCGTTCTAACGAACGCGTTCATCGATTAGGTTACATTAACGAACGCTCATTCGCTTAGCAGTTCGTCGCTTTTCTTTTATCGATTTATTCCGTGGTTATTACGATCGCGATTTACGAACCGCTTTTCAAACCTGTTTATCTTTTCGCCGTTTATCGGAATCAGGCGATTCAAGCGCCTGGAGTTTCATCTCGAAACCCTCTTTCCGAATAATCAACTTAAACCAGTTTTTATCTCTGTAAAATTTGACTCTAGTTCAGATTAGTAAACGGACCTTGTTTTTCTCGCCGCTTGAGTTTCGTTGTTCCGCTTTGGTTTGATTCTTTTTGCAAACCGGAGTTCTTAAGTTGAACTCTCCGGTTAACCTCTTTCAGCTTGAAGTTTCGTTTGTGCATCTTTGCTTGTTTACTTATGTATGTATTGTTTGCTTGCGATAGAATTCCCGGAGGCTGCGTGTTACTACGAGTCTCTAGGATTCACGGATCGTCAAGAAGGCAAGTAACACTTGATCATACCTTTTCATACCCAGTTTTTATGCATTAGCTCAACCCTCAAACATTGCATGATTAGGATGTCATTAAATTGTGGGTTGGGAAGTAGATGATGAGGTAGGAACCTATTGCCCTGTTACTATCAAACCCTTGGGAGTTACTTCTACGTTATGCTTATATTGCCATGCTATGCTCGTAGACGTGGTTTGGGTTTGAGAGATATTCACGACAGATGTGAGGTTGTTAAATAATGGTTTACTTTAAGGTGGCAACTTAAATACACATCTAGGTGGATTGAGGCACCTGGGGAACCCAGTGTTGTCTGTTTTATTTTTGGAAATCCCGGGGTACTCGTGTGATCTTCCTATGGACCGCCACCCAGGCTCAAAAGGAACTGAGATTATTCATGCTAGAAACTTCCGTGTGCAGCCACAAGCTATTATGGGCTCTAGCATAGTTGAGTAAGTTACGTGAAGCTCTCGAAGAGGTAGATCAGCAGGTAGTGGGTTTTATAGGTTTGGTATGATCTATCCGTAGTAGAGAGTTAATGTTTCTGAAAGACTGTGTCTCGGTCATCCGTCTCTCAAACACCATGCAGTGCGAGAAACCAACGGAGGCGGTCGAGTCTTGTGGGGAAAAGTGCAAACCTCTGCAGAGTGTACAAACTAATCATGGTTAGCCGTGTCCCTGCTATGGACAATTCGAGTATCTAGTACTTGAGTATTCACATGTATCTCATCACTCTTAACTAATTTTGCTGGGTTGTTAATCACTTTAATTGGGATCATTGAGTTGGGGTTACACCTTCTCAATGATGTTTCAACCACCATGATAGTTAAATTAAATTTATTCCTTTGATGTAGGGAAAAATTGGCTTTTCAAAAACTGTAACCATAGAGCTTTCCACCAGCCATATATGCATGTAGTATAGCTTATTCTTTCATTACTCTATGTGTTACATTGCCAGATATTCCATGTGCTGACCCGTTCTCGGGCTGCAACGTATTATGTTGCAGACTTTTCGCACGAGGAGTAAGGATTGTAGGTCGCTGCCGTGCAGCTCGATTATGCCGTTGGAGTTGATGGACTCACTTTATCTTCCAAGCCTTCCAAGTGTTATCGCATTAGATGGCCTTGACCATATTATTGTAATAAGTTCTCTTTTGAGACATTCGATGTAATAAGTGTGTGATTGCTACTCTGTTATAAATCCTTCAAGTATTGTGTGTGTCAGCATTACCGATCCAGGGATGACACAAAAGCACAGAGACTTGACCATCTGAGGTCGGGTCGCTACACAGGCGTAAGCGAGGAGGTTGGCCTTCGTCTAGTGCCTAGGTGGTGCTTAAGCGCCCTAGGCGCAGCCTAGGCGGTTATATAATTTTTACTAGAAAGCTATATGTGGTTATTATATGTGTATTTTATTAATTCAGGGCATACAAGTATGTTAACTACTAGCTACTACAATTGGAATATGGCCCTTTAGGCATATCAGTGCAATATGACATGTTTTATCGTCTCGGAGACAATTTCTTACTTGCTCTACCTAGACTTCTGCTTATGCCCTAGGCGGGGCGTTTGACCATTGCCTAGCGCCTAGGCGTGCCTAAGCGCCTCCTAGGTACTGCCTTTTCCAACAGAGCTTGTAACACAGGCAAGAACCCTTTCTTTGCTTGATCCATTTTGAACTTCTTCAAAACTTTGTCAAGGTATGTGCTTTGTGAAAGTCCAATTAAGCGTCTTGATCTATCTCTATAGATCTTGATGCCCAATATGTAAGCAGCTTCACCGAGGTCTTTCATTGAAAAACTCTTGTTCAAGTATCCCTTTATGCTATCCAGAAATTCTATAACATTTCCAATCAGCAATATGTCATCCACACATAATATCAGAAATGCTACAGAGCTCCCACTCACTTTCTTGTAAATACAGGCTTCTCCAAAAGTGCAGATAAAACCAAATGCTTTGATCACACTATCAAAGCATTTATTCCAACTCCGAGAGGCTTGCACCAGTCCATAAATGGACCGCTGGAGCTTGCACACTTTGTTAGCTCCCTTTGGATTGATAAAACCTTCCGGTTGCATCATATACAACTCTTCTTCCAGAAATCCATTCAGGAATGCAGTTTTGACATCCATTTGCCAATTTTCATAATCATAAAATGTGGCAATTGCTAACATGATTCGGACAGACTTAAGCATCGCTACGGGTGAGAAGGTCTCATCATAGTCAACCCCTTGAACTTGTCGAAAACCTTTTGCAACAAGTCGAGCTTTGTAGACAGTAACATTACCGTCAGCGTCAGTCTTCTTCTTGAAGGTCCATTTATTCTCTATTGCTTGTCGATCATGGGGCAAGTCAACCAAAGTCCATACGTTGTTCTCATACATGGATCCCATCTCAGATTCCATGGCTTCAAGCCATTTTGCAGAATCTGGGCTTACCATCGCTTCTTCATAGTTCGTAGGTTCATCATGATCTAGTAGCATGACTTCCAGAACAGGATTACCGCATTCACTGGTGTGGATCTTACTCTGGTTGATCTACGAGGTTCAGCAACAACTTGATCTGAAGTTCCATGATCATCATCATTAACTTCCTCACTAATTAGTGTAGGTGTCACAGAAACCGGTTTCTGTGATGAACTATTTTCCAATAAGGGAGCCGGTACAGTTACCTCATCAAGTTCTACTTTCCTCCCACTCACTTCTTTCGAGAGAAACTCCTTCTCTAGAAAGGATCCATTCTTAGCAACAAATGTCTTGCCTTCGGATCTGTGATAGAAGGTGTACCCAACAGTCTCCTTTGGGTATCCTATGAAGATACATTTCTCCGATTTGGGTTCGAGCTTATCGGGTTGAAGCTTTTTCACATAAGCATCGCAGCCCCAAACTTTCAGAAACGACAACCTTGGTTTCTCGCGAAACCATAGTTCACAAGGCGTCGTCTCAACGGATTTCGATGGTGCCCTATTTAACGTGAATGCGGCCGTCTCTAAAGCATAACCCCAAAATGATAGCGGTAAATCAAGAAGAGACATCATAGATCGCACCATATCTAGTAAAGTACGATTACGACGTTCGGACACACCATTACGCTGTGGTGTTCAGGGTGGCGTGAGTTGCGAAACTATTCCGCATTGTTTTAAATGTAGACCAAACTCGTAACTCAAATATTCTCCTCCACGATCAGATCGTAGAAACTTTATTTTCTTGTTATGATGATTTTCAACTTCACTCTGAAATTCTTTGAACTTTTCAAAAGTTTCAGACTTATGTTTCATTAAGTAGATATACCCATATCTGCTTAAATCATCTGTGAAGGTGAGAAAATAACAATATCCGCCACGAGCCTCAACATTCATCGGACCACATACATCTGTATGTATGATTTCCAACAAATCTGTTGCTCTCTCCATAGTACAGAAGAACGGTGTTTTAGTCATCTTGCCGATGAGGCACGATTCGCAAGTACCAAGTGATTCATAATCAAGTGGTTCCAAAAGTCCATCAGTATGGAGTTTCTTCATGCGCTTTACACCGATATGACCTAAACGGTAGTTGAGGGAGTCCTGGATTAGGGGGTATCCGGATGGCCGGACTGTGTACAACGTCCGGACTATTGAAGCGTGAAGATTCAAGACTCAAGACTTCGGCCCGTGTCCGGATGGGACTTTCCTTGGCGTGGAAGGCAAGCTTGGCGATTTGGATATTATATTTCCTTCCTTGTAACTGACTCCATGTAAACCCTAGCCCTCTCCGGTGTCTATATAAACCGGAGAGGTTGGTCCTTAGAAGGCCGATCACAATTACATTCATACCATCATAGGCTAGCTCTTAGGGTTTAGCCTCTACGATCTCGTGGTAGATCTACTCTTGTACTACCCATATCATCAATATTAATCAAGCAGGAAGTAGGGTTTTACCTCCATCGAGAGGGCCGAACCTGGGTAAACACCTGTGTCCCTTACTTCTTGTTACCATCAGCCTTGACGCATGCATCGGGACCCCCTACTCGAGATCCGCCGGTTTTGACACCGACATTGGTGCTTTCATTGAGAGTTCCTTCCGTGTCGTCAGCCGCCGTGCTCGATGGCTCCTTCAATCATCATCAACGACATCGCCTGTATGCGAGACTTTCCTCCCGGATAGATCTTCAGATTCGGCGGCTTCGCATCAAGGGCCAACTCAGCAGCCATCTGGAGTAGATCGATAGCTACGCCCCTGGCCACTAGGTCAGGTTCGGAAACCTGGACTACACGGCGGACATCCACGGAGACTTGATCTTCGACGGATTTGGGCCTATGCCAGGAGCACCGGACAATCACGACGAGCATGGCTTAGACCTGCCGTCAGACGAAGCCCGGTATCATCCTCAGATCGCCCCCGGACCTAGATCCGGAGCAGACTGCATCGCCTGAGGGCGGAGGGATGGACCCTGTCCCCCAGGTCACACACTCATCAGCGGTGGAGCCGAACACGGGCCTTACCGCTACGGCGGCCTGTGACTCCCAATCCCTGGATTCGTATCCGGACGTTGGTTCCAGTCCGCACGCTCCTGAGCCTCTCGGGCCAGGATGGGCTCCGGTAATGGAGTTCACCGCTACAGATATCTTCCAGCACTCGCCCTTTGGCGACATGCTGGACTCATTAAAGTCTCTCTCTTTGTCAGGAGACTCTTCGCCGAACTATGTCCGGCTTGAGTGGGAAGCAAAGCACGGCGAATTTGTTGCCCACCCACCACCCACTTCATTGCCACAATCGATGACTTAACCGAGGTACTGAACTTCGAATCCGAAGACATCGACAAGATGGACGATTTATGCAGGAGAAGAACATGAACCACCGCTCATCGGGCGGTGGACAGCCACCTCTTCTTATGATATATATATGGTGGACACTCAAGGAAACAAATGGCGATGAGGCAACGCAGGATAAAACCTCAGGGAAAAAAGCAAAGAATGGGCGCCGCCGGCGCCACTCCAAGCCCCGCCACACCAATACCGGCCCAGGAGACGAAAACAATCCAAATGGCGCCGAAGTAGAATACAACCCCGAACAGCCCGCCTTCGAGCAGGCCGAACAGGAAGATGAGCAGGTCAGCCCAGATGAACAGGCGACGGACGACTACACGGAGGAGGACAACTGCATGCCCCCCTCCGAAGACGAGATTAGCCTCGGCGACGACGAGTTCGGCGTGCCTGAGGATCCCGTGAGAGCAGAGCGCTTGAAGGCCGGCTTATAGCCACCGCGAGGAGCCTGAAAAGAAGCAAAGAAGAACTCCAAGCTGATCAAGACCTGCTCACAGAAAGATGGACTGAAGTCCTGGCAGCCGAGGAATACGGACTCGAGCACCACATGGCTGACCGGCCACCTCGTTGCCGGGATAAAGCGGCATACCAGTCCGCATACCAGCCAACACCCCCACGCCAACATATTATGGCTCGGGGCAACAAAACGGGACAGCCAAGATCGATCTACGGATCGCGGGGGCGCGCCTCGGTACGCGACGAGGACCGTCACCCCGGACGCACCTTCAACAAGTCCGGGCGGGCCGAATATAGCCATTCAGAGCAATTCGACCTGCGTAGCCACATAGCCCGGCACAGAGGCGCCGCACACCCCCTCTGCTTCACTGATGAAGTAATGGATCATGAATTCCCAGAAGGGTTTAAACCCGTAAACATTGAATCATACGATGGCACAACAGACCCCGCAGTGTGGATTGAAGATTTTCTTCTCCACATTCACATGGCCCGCGGAGATGATCTGCACGCCATCAAATATCTTCCCCTTAAGCTCAAAGGACCAGCGACATCGGCTAAACAGCCCGCCAAAGAACTCCATTGGCAGCTGGGAAAACCTGGAAGACGATCCTCAACAACTTCCGGGGAACATATGTGCGACCACCGACACCGAATTTACTTGAGCCACATCACTCAACAGCCCGAGAGTCACCAGAAATTTTGGACTCGGTTCCTAACTAAGAAGAACCAAATAGTTGATCGTCCGGACGCCAAGCCTGGCGGCTTTCAAGCATAATATCCGTGATGAGTGGCTCGCTCAACACCTCGGCCAGGAAAAACCCAAGTCTATGGCAGCTCTCACAACACTAATGACCCGCTTTTGCGCGGGCGAAGACAATTGGTTCGCCCGCAGCAGCACTACGCCATAGCCTGGCAATTCGGATGGCCGCGACAATAACGGCAAGCCACGGCGTAACAGACATAAGCGATGGAACAACGGCGACAAAGATCAAGACACGATACCAACGCCGGATTCAAGTGGATCCAAGCTCGGTCGGCCGAATAAGCCATTCAAAAGAAATAATCGTGGACCGCCCACCGACCGCATATCGAGCGCCTGCTGCGATCCATGGCACCCCGGACAAGCCACCCAACCACACAAATAGAGATTGCTGGGTATTCAAACAGGCCGGCAAGATATACGCCGAAGACAAGGACAAGGGGCTGCACAGCGACGATGACGATAAGCCCCGACGTCTGAACACGGGGGGACAGAAGAAATTTCCCCCTAGGTGAAAACGGTCAACATGATCTACGCCACGCACATCCCCAAGCGGGAACGGAAGCGGGCACTAAGGGACGTCTACGCAATGGAGCCAGTTGCCCCCAAATTAAACCCTTGGTCAGCTTGCCCGATCACCTTTGATCGTAGGGATCACCCTACTAGCATCCGTCACGGCGGCTCGGCCGCATTGGTCCTAGACCCAATCATTGACGGATTCCACCTCACGCGCGTCCTTATGGACGGCGGCAGCAGCCTGAACCTGCTTTATCAGGACACAGTGCGCAAAATGGGCATTGACCATTCAAGGATCAAGCCCACTAAAACCACCTTTAAAGGTGTAATTTCGAGTAGAGGCCCGTCAGACGGGCTCTATAACATTGAAGTGGTCTTCGGATCACCGGATAACTTGGCGGTTAAGAGTTAATCTTCGATATCGTCCCCTTCCGCAGTGGTTACCATGCACTGCCGGATGAACCGTGATTCGCCAGATTCAATGCGGTACCACACTACGCATATCTCAAGCTCAAGACGCCAGACCGCTACGGGGTCATAACGGTGAACGGAAATATGGACTGCTCCTCACGAGCAGAAGAACATACCGCAGCCCTTGCGGTGGAAGTACAATGCGGCCTTCTCCAACAAACCAATCCGGCGACAACAACTTCGAGCACACCAAGCGAGTCCGAGCACCCCGCAACAGATCGTCGAGCACGCCAAGAGCGCGACTAGCAGTCCGGCCTCCGCTTAAGCCCCATCAAAGCAGCATTCGTGCCACGTGCGCACAGTTACGCACTTAAAATACCTTGGGCATAGGCGGAGGCGCATCAATGACTCGGTCAATAGTGCGGGTAACCGCCAAATACTTTCATACTCTTTCCCTCTTACCTTTCAGGACACCGCATTGGCGCGACATCCTCAAAAGAGCCGAATTGCTGGACTTATAGGGAAGAGGCATCTAGGGAGGCAATAAACGTTGTGCACAGAAGAAAATACCCAGGTGGAATCTATTCATTATACCTGCTTTATCTACCTGCACACAGCCTGCCCCTGGATAGGACATGTCAAATAGTCCTATCTTATATCTGCTTAACGCATCCATTGTAAATGTACGCTTAAACGTATTTTTTGTCAATGAGAGATTATACATAGCGTCAACTTATTATTCTCATTCGAGCATTTTTCTCTTATAAATGTTTATTTGATATTGCATCCATACACCTTGGTGTGGCCGATTTGCCAGGGGCTTCTTATGGCGCCCCGCTATATGGCAACTAAAGTCCGAACACTTTCAACAGTATGGCACGCCGAACTTATAGCACTATATGCATCAGCTCCGAATCATGTCTTGGGTCTACAGTTGGGATAGCCCGGCTCCCTTGTTTTGGTGCCTTACATTCCGTTATATCGGCTAAGGTAGCGCAGGGAGAACTACTGTGATTGTGTCCCAGTTCATCCGGACGAGCACCTCAGTAGAGAAAGCCAAAATTGACCGACATGATGTGGCGAGAGTTGGTCGCTGTTCGAGAGGTTTTAAAATCCTTAAAGATTTTCCGCTTTAGGGATAAATCGGCTTCGTCCGACCTAGGCGTGTATAGCGCCCCAATTCGGCCTTCCGGATTCTAGGGGCTTCACGAAATTTAAAATTGTAGACTTCTATGGCTAAGTGAAAGTTATAAAGCCGCATAGTCTCGATTGCCTTGTTCAAGCGCCGACACCTCCTTAAGGGACCAAACATTTGGGTAAGAGTGTCCGGTTTTCCACGAACACCCCAGGCTAGTCATGTGGGGCGGGTCGATGATCGCCTACTTTCGTGATTTTATAAACAGCCGCATGTAAGGTAATATTTTAAATAACAAAAGCGCTACATAGCGCAAGTAACTTCGCTTTTCATTACAAACATGATGTAAGTGAATTCATTCAAATATGGCATCCTTGGTACATTCATTAGCGATGAGACGAGCACCCTTCATCACGCCATCGTAGTACATTTCGGGATGGCGATGCGCCTTTGCCCTCCAAAGGGTCTGGCCCTGACCAGCTTCTCCGCATCCAGCTTGTCCCAATGCACCTTGACGCTGGCAAGAGCTCGTGGGCACCTTCGATGCAAACAGATCGCTTGATCACTTCAAGCCGCAGGCAGGCATCCACCATCCATTTGATCGTGCCAAAGTAGCTATCGGCACTAGCTCACTGTGCCACATCCTAACTATGAAGTCCTTCATAGCCGCTCGCCGCCTCAGGAGTTCGACCAACCGCCTTCTTGGTCGCCAGAGGCATCGGATGTTCGCCCCCCATCGACCGAGAACAGCTTCTCCGCTGAGCTCCCCTCCGGCACGGTAGAACTCCGCAAAGATCTCGAGGCGCCATGGGCAGATCTGCAAATGCCCCTGGAGAGCTCCATATTTGAGTAAGTAAAAGAAACGCCTCCTCCACATGTTTGCTTTGCATAAAGAATTTCTTACCCGCTGCTATCTTCTTGGCCTCCTTGAACTCCTGCTGTGCTTTCTCGGCTTCGGCCCTGGCATCTTTCAAATTCACAAGGGCCTTCGCAAGCTCGGCCTCCTTCGCCTTCAGCTCATGCTCCACGGACTCGCACTTCATGCCGAGGTCCTGGAGCTCTTGCTGTACCTCGTCCACTCTAGCACTTTGCTTTTCAAGGCCTTACACTCCGGGCCGCCTTGTCTTCGGCCTCGGGACAGCTTTCTTCAGGGACGCCAATTCGGCGGTGGCCCCTGTTACACGGTCACAACACTTAGGTGTTAGACTCATCAATTCTACCTATCCTTAAACGCATAAGAGCGGGAATTACTTACCCTTGTTCTCTTCGAGCTGCCTCTTTGTGAGGACGAGCTCTCCTCGCTACCGCCTCCAGTGCCGTTTCGGGCCGCAACCTCGGCAAGACGGTAGCAAGCAAAGCAGCGGCCTGACGCTTATTCACAACAATACTTATTATTAGACTCCTGCGGATTATAATTGACCCTCCGTTTGGCTTTTCTCTCTGAACACCAAACAGAGTATCAGGGGCTACTACCTATCGGGTGGTAATTTTATACATTTTTATTACTTAACTCAAAGCCCGTCAGGAGGCTTGAGCAGGCTTCGGTCAGTCCGCTTTTGGTGGACAGGACCTTTTGAATCACCGCACTCATAAGAGTACGGTGCTCTTCTTCCATGGAAGCGCCTCGAAGCGCTTCCACCAGACTATCTGGAACCGTTGATGCGACGGAAGTCTTCGGCACGGGCGGCTCGCCCTCCCTAACGAGGGGCTGCCCACCCAAGTCCGGAACCGTTGGGGGTTCCAGAGCAGTGTTCGGTCGAGATTCCGCCTTGTTGCGGCTCTCCTCAACGCGATCCGCGGGGACCTTGAACCCCGCGTGTCCGACACTTGAAGTCCGCCTTTGGGGCGTCTCGTGGTCACCTCCCCGCTCGGGGAACCTTTGGGACAACACCTCCGTGTCATCCGCAGTGAGGAGTGGTGGCCGTCGGAGCGAAGTTCATCTCAAGCGCCAGAGACCCGTCCGAGGACGACTCCTCCGGATGAGCCCTGGCCGGACTGCATATATACTCGGCGTCATTAAAGCATCTATAACCTAAAACCACAGTAGAATGTGGACACTTACGATCACACCAGGGCTTCCCACAGGCAGCCACCTTCATCGCCAGAGGCGGCCGTGGTGGAGTAGTCCGAAGGGATGCTTTCCCTTCTTGGACGCCTTGACCTCCCCTCCGGGCGGCTTTTCTCTTCTTCTCCCCAAAGGTCGGGAGGTGGAATCTCTTCTTGATTCCCCCCGCCTCCGCGGGAGGAATGTGTCTCGTCGTCATCAGACGACAGAGGAATAACGGCCTTGCGCCGAGGGCCTTTTCCGGCCCCCTGGCCCGCTTCGTCGGGCCCCTCATCCTCCCCGGATGGGGCGTCTTCTTCTTCCTCCTCCCCTTCGTGGGAGGAGTCCGCCTCGTCGTCTTTGGACGAGGCTTCGGACGCAACCTTACGTCGAGACCCTTCCTGGTCCCCAGGGCCTTCTTTTCGGCCTTCTTCTCCGGCACCTCGTGCAGTGCCGGACTAGCATCTCCGTCGAGGAGAGCATCCATTGGATCTTCCGCAACGGAGCCGACAAATCAATCTGCTCATTGTCTTCACATAATCCTGAGGCAAATATATACAAATACTTAAAACTGCCCCCATAAATGTATTGGGAAAGGCTAAACCCGTGGAGGTCCCAAAACTCACCGGATTCGGGGTCACACGCATGAAGTCCGCGGTCCTCGGATGTGGGAGGAGGTACTTCAGAGGCCTTGAACAACACTTTCCATGCGCCTTTGTGCGTCATGCCTTAGAGCTTCCGGAGCGTCTGGTGTTCGGTCGGGACGAACTCCCACAGATTTACCGCCGCCTTGGCGAAGCAGGATCCGCGAACGAGCATGACTCGGATCACATTGACAAGCTTGATGTTCTTGTCCTTCATGCTTTTGATGCATGTCTTGAGTCCGGCCAGCTCCGTGGAATCGCCCCAGGACAGGCCCTTCTTTTCCCAGGAGGTGAGCCGCATGGGGATTCTGGATTGGAACTCGGGGGCCGCCGCCCAGTTGGCGCCGCATGGCTCGGTGATGTAGAACCACCCCGATACTCATCCTTTTACGGTCTCGACGAAGGAGCTTTCCAGCCAGGTGACTTTAGGCATCTTGCCCACCATGGCCCCTCCGCACTCCGCTTGTTGGCCGCGTACAATCTTCGGCTTCACGCAGAAGGTTTGCAGCCACAGGCCGAAGTGAGGCGGATGTGGAGGAAAGCCTCGCAAACGACGATGAACACCGAGATTTTGAGGACGAATTCGGGGCTGGATCATGGAAATCTAGCCCATAGTAGAACATGAGCCCGCAGACGAAGGGATGGAGTGGAAATCCCAGTCCACGGACGAGGTGGGCAACGAACACGACTCTCTTGTGGGGTCCTGGGGTCGGGATGACCTGCCCAGCGTCCGGTAGCCGGTGCGCTATGTCTGCGGCCAAGTATCCGGCCGCACGAAGATTTTCTATTTGCTCCTCCTTGACGGTGGAAGCCACCCACCTGCCTCCTGCTCCGGACATGTTTAGCTGTGCGGAGGGGACTTGGGCTTGGGCGTTGGAGCTCGAGGGGGCAAGAATGGGTAGAGAAGGAAGAAGGCGTGGGTAAAAATGAGGAAATCTTATCCCTTTATAGAGGCGACGAAAGCGGTGCGCCTCCCCACTTGCCTGTTGGGAATCGTTTGCTTCCCAAGCGCCACGATTAATGATGTGGTGGGATTACCCGTACCCGTATTGATGAGAATCCCGTAATGAGGGGGCACGATCTCTGATTTGACAAGACGTGTCAAGGAAACCGCCTCGCAATATGCGTTGTGGCTGGTTGTGAAAAGACAGTTCGAATAATGACCTGACCATAGTGACACGTCGCGTTGCCTAAAAAGTTGTCAGCAGATTGCCTTTGTGAAACATCATTCTCTCTACGGTGGCATACGAAGATCATCTTGTGGATCCGGACACGGTTTGAGTGTTCGATAATTACCTTGGAATATTCGGAGGAGGAACCTGCCCTGCAATGCCGAAGACAAGACTGCGCGTCGGACTCATCGTCATTGAAGCCTGGTTCAGGAGCTACTGAGGGAGTCCTGGATTAGGGGGTACCCGGACGGCCGGACTGTGTACAACGTCCGGACTATTGAAGCATGAAGATTCAAGACTCAAGACTCAAGACTTCGGCCCGTGTCCGGATGGGACTTTCCTTGGCGTGGAAGGCAAGCTTGGCGATCCGGATATTATATTTCATTCCTTGTAACCGACTCCATGTAAACCCTAGCCCTCTCCGGTGTCTATATAAACCGGAGAGGTTGGTCCTTAGAAGGACGATCACAATTACATTCATACCATCATAGGCTAGCTCTTAGGGTTTAGCATCTACGATCTCGTGGTAGATCTACTCTTGTACTACCCATATCATCAATATTAATCAAGCAGGAAGTAGGGTTTTACCTCCATCGAGAGGGCCCGAACCTGGGTAAACACCTGTGTCCCTTACTTCTTGTTACCATCGGCCTTGACGCACAGATCGGGACCCCCTACCCGAGATCCATCGGTTTTGACACCGACAGCAGTGCCACAAATAAGTTGCACTATCGTTATCAACTCTGCATCTTTTGGCTTCAACATTATGAATATGTGTATCACTACTATCGAGTTTCATAAAAAATAGACCACTCTTTAAGGGTGCATGACCATAAAAGATATTACTCATATAAATAGAACAAC
The DNA here is from genome assembly GCA_021605145.1 of Aegilops bicornis. NCBI lineage: Eukaryota > Viridiplantae > Streptophyta > Magnoliopsida > Poales > Poaceae > Aegilops > Aegilops bicornis. Next base: position 542,377,966 of record CM038670.1, read on the forward strand.
CATTATTCTCTGATTTAAATGAATAACCATCTCGCATCAAACAAGATCCAGATATAATGTTCATGCTCAACGCCGCACCAAATAACAATTATTTAGGTCCTAAACTAATCCCGAAGGTAGATGTGGAGGTAGCGTCGACCGCGATCACATCGACTTTGGAACCATTTCCCACGCATCGTCACCTCGTCCTTGGCCGGTGTTCGCAATCCATAGTCCCCTGTTTGAGTTGCAAATATTAGCAATGTAACCAGAGATCAAATACGCAGGTGCTACTACGAGTTCTGGTAAGGTACACATCAATAACATGTATATCACATATACCTTTGTTCACCTTGCCATCCTTCTTATCCGCCAAATACTTGGGGCAGTTCCGCTTCTAGTGACCAGTCTGCTTGCAGTAGAAGCACTCAGTCTCAGGCTTAGGTCCAGACTTGGGTTTCTTCTCCTAAGCAGCAACTTGCTTGCTGTTCTTCTTAAAGTTCCCCTTCTTCTTCCCTTTGCCCTTTTTCTTGAAACTAGTGGTCTTTTTGACCATCAACACTTGATGCTCCTTCTTGATTTCTACCTCCACAGCCTTTAGCATTGCGCAGAGCTCGGGAGTCGTCTTTTCCATCCCTTGCATGTTAAAGTTCATCACAAAGCTTTTGTAGCTTGGTGGCAGTGATTGGAGAATTCTGTCAATGACGCTTATCATCCTAAGATTAACTCCCAGCTTGAATCAAGTGATTATTATACCCAAACATCTTGAGTATATGCTCACCGACGTAACTATTCTCCTCCATCTTGCAGCTATAGAACTTATTGGAGACTTCATATCTCTCAATCCGGCATTTGCTTGAAATATTAACTTCAACTCCTGGAACATCTCATATGCTCCATGACGCTCAAAACGTCGTTGAAGACCCGGTTCTAAGCCGTAGCATGGCACATCGAACTATTGAGTAGTCATCGCTTTTGCTCGCCAGACGCTCATAACATCCGGTGTTGCTCTGCAGTTCGCACCTGGCACCCAGCGGTGCTTCCAGGACGTAATTCTTCTGTGCAGCAATGAGGATAATCCTCAAGTTATGGACCCAGTCCATGTAATTGCTACCATCATCTTTCAACTTTGCTTTCTCAAGGAAGACATTAAAATTCAACGGAACAACAGCACGGGCCATCTATCTACAATCAACATAGACAAGAAAGATACTATCAGGTACTAAGTTCATGATAAATTTAAGTTCAATTAATCATATTACTTAAGAACTCCCACTTAGAAAGACATCCCTCTAGTCCTCTAAGTGATCACATGATCCAAATCAACTAAAGCATAACCGATCATCACGTGAAATGGAGTAGCTTTCAATGGTGAACATCAATATGTTGATCATATCTACTATATGATTCACGCTCGACCTTTCGGTCTCATTGTTCCGAGGCCATATCTGCATATGCTAGGCTCGTCAAGTTTAACCTGAGTATTCTGCGTGTGCAAAAACTGGCTTGCACCCGTTGTAGATGGACGTAGAGCTTATCACACCCGATCATCATGTGGTATCTGGGCACGACGAACTTTGGCAACGGTGCATACTCTGGGAGAACACTTTTATCTTGAAATTTAGTGAGAGATCATCTTATAATGCTACCGTCAATCAAAGCAAGATAAGATGCATAAAAGATACACATCACATGCAATCAATATAAGTGATATGATATGGCCATCATCTTGTGCTTGTGATCTCCATCTCCGAAGCACCGTCATGATCACCATCGTCACCGGCATGACACCTTGATCTCCATCATAACATCGTTGTCGTCTCACCAATCTTATGCTTCTACGACTATCACTACCGCTTAGTGATAAAGTAAAACATTACAAGGCGATTGCATTGCATACAATAAAGCGACAACCATATGGCTCCTGCCAGTTGCCGATAACTCGGTTACAAAACATGATCATCTCATACAATAAAATATATCATCACGTCTTGACCATATCACATCACAACACGCCCTGCAAAAACAAGTTAGACGTCCTCTACTTTGTTGTTGCAAGTTTTACGTGGCTGCTACGGGCTTAGCAAGAACCGTTCTTACCTACGCATCAAAAACCACAACGATAGTTTGTCAAGTTGGTGTTGTTTTAACCTTCGCAAGGACCGGGCGTAGCCACACTCGGTTCAACTAAAGTTGGAGAAACTGACACCCGCTAGCCACCTCTGTGCAAAGCACGTAGGGAGAACCGGTCTCGCCAGAAGCGTACCGTAATGTCGGTCCGGCCGCTTCGTCCAACAATACCGCCGAACCAAAGTATGACATGCTGGTAAGCAGTATGACTTATATCGCCCACAACTCACTTGTGTTCTACTCGTGCATATGACATCAACACATAAAACCAGGCTCGGATGCCACTGTTGGGGAACGTAGTAATTTCAAAAACTTTCCTACGCACACGCAAGATCATGGTGATGCATAGCAACGAGAGGGGAGAGTGTTGTCCACGTACCCTCGTAGACCGAAAGCGCAGCGTTAACGCTAGCGGTTGATGTAGTCGTACGTCTTCACGATCCGACCGATCAAGTACCGAATGCGCGGTACCTCCGAGTTCAACACACGTTCAGCCCGATGACGTCCCTCGAACTCCGATCCAGCCGAGTGTTGAGGGAGAGTTTCACAAGACGACAAATGGTGACGATGTTGATGTTCTACCGACGCAGGGCTTCGCTTAAGCACCGCTACAGTATTATCAAGGTGGACTATGGTGGAGGGGGGCACCGCACACGGCTAAGAGATCAATGATCAACTGTTGTGTTTAGTGGTGCCCCCTGCCCCGTATATAAAGGAGCAAGGGGGGGGGGGTGCGGCCGGTCAGGAAGAGGGCGCGCTAGGAGGAGTCCTACTCCCAACGGGAGTAGGACTCCCCCCCTTTCATAGTTGGAATAGGATTCGGGAGGGGGAAAGAGGAGGGAGAGAAGGAAGGGGGGGCGCCGCCCCCTCTCCTTGTCCTATTTGGACTAGGGGGGAGGGGCGCGCGACCCAGCCTTGGCCACCTCTCCTCTTCTCCGTAAAGGCCCACTAAGGCCCATTTACCTCCCGGGGGGTTCCGGTAACCTCCCGGTACTCCGGTAAAATCCCGATTTCGCCCGGAACACTTCTGATGTCCAAACATTGGCTTCCAATATATCAACCTTCATGTCTCGACCATTTCGAGACTCCTCGTCATGTCCGTGATCACATCCGGGACTCTGAACAACCTTTGGTACATCAAAACATATAAACTCATAATAAAACTATCATCGTAACGTTAAGCGTGCGGACCCTACGGGTTCGAGAACTATGTAGACATGACCGAGACACGTCTCCGGTCAATAACCAATAGCGGAACCTGGATGCTCATATTGGCTCCCACATATTCTACGAAGATCTTTATCGGTCAGACCGCATAACAACATACGTTGTTCCCTTTGTCATCGGTATGTTACTTGCGTGAGATTTGATCGTCGGTATCTCAATACCTAGTTTAATCTCGTTACCGGCAAGTCTCTTTACTTGTTCCGTAATACATCATCCCGCAACTAACTCATTAGTTGCAATGCTTGCAAGGCTTAAGTGATGTGCATTACCGAGAGGGCCCAGAGATACCTCTCCGACAATCGGAGTGACAAATCCTAATCTCTAAATACGCCAACCCAACATGTACCTTCGGAGACACCTGTAGAGCAACTTTATAATCACCCAGTTAGGTTGTGACGTTTGGTAGCACACAAAGTGTTCCTCCGGTAAATGGGAGTTGAATAATCTCATAGTCATAGGAACATGTATAAGTCATGAAGAAAGCAATAGCAACATACTAAATGATCGTGTGCTAAGCTAACGGAATGGGTCATGTCAATCACATCATTCTCCTAATGATGTGATCCCGTTAATCAGATGACAACCCATGTCTATGGCTAGGAAACATAACCATCTTTGATTAACGCGCTAGTCAAGTAGAGGCATACTAGTGACAACATGTTTGTCTATGTACTCACACATGTATTATGTTTCCGGTTAATACAATTCTAGCATGAATAATAAACATTTATCATGATATAAGGAAATAAATAATAATTTTATTATTGCCTCTAGGGCATATTTCCTTTAATGAATCCAGTAGGAGGCCACGCGCAAGTCCCTCGTACCTACACAAAACAAATAGCTCAACGCAACCAACGCGATTAGGGGTTGTCAATCCCTTCACGGTCACTTATGAGAGTGAGATCTAATAGAGATGATAGATAATATTTTTGGTATTTTTGTTATAAACATGCAAAGTAAAATAAAAAGCAAAGTAAAAAAGCAAAGCAATAATAAAGTGATGGAAGATTGATATGATAGAGAATAGACCCAGGGGCCATAGATTTCACTAGTGGCTTCTCTCAAGAGCATAAGTATTTTACGGTGGGTGAACGAATTACTGAGAGTATCTAGGTATGATCATGTATATAGGCATCACGTCCGAGACAAGTAGACCGACTCCTGCCTGCATCTAGTACTATTACTCCACTCATCGACCGCTATCCAGCATGCATCTAGAGTATTAAGTTAATGAAAACAGAGTAACGCCTTAAGCAAGATGACATGATGTAGAGGGATAAATTCATGCAATATGATAAAAAACCCATCTTGTTATCCTCGATGGAAACAATACAATATGTGCCTTGGTGCCCCTTCTGTCACTGGGAAAGGACACCACAAGATTGAACCCAAAGCTAAGCACTTCTCCCATTGCAAGAACTACCAATCTAGTTGGCCAAACCAAACAGATAATTCGAAGAGACTTGCAAAGATAACCAATTATACATAAAAGAATTCAGAGAAGATTCAAATATTGCTCATAGATAATCTTGATCATAAACCCACAATTCATCGAGCTCAACAAACACACCGCAAAATAAGATTACATCGAATAGATCTCCACAAGAGAGGGGGAGAACATTGTATTGAGATCCAAAAAGAGAGAAGAAGCGATCAAGCTACTAACTATGGACCCGAAGGTCTGAGGTAAACTACTCACACTTCATCGGAGAGGCTATGATGATGTAGAAGCCCTCCATGGTGGATTCCCTTCCCATGGAGCTCCTAACAGGCCCCAAGATGGGATCTCGTGGATACAGAAAGTTGCGGCGGTGGAATTAGGTTTTTGGCTCCGTATTTGATCGTTCGGGGGTACGTAGGTATATATAGGAGGAAGAAGTACGTCGGTGTGGAGCAACAGGGGGACCACGAGGGTGGAGGGCGCGCCGGGGGGGGGGGGCGGGCGCGCCCCCTACCTCGTGCCTTCCCTATTGGTTGCTTGACGTAGGGTCCAAGTCTCCTGGATTATGTTTGGTGAGAAAATCACGTTCCCGAAGGTTTCATTCCGTTTGGACTCCGTTTGATATTCCGTTTCTTCGAAATTCTGAAATAGGCAAAAAATAGCAATTCTGGGCTGGGCCTCCAGTTAATAGGTTAGTCCCAAAAATAATATAAAGGTGGATAATAAAGCCCAATATGGTCCAAAACAGTAGATAATATAGCATGGAGCAATCAAAAATTATAGATACGTTGGAGACGTATCAATATCCCATTGTCACCACAGATAAGCACATGCAAGACATACATCAAGTGTTCTCAAATCCTTAAAGACTCAATCGATAAGATAACTTCATAGGGAAAACTCAATCAATTACAAGAGAGTAGAGGGGGAGAAACATCATAAGATCCAACTATAATAGCAAAGCTCACGGTACATCAAGATCGTGCCAAATCTAGAACACGAGAGAGAGAGAGAGAGAGAGATCAAACACATAGCTACTGGTACATACCCTCAGCCCTGAGGGTGAACTACTCCCTCCTCGTCATGGAGAGCGCCTGGATGATGAAGATGGCCACCGGTGAGGGATCCCCCATCCGGCAGGGTGCCGATATAGGGTCCCGATTGGTTTTTGGTGGCTACAGAGGCTTGCGGCGGTGGAACTCCCGATCTAGGTTATGTTCTGGGGGTTTCTGTATTTATAGGAGAAGTTGGCGTCGAGAACAAGTCAGGGGGCCCCACAGGGGGTCCACGAGGCAGGGGCGCGCCCTTCATCCTCATGGGGCCCACGGGACTCCCCTCCGGTAACTCTTCATTCCAGTATTTTTTATATTTTCCAGAAAAAATCTCTGTTGATTTTCAGCGCATTCCGAGAACTTTTATTTCTGCACAAAAACACCACCACGATAGTTCTGCTGAAAATAGCGTCAGCCCGGGTTAGTTCTAACCAAATCATACCAAAATCATGTAGAAATATTATAAACATGGCATGAATACATCAAAACTTATAGATACGCTGCAGCGTATCTATAATTTTTGATGTATTCATGCCATGTTTATAATATTTCTACATGATTTTGGTATGATTTGGTTAGAACTAGTGCTTAGGCGAAGCCCTGCGTGGGTAACTTCATCATCACCGTCGCCACACCGTCGTGCTGACGGAACTTTCCCTTGATCTCAACTGGATCAAGAGTTCGAGGGACATCACCGAGCTGAACGTGTGCTGATCGCGGAGGTGCCGTGCGTTCGGTACTTGGATCGGTTGGATCGCGAAGACGTTCGACTACATCAACCGTGTTACTAAATGCTTCCGCTTTCGGTCTATGAGGGTACGTAGACACACTCTCCCCGCTCATTGCTATGCTTCAAAGGATCAAGTTGGACCTAGAGGGGGGTGAATAGGTACAACTACAAATTTTAATTATTACTTAGCAATTTTAGGCAATAATGCGGAATATGAAAGTGAGCCTAACAATTGCAAGTGAAGTACTAAGTGCTAAGCAAGTAACACAAGTAGTAAGTAAGCAAACACAAAATGATATAAGTAAGTGCTAAGAGACAAGTAACCACAAGTAGAGAGTTAGGGTTAGGGATAACCGCAACTCCGGGAGACGAGGATGTATGCCGATGTTCACTTCCTTGGAGGGAAGCTACGTCACCGTTAGAGAGGTGGATGTTACCACGAAGGCACACCAACGCCACGAAGGCTCACGCTATTCTCCCTTTGAGACAACACCACGGAGGCGTTTCTCAACCACTAGTGGTAGACCTTGGGGTGGCCTCCAAACCCTCAGAAACTTTTCCGGGGGTAATCACAAAGGTCGATTCCTCTCCGAAAGACTCCTACGCCTAGGAGTCTCCAAAGTAACTAGAACGATGGGGAAAAGCTCAAGACTTGCTCAAATCACGAATTCCTTTGGTGCAAAGAAGGAGAAGGAGTGGATCTATCAGTTGATCGGAGAACTTCTCTCAAATGCTCTCAGATCCCTTGGGAATCTAAGATTTGGTGTGGAGGAGTGAGAGAGAGAGTGAAATGTGTTCTAGGGTTTGTTCAAAGTGAGTGGCCAGCCCTCTCCCGCGGGGAAGAAGGGCTATATATAGTGTGAGAACAAATATGGCCATTGTAGTGTAAGTGAATGAGCAGTCCGGGCATCCGGGCTAGGGGCCGGACATCCGACCTGGCAAGCTACGAGGAACAAAGTTGAAGCAGAATAGAAAACAGAGGGGCCGGACATCCGGGGGCCAAGCCCGGACATCCGGCGCAACCGGAAGGCCCGGACGTCCGACAGACGGCCGGACATCCGGGAGAGGGCCCGAACATCCGGCATATCAGGAAGGCCGGACATCCGGGGAAAACCCGGACATCCGGCATGGAACCAGAAACCTTCTGGATATGAAGGAGGGTAAGCCCGAACATCCGGGGCATGAGCCGGATATCCGGGGAGTAGCCCGGACATCCGGCATGAGGCCCGGACATCCAGCACTCCCAGGGGCAGAATAAACCAAAGAGGGGTGATAGATCAAATGAGTCATGTATAAGAGATATGATGGCAAGAGCAAGTCTTTTGCTAACCCTATCGATCCCCTCTTAATAGTGTGGGATCCTATACTCAAGAAAACAAATGTGAAATCAATTTTTATGCTTCATCCTTGAGTAAAATCACTTGTAAGCTCTTGATCCACACACATCGATGAACCGGGGACTAATACCTGAGATTTACTTGACAACCATTGTTAGTCCCCTACATGTATATTTTCATCAACATCAAAACATGATGTAAGGGCATGATTGCTCTTTCAGCGTGATCATAGGCAAATTTTTTGAAATACTACGTTCCCCAACAGTGGCATCACAGCCAGGTCTATGCATAGATGTTATATGCACGAGTAGAACACAAAGAGTTGTGGGTGATAATAATCATACTGCTTACCAGCATGTCATACTTTGATTCGGCGGTATTGTTGGATGAAGCAGCCCAGACCGACATTACATGGCCGCGTTCATGAGACTGGTTCTACCATCGTGCTTTGCACATAGGTGGCTAGTGGGTGTCTGTTTGTCCAACTTTAGTTGAATCGAGTCTGACTACGCCCAGTCCTTGTTGAAGGTTAAAACACACTTGACGAAAAATCGTTGTGGTTTTGATGCGTAGGTAAGAATGGTTCTTGCTAGAAGCCCATAGAAGACACGTAAAACTTGAAACAACAAAGTAGAGGACGTCTAACTTGTTTTTGCAGGGCTTGCTGTGATGTGATATGGTCAAGACGCGATGATATATAAATTATTGTATGCAATGATCATGTTTTGTAACAGTTATCGGCAACTGGCAGGAGCCACATGGTTGTCTCTTTATTGTATGAAATGTATTCGCCATGTAATTGCTTTACTTTATCACTAAGAGGCAGCGATGGTCGTAGAATCAATAGTTGGCGAGACGACAAGATGCTTCGATGGAGATCAAGGTGTCAAGCCGGTGACGACGGTGATCATGACGGTGCTTTCGAGATGTGGATCAAAGGCACAAGATGATGATGGCCATATCATATCACTTATTTGATTGCATGTCATGTTTATCTTTTTATGCATCTTATTTTTCCTAGTACGACGTTAGCATTATAAGATGATCTCTCACTAAATTTCAAGGTACAAGTGTTCTCCCTGAGTATGCACCGTTGCCAAAGTTCGTCGTGCCCAGATACCACGTGATGATCGGGTGTGATAAGCTCTACGTCCATCTACAACGGGTCCAAGCCAGTTTTTGCACACGCAGAATACTCAGGTTAAACTTGACGAGCCTAGCATATGCAGATATGGCCTCGGAACACTGAGACCGAAAGGTCGAGCGTGAATCATATAGTAGATATGATCAACATATTGATGTTCACCATTGAAAGCTACTCCATCTCATGTGATGATCGGACATGGTTTAGTTGGATCACGTGATAACTTAGATGATTAGAGGGATGTCTATCTAAGTGGGAGTTCTTAAGTAATATGATTAATTGAACTTTAATTTATCATGAACTTAGTACCTGATAGTATCTTTCTTGTCTATGTTGATTGTAGATAGATGGCCCGTCTGTTGTTCCGTTGAATTTTAATGCTGCCTTGAGAAAGCAAAGTTGAAAGATGATGGTAGCAATTACACGGATCGGGTCCATAACTTGAGGATTATCCTCATTCTTTGCCGCATAAGAATTACGTCGTGGAAGCACCGCTGGGTGCCAGCCTGCTGCAGAGCAACACCGGATGTTATGAACGTCTGGCGAGCAAAGCTGATGACTACTCAATAGTTCAAAGTGCCATGCTTTACGGCTTAGAACCGGGTCTTCAACGACGTTTTGAACGTCATGGAGCATATGAGATGTTCCAGGAGTTGAAGTTAATATTACAAGCAAATGCCCGGATTGAGAGATATGAAGTCTCCAATAAGTTCTATAGCTGCAAGATGGAGGAGAATAGTTACATCGAAGCATATACTCAAGATGTGCTCGTATAATAATCACTTGATTCAACTGGGAGTTAATCTTCCGGATGATAGCGTCATTGACAGAATTCTCCAATCACTGCCACCAAGCTACAAAAGCTTTGTGATGAACTATAACATGCAAGGGAGGAAGGGGGACTTCAAGAAGAACAACAAGCAAGTTGCTGCTCAAGTGAAGAAGCCCAAGTCTGGACCTAAGCCTGAGACTGAGTGCTTCTACTGCAAAGGGGCTGGTCACTGGAAGCGGAACTGCCCCAAGTATTTGGTGGATAACAAAGGATGGCAAGTTGAAAGGTATATTTGGTATACATGTTATTGATGTGTACCTTACTAATGCTTGGAGTAGCACCTGGGTATTTGATACTGGTTTTGTTGCTCATATTTGCAACTTGAAACAGGGGCTGCGGATTAAGCGAAGATTGGCTAAGGACGAGGTGACGATGCGCGTGGGCAATGGTTCCAAAGCTACCTCTACATCTACCTTCAGGATTAGTTTTAGACCTGAATAATTGTCCACGTTAAGCATGCACATTATATCTAGATCTTGTTTGATGTGAGACGGTTATTCATTTAAATCAGAGAATAATGGTTGTTCTATTTATATGAGTAATATCTTTTATGGTCATGCACCCTTGATGAGTGGTCTATTTTTGTTGAATCTCGATGGTAGTGATACACATATTTATAGTATTGAAGCCAAAAGATATAAGTTTAATAATGAAAGTGCAACTTATTTGTGGCACTGCCGTTTAAGTCATATTGGTGTAAAGTGCATGAAGAAACACCATGTTGATGGGCTTTTGGAATCACTTGATTATGAATCACTTGATGCCTGCGAACAATGCCTCATGGGCAAGATGACTAAGACTCTGTTCTCCGAAACAATGGAGCAAGCAACAGACTTTTTGGAAATAATACATACTTGTGTATGCGGTCTGATGAGTGTTGATGCTCGCGGCGGGTATCGTTTTTTTCTGACCTTCATAGATGATTTGAGCAGATATGGGTATATCTACTTGATGAAACATAAGTCTGAAACATTTGAAAAGTTCAAAGAATTTCAAAGTGAAGTGGAAAATCATCATAACAAGATAATAAAGTTTCTACGATCTGATCGTGGAGGTGAATATTTGAGTTATGAGTTTGGTCTTCATTTGAAACAATGCGGAATAGTTTCGCAACTCACGCCACCCAGAACACCACAGTGTAATGGTGTGTCCGAACGTCGTAACCGCACTTTATTGGATATGGTGCGATCTATGATGTCTCTTACTGATTTACCGCTATCGTTTTGGGGTTATGCTTTAGAGACGGCTGCATTCACGTTAAATAGGGCACCATCTAAATCCGTTGAGATGACACCATATGAACTGTGGTTTGGCAAGAAACCCAAGTTGTCGTTTCTTAAAGTTTTGGGCTGCGATGCTTATGTGAAAAGGCTTCAACTTGATAAGCTCGAACCCAAATCGGATAAATGTGTCTTCATAGGATACCCAAAGGAGACTGTTGGGTGCGCCTTCTATCACAGATCCGAAGGCAAGATATTCGTTGCTAAGAATGGATCCTTTCAAGAGAAGTAGTTTTTCTCGAAAGAAGTGAGTGGGAGGAAAGTACAACTTGATGAGGTAATTGTACCTGCTCCCTTATTGGAAAGTAGTTCATCATAGAAATCAGTTCCAGTGATTCCTACACCAATTAGTGAGGAAGCTAATGATTATGATCATGAAACTTCTGATCAGGTTACTACCAAACCTCATAGGTCAACCAGAGTAAGATCCGCACCAGAGTGGTACGATAATCCTGTTCTGGAGGTCATGTTACTTGACCATGACGAACCAACGAACTATGAGGAAGGGATGATGAGCCTAGATTCCGCGAAATGGCTTGAGGCCATGAAATCTGAGATGGGATCCATGTATGAGAACAAAGTGTGGACTTTGGTTGACTTGCCTGATGATCGGCAAGCCATAGAAAGTAAATGGATCTTCAAGAAGAAGACCGACGCCAGCGGTAATGTTATCGTTTATAAAGCTTGACTTGTTGCAAAAGGTTTTCGACAAGTTCAAGGAGTTGACTATGATGAGACTTTCTCACCAGAAGCGATGCTTAAGTCCGTCTCGAATCATGTTAGCAATTTCCGCATTTTATGATTATGAAATTTGGCAAATGGACGCCAAAACTGCATTCCTGAATGGATTTCTAGAAGAAGAGTTGTATATGATGCAACCGTAAGGTTTTGTCGATCCAAAGGGTGCTAACAAAGTGTGCAAGCTCCAAATGATCCATTTATGGACTGGTGCAAGCCTCTCGGGGTTGGAATAAACGTTTTGATAGTGTGATCAAAGCATATGGTTTTATACAGACTTTTGGAGAAGCCTGCATATACAAGAAAGTGAGTGGGAGCTCTTTAGCATTTCTAATATTATCTGTGGATGACATATTGTTGATTGGAAATGATATAGAATTTCTGGATAGCATAAAAGGATACTTGAATAAGAGTTTTTCTATGAAAGACCTCGGTGAAGCTGCTTACATATTGGGCATCAAGATCTATAGAGATAGATCAAGACGCTTAATTGGACTTTCACAAAGCACATACCTTGATAAGATCTTGAAGAAGTTCAAAATGGATCAGTCAAAGAAAGGGTTCTTGCATGTGTTACAAGGTGTGAAGTTGAGTGAGACTCAATGCCCGACCACTGCAGAAGATAGAGAGAAAATGGAAGTCATTCCGTATGCCTTAGCCATAGGTTCTATCATGTATGCAATGATGTGTACCAGACCTGATGTGTGCCTTGCTATAAGTATAGTAGGGAGGTACCAAAGTAATCCAAGAGTGGATCACTGGACAACGGTCAAGAACATCCTGAAATACCAGAAAAGGACTAAGGATGTGTTTCTCTTTTATGGAGGTGACAAAGAGCTCATTGTAAATGGTTACGTCTATGCAAGCTTTGACAGTGATCCGGATGACTCTAAGTCACAAACCGGATACGTATTTATATTGAATGGTGGAGCTGTAAGTTGGTACAGTTCCAAACAGAGCGTCATGGCGGGATCTACGTGTGAAGCAGAGTACATAGCTGCTTCGGAAGCAGCAAATGAAGGAGTCTGGATGAAGGAGTTCATATCCGGTCTAGGTGTCACACCTAGTGCATCGGGTCCAATGAAAATCTTTTGTGACAATACTGGTGCAATTGCCTTGGCAAAGGAATCCAGATTTCACAAGAGAACCAAGCACATCAAGAGACACTTCAATTCCATCCGCGATCAAGTCAAGGAGGGAGACATACAGATTTGAAAGATACATACGGATCTGAATGTTGTAGCCCGTTGACTAAGCCTCTCTCACAAGGAAAACATGACCAACACCAAGACTCCATGGGTGTTAGAATCATTACTATGTAATCTAGATTATTGACTCTAGTGCAAGTGAGAAACTGAAGGAAATATGCCCTAGAGGCAATAATAAAGTTGTTATATATTTCCTTATACCATGATAAATGTTTATTATTCATGCTAGAATTGTATTAACCGGAAACTTAGTACATGTGTGAATACATAGACAAACAGAGTGTCCCTAGTATGCCTCTACTAGACTAACTCGTTAATCAAAGATGGTTAAGTTTCCTGACCATAGACATGTGTTGTCATTTGATGAATGGGATCACATCATTAGAGAATGATGTGATGGACAAGACCCATCCGTTAGCTTAGCACTATGATCATTTAAGTTTATTGCTATTGCTTCCTTCATGACTTATACATGTTCCTATGACTATGAGATTATGCAACTCCCGAATACCAGAGGAACACTTAGTGTGCTATCAAATGTCACAACGTAACTGGGTGATTATAAAGATGCTCTACAGGTGTCTCCGATGGTGTTTGTTGAGTTGGCATAGATCGAGATTATGATTTTTCACTCTGAGTGTCGGAGAGGTATCTCTGTGCCCTCTCGGTAATGCTCATCACATAAGCCTTGCAAGCAATGTGACTAATGAGTTAGTTACGGGATGATGGACTACGGAACGAGTAAAGAGACTTGCCGGTAATGAGATTGAACTAGGTATGATGATACCGACGATCGAATCTCAGGCAAGTAACATAACGATGACAAAGGGAACAACGTATGTTGTTATGCGGTTTGACCAATAAAGATCTTTGTAGAATATGTAGGAGCCAATATGAGCATCCAGGTTCCGCTATTGGTTATTGACCGGAGATGTGTCTCGGTCATGTCTACATAGTTCTCGAACCCGTAGGGTCCGCACTCTTAACGTTCGATGACGATTTGTATTATGAGTTATGTGATTTGATGACCGAAGGTTGTTCGAAGTCCCGGATGAGATCACGAACATGAGAGGAGTCTCGAAATGGTCGAGACATAAAGATTCATATATTGGAAGGTTACATTCGGACACCAGAATGGTTCGGGTCGTTTCGGATGAGTTTCGGAGTACTGGGGGTTACCAGACCCCCCCGGAAGTTATTGGGCCTCATGGGCCTAGTGGTGGAAGAGAGGAGGCCGGCCAGGGAGTGGTGCGCCCCCCTAGCCCAAACCGAATTGGACTTGGGTTGGGGGGCGGCCCCCCTTTCCTTCTCTCATCCTCCTCCTTCCCTCCTCCTACTAGGAATAGGAAAGAGGAGGGGAATCCTACTTGGACTAGGGAGTCCTAGTAGGATTCCCCACGCTTGGCGCCCCCCCTTAGGGCCGGCCACCTCTTCCCTCCCCTCCTTTATATACGTAGCCAAGGGGCACTCCATAGACACACAAGTTGATCTTTTAGCCGTGTGCGGTGCCCCCCTCCAAAGTTACACACCTCAGTCATATCATCGTAGTGCTTAGGCGAAGCCCTGCGCAGGTAACTTCATCATCACCATCGCCACGCCGTCGTGCTGACGGAACTCTCCCTCAGAACCAACTAGATCAAGAGTCCGAGGGACATCACCGACACTACAAAAAAAAGACACATCCGTGACATTTTGGGCCGAACAATTTTTTTTTCTGTCATACATATGAAACTTCTATGACGATAATTGTGACAAAACCCGGTATCATCATAGATGTGGTTTGGATGAACAGTGAGCGTTGGGGGGGGGGGGGTTGGATGAACAGTGAGCGGTGGCGTTGCCTCTAGATGAACAGGACCCCGTGGTGTGGAGGGCTGGATGTACAGTAGACGATGGAGGGGTGGCCGTGGAGGGTGGTTGAACAGACCCGTGGTGTGGAGGGCTGGATGAACAGAGACGGTGGAGGGGTGCCCGTGGAGGGGTGGTTGAACAGAGCCGGTGGAGTAAGCGCGGTGGAGGCCGGATGAACAGGAGCCCGTGGAGGCCGGAGGAGGTCGACGGTAGCCCGTGGAGGCCGGAGGAGGTCGACGGTGGAGATGAATAGTATCCCGTGGAGTCCTGCTTTGCGGTACGCCACACCTCCCGGCGAACAGGACTCCCGTTTGAGCGTGGCGCCCAACACAAGTCCGTTTGGCCTGCTTTTGCGGCACGCCACACCCTCCCAATCAACAGACCCCGTTGACCGTAGGAGGTTTGTTTCGTCCGTTTTGCGTACGCCACACCCTCCCGATCAACAGACCCCTGCTTCGACCGTAGGAGGTCCGTTTCCTCCATTTTGCGGCACGCCACACCCTCCCGATCAACGGGACCCGTTCCGAACGTAGGAGGTCCGCTTCTCCTCTGTTGTCGCGGTACACGTGCCTCGTTTCCATCGCCTGTTCCGTCCAAGCCGGTTGGCTCCCACGCGTTCGGTTGCCTCCTGATGAACACGACACATTCCGTTGCCTCCCCATGAACACGACGCATTCCGTTGCCTCCCGATGAACACGACGCATTCCGTTGCCTCCCCATGAACACGACGATGACGCTGTTTCTCTGTTCCGACCCAGCCATGTACACGAGCCCTGGCCGTACGTATGCGCGAGTAGGCGTTGAGACCACTGCACAGATGTACGTATGTGGCCATATTT
Source organism: Aegilops bicornis (assembly GCA_021605145.1). Taxonomy (NCBI): domain Eukaryota; kingdom Viridiplantae; phylum Streptophyta; class Magnoliopsida; order Poales; family Poaceae; genus Aegilops; species Aegilops bicornis. The sequence goes on from CM038670.1 coordinate 542,393,757, forward strand.
TCTTTCTTGCACCCTCGTCGTTGTAATGCGACGTGTACATGCTACGTCGCGCGCCTCTACATCCACCAAGATGTACGCATTAACGTTCACGACCGTAATGACAACGCTACGTGACGCCGACCAAGGTTGGTCCCGACCGCCGTGCACTTCCTTGCTGCGAAGATGTAGCTGGTGGGTCCCGGTGGTCGAGGGCAAATCGTTTTTTGCTGGGACGCACTTCCTTGCGTGCGAAAGTGTAGCTGGTGGGTCCCAGCAATGTGGGTGAATTGTTTTTTTGCGGACGCACTTCCTTGCGTGCGAAGGTGTAGCTGGTGGGTCCCAGCGGTGGGGCGAATCGTTTTTTGCGGACGCACTTCCTTGCGTGCGAAGATGTAGCTGGTGGGTCCCAGCGATCGAGGGAAACGTTTTTCGAAATACGGTGGCCCGTCCGGTGGGTCCCATTGTCGGTGGAGGAATCATTATTTTGCGCGTAATAAGGAGGCACTTCCTTCTTTGCGGCCGTGGACCCGGTATCGGCCTCTCCACGTACAGTCCACATCCGATGGAAGTCGTTCCTTGACCACGTTGACCACGCCGCGCCGAGAGCACCACGGCGGTGGACGACGGCGAGGCCTAGGAAGGGGACAACTCAGAGCCGGGGAAGACGCAGCAGTGGATGCCCACGCGAAGAGGAGTACGAGGGTTCACTGGTTTGGCTGCGGTGTGAGGCTGCTGTCGCCGCAGAATAACAGGGGGTGTGGGTGAGTAGAGAGATGGCCTGGCCAGCGGTGGGAGTAGTAGGGGGCGGTGAGGCCTCCGCGGCATCACAGCCGGCCACGGGAGGTAGGAGCACGCGGCACGACCGACGCTGGTCTGGGCGGCTGGAGCAAGAAGACCAGAGGTTGAAGAAGCACTACGGCGGTTGGATGAACATCGTATGGTAACAGGAGCTAGAATCATTCATATTGACTAAGTTGACAAAGCCCTCCGTCCCCGTCAACTTGGTAGGCCCACAAGTCAGCCTCCCACTATGCTGGGTTCCACCAAGGTGGGGAGTATTCATTTTTTTGTGCGTAATAAGGAGGCACTTCCTTGCATGCAAAGATAGCTGGTGGGTCCGACATGTCAGCGGGGGGCACGTTTTTTTCACGAAATACAAAGGCCCTTCGGTGGGTCCCAGATGTCAGGTGGAGGAATCATTATTTTGCGCGTAATAAGGAGGCATTTCCTTGTGTGCGGCTGTGGACCCACCTGTCAGCCTCTCCACGCACAGTCTACTTCCGATGGTGTCATTCGTTGACCATGTTGACCATGCTGCGCCGAGCGCATCCAAGGTGGTGGACGACGGCGAGGCCCCGGACAGCAACGAGCCGGAGATGGGAAGACGCGGGAGTAGAGTCGCAGACGGAGAGGTGTACGAGGGTTAATCGTTCTAGTGCGATGTGGTTCAAGGTCGGTGGAGAAGAACAGAGGTGTGGAGGGGTGGAGGGATGGCCTGCCAACGGTGGAGTGGTGCTTCATAGCGGTTGCATAAGCAGAGCTGCTAGCGGCAGGAGGCGGGAGGTGGTCCCAAGCAGCTACCGGAGGAAGAAGACGAGAGATTGAAGATGGATGTCTGTCGTTGCATGTAAATCCAACGGCTAACATGTCAGAATCATTTGTTGACTAAATTGACAACGACTTGCGTTGGCTTTGACCTATTGGCCCACATTTCAGCCTCCAAAAATGTGGCACGTATTCAACCCATTTTTTCACAATTTACAGTCTTTTTTTGCGTGGTAGAATTTACAGTCAATTTGATCTTTTTTTGAATTACAACCATTAGTTGGGCTGGGTGAACAAATAATGTAGCGTCCATGCGGCCCATTTATTTTATTTCCTAAAAAATTACAGGCCATTTGCACTTTCTCGAAATACACGATTTTGTTGGGCTGATTCTAATTATAATGTTGGGTTGGGCCAGCAATGTTATCAAAAAATAAAAAGGGGCTGAGCATTTTGTTATAAATATATTTAAATAATAAGTGATATTATTATATTTGTCCTTAAATCTTAACAAGCTTTTGTACACAATCACTAGAATTTTCGTGCCAAAACAATCCAGGATTTTATTTGTTAAGAAATTATTTTTATAAGTTAATAAGATGTGGGATATTGTTTTCTTACATATGTAAGTATGTGTTAAATATATGATGACAATAAAAATAATATATAATAACATATAAAATAATTTAAATCTATATAATATAGTTAGAAGGGAAAGATAAGTTGGACCTGGCGTTCCTATTCTTATATAGAAAAATAGAACAAAACCTATGCGTTTTTTCAAAAAAAATACATAAATTGGGCTGCCAAAAATAAAACCTCGGATGGGAGGTCCATAGGCAGGCCTATGGACCTCCCATCCGAGGTCGTGGGCTGCGCATGTTAAAAATGAAAGCCTAGACGGGGCAGCCCAAAACCACGTCCAACACTTGTCAAAACTTTGTCCCTCGTTTTCTCTGTGTTTCGCACACTCGACATTGTGTGGGCATTTTGACTGTGCATCATATAAAGATGTGGTATGCATGAATGTTGATTAGCATGATGTTAACTGGTTGGTAGTTCCATTTTCGACCATGAATAAAACTTCCAACATGATGTTAAACCTGTTTGAAAAGGCCGTGTTAATATAAATGCTCGCCTCACGAAGTTGCGATTTCTTATCTGAATCGAACTTGCAGTTCTTATCTGGCTGAAACTTGCGCTTTCTTCTCCGAGAATCACATTGTCTGCACTTTTATACTCCTATGAAACTACATTTTAAGTGCTAAAAATAGATCTCTAGAATTCATAAAATACTTCATATGCTCAATATCGCAAATCTGAAATTCAAAAGACATTCATATCTGAAAGTACTCTCAAAATACACAACACAAAACACAATTCACAACCTGCAAATACTGACAACCCTAAGCTCCTCTTGACAATTCACAACCTGCCCGACTATTGGGCTGGGGGGGGGGGGCAGCCCCCTCCTATTCCTTGGCGGCAGACAGCCGCCCCGTGAGACGATGTGAACGGCGAGGGAGACGATGGCGGGGAAGCATCGTCGGGCCAACTACTTTTCTCCTCTTGCAGTTGGGTTCGGTCAACGAAGACTCCACCGGCTCGGTCTGGCAGGACACCCTCACAAATGGCACCTTGTAGATGCTCGATCCTTCAATCTCTGGTGGATGCTCCATCTGGGATCGATACTCCCACCACCGCTCCCTCACGATCGGATTCGGTGAATCTGCTTGCTCCATGGCCCGGAGGAGCAGCTCTATGTACTCCGTATGACTCCCTCCAGGAAGTATCGCCGCCTTTTTTCGCTCTGTTGCCGATATTTGGCCATGGATGTCGCTGTCGCCGCTAGTTGGTCCTTGTTGTCAAACCAAGACTGTATCTCCAACATCCTAGCTAGCTTCACAGGGTCGCCGTCTGCGATCCTCACGTATCGTTGTACTCCTCCATCGATCTACTTCTCCACAACACCTTCACTCGCCGGCGGTGGTTTGTGAATGGAAGAGGAGAGGAGCAGCGCTGGTTTTGGATTAGAACGGGAGAGGAGTGATGCTGGTTTTGGACTGGAACAGGAGAGGAGGGGTGGTGGTTTTGAAATGGAAGAGGAGAGGAGCGGCGCTGGATTTAGATTGGAACAGGAGAGGAGCGGCGGTGGTTTAAGAGGAGAAGAGCGGAAGAGCGGCGCTGGTCTTGGAAGTATTTTTTTGTTGTTTTGCGTATTTTGGGTCAAAGTTTGACCACGTACTGTATTTAACAAGCAAAATGTGAATGCATGTCACCAAAAGTTGTATCGTTTGGTTCGTAACTGAATGCACTTTCAAATATACTATTTTTGCAACGTATAACATATATTTTATGTGCGAAAATCATGGTCAATTATGACCCAGAATAAAAGGGAGACTAGTTAATGTGGGGTCGCTTTCTTAATTGAAGGGTAAATTGATTTTGATTTTGATCCGATCCAGCCGACCCTCTCGCCTAATCCTAAATCGCTGTCAGACGCCTCCTCTCCCTCTTCTCCATTTCAAAACCACCTCCTCTCCTCTCCATCATCTCCATTCCAAAACCACCGTCTCGCCTCTCCATCTTCTGATCTTCTCCATTGCAAAACCACCTCCTCTCCTCTCCATCATCTCCATTCCAAAACCACCGTCTCGCGTCTCCCTCTTCTGATCTTCTCCATAGCAAAACCACCTCCTCTCCTCTCCATCATCTCCATTCCAAAACCACCTTATCGCCTCTCCCTCTTCTGATCTTCTCCATTGCAAAACCACCTCCTCTCCTCTCCATCATCTCCATTCCAAAACCACCGTCTCGCCTCTCCCTCTTCTGATCTTCTCCATTGCAAAACCACCTCCTCTCCTCTCCATCATCTCCATTCCAAAACCACCGCCTCGCCTCTCCCTCTTATCTATTGCAAGACCATCGTCTCTCCTCCCATCTTCCAAAGCTAGCACCGACCACCTGTAAGGACATCTATGGAGAGGATGCAAGAACGAATCAGGCAGATCGCCGTCGGCGACTGTGCAAAGTTAGCTGTGTTGAAGGAGATCCTTAGTTGGTTTGACAATGAGTGGGAGATTTCGAGGACGGTGCAGGCCATGTGGCAATGTATGCGAAAGAGCGAGACAACGGCGATGAGGGCGGCGATGTACATGTACTCCTCGACGGCAGTCACGCCGCAGTCCTCTGAGTTCATCGAGTATCTCCTCTGGGATATGGAGCAGACAGATTCGCCCGAGGCGACAACAGCGGAGGTGGTGGGCGACAGTCGAAGGTCGAGCACCCAGAGGATAACGAATCGATCAAGTATGGTGTGTCGTTCGTGAGGGTGCAGAGCCAGCCGGAGCCACATGAGTATTCATTCTCCCACCGCAAGAGGAGGCCGGATGGCGCGACGTCGCTTCCCCACCATTCTCCACGGTTCCCTCGACGCTCGCCTCGTTTCAACGGCGGCGGTAGGGTTTAAGGTAAGCTTCACACTAACCTAATCTTCCACCTGCTAATGCTTACAATCAGTGTGACAGCTAATGAAAATCATGCTTACAATCAGTCTCCGAGTACTACGCCAATCACCCGAAAATAGCTCTGGACCTTTGGGGTCAAAGTTGTGACACAGTGTACAAATAAAGAAAAATAGATTGGTGCTTCTTCCAGAAAAGAGCACTCCCTAGAAAACTGCCAATATAAGCTACTAGTATTTGGTTAGAGGATTTGCTGCCGAGAAAGATCCGTCTACGAGAGCACCACACATCCCAATCGGGTGGTGGTGGATGCCAATGCGCATGCAGCATGGTTGGTGTCGATAATTTTACTTGGCACACCTCGCACTCTGCATATATGCCGGTTCCATACGTACATTTGTGCAGTTCCACCAAAATGCAGCTGAATAACCCTGTTTGCACAGATAATGAAAAAGCGTCATTACATTATAGTGGCACTAGTTTATGAAACACACAAAATAAATAGAAGAAAATATTGCGATAGTATCATAGTATGCCATGTCATGAGGGCGAGATGGGCCTACGACGCCTCATACTGATGCGCCTCATCTTTGGACATCGTCCCAAGTCTCCCAGATACACCTTCGCGGTGATGAACATCAAGTACAGCGGTAGTACAAGGAGGCACCTTGAGACATTCAAATCTCTATTTTTGTACATAGCAACTAAAATTAAGCACCCCGGTTTGCGTAAACGCTTAAACATTAACAATGGGACTAGTTGATGAAACATACTTTAACAAAGAGAAGCACTTTCTTTATCTACATTGGAAATGAAATGATAGAGATGACACTCGCTCTATTTTAATCAGTATTATTACTTCATTTTATCAAGGACACTAGGGTCGAAAGGTGGCAAACGAGGTGTACCGTATGCCGCAAGGATGGGGCCGGGTGCTTAGATCAGATGTCAAGCTGGCTCTTTCACCACCAACATGGATGATTCAATTCATGGGACCTTTTGGTGCAGTTCACCTAAAATGAAGCGATGTCCCGTGAGCTAGCAGCTTCTTCTTCAATTTTTTTTAAGAAAAGGGCTCCAGCCCCGGTTCCATTTCCATCAGAAAACGAAACCCACAGAGCTTCTTCTTCATTAATTGCAATAAAATTGAGCAACATCAAGGTTGGTTGTGAAGCTCCTGGAATGCACAACTATAATTTTGATATCATTTGTGCAGTTCAACTAAGATCGAGCGTGAAATGTATATCTCTGTTTGCACAAAAAAGGTGGAAAGGAGGGTGACTAACAAGTGATGAAACATGCATCAAATGAAAAGAAGCATGATCCTTATCTCAATGGCAATCCTACAAGGACAAGAGCAATTTCTAAAGCAAAGGCATTGCTAGATATTAGTTTGGGCATTAGGATTAACTATGACAACCGTTAAATACGACATTACTTTGGGCACGGGAGAGTAGGCGGACCAGATGACTTGCATTTCTAACGAAAAGAACCAACTTATCTTAATGGGAAATTTTAGCGGGACATGTAAAGAAGTGCCATTGATTCATATTATCGAGGCATTACATTGAAAACAACATTGGTTTAACGTGTCCTTACTTTTAACGGTCGATCGCTACATTTTACCAGTGGTTACATAAGAGTGGCTCGGGGCAACAAACATCAGAACAGGATATCTGGGTTGGTCCCATTTTTGTTCGGTATAGTCACCTTATACCGTGTGAGGCTAGCAAATCTAGTGCTAGACTTACTCTGTTGACTTGTCCCCCAGTCCCCACTTTCTTTCCTTTTTCAACCAATAGATCGGGTTTATATTGAGTTCGTACTGCGCTTCCCTTTATTTCCCTATTGGACCTAGAGACCAGTTGGATAGTCAGTCTCTGCTACTTTTCACCCCCATTATTTCCTCTTTCGACCAAGTCCTAGATTCACGTAACAAATCCTCCCCACCCCCTTTATTCCTTGTTTGAACCAAGTAGTACTAGATTCGAGTGCATGAACTAGTTTTACCTCTTAAACGTAAAAAAATTAGGTGGTTTTTGAACAGCCGGTCGATCCTATCTACGAGGGCACGAGAAATAGTAAAAGATACAAATGCAGCAACGTCAGGAGCTCGGGAAGTAGAGCAAGGCCGGTTTCGAAGGAAGTTATACCTGATGGTCGACGGGATCTCGCTAGGTGGGCGGCGGGAGGCGGGATCTGCCCACACTACAGCAGCGAGGAAGAAGGGGTCGGAGGCCCTCCCTCGCCAGCGGTGTTGGGGAGAGAACGGCAAGGCAAGCTGATCGGGACGCGCCCAGCAGTGGGTAAGAGTCGTCGCCGAGGACGACCGCGTGAACGTTGCACCTTCTCACCTTCCCCGGCGGAGAGGATCCGGCTGGATCTGTGACCAGCGGTGAGCAGAGAGAGAGAGAGAGAGAGAGAGAGAGAGAGAGAGAGAGAGTGGCCACCACTATCGTGTTTAGATCTGGAGAGGCGGAGACAGTGTGAAGAGAGCAACACTAGCAAGCAAGCGCAGAGGCTCCTGCCTATATAGTGGAGTAGTACTAGTTTTCTTTTGTCTACTGGAGCCGGCTTGACCTCGTCAATGACTATCGAGAAGTCTTCATGCACGTGGCCCAGAGGCGCAGTTGTCGTCATTTTGATCTGAAGTGCCGGATTATAACATATACGAAAAAATGCCACATGACAAGAAATCATAACCTCACTGCCCAAAGGAGACAACATGAATCCCGACGGACAAACTAGACGAGGAAATAAGATCAAATTAAAGATAAACTCGTAGAAAAGGGGTCCGTCGATAGATGTCCTAATTAACATAGCCGGCTTGACCTAGATGGCAGCCGAGTATAGTCACTGTTCGTGCATGTGCCCCCAAGGACTAGCCCAACTCAGTTGTCGCTGTTTAACCCTCGCAGTGATCCGAAGCACATGACACCTAATTTTGCGAGATGACAAGAAACCTTTTTTTAGTTTTCTCACCACAACTACAGCCATGTACAACACAGCCTGCACGATATGTAGACGATAGCCAATCCAGGCGTGTCTGCTGGAGTCTGGTCACATGCATGGACGAACTGATCTTCCTTGTCTTGCAGGGATCGTCCAGGCACCAACGTAGTACAACACTTCTCTAGTACTATTGCTCGTCTCCCTCTTCTATTAAGTCACCCGACTTGCGGGGCCGGGGAGTGTGCCTATGGTCGGTTCTCAATTGCCGTCCCACATGTGTGTGCGAACGCAATATGACGCGCATTCCATTCGGAGAGCACCGTGCCAGACCGACCGACCGTCTGGGGTGCGAGGCGAACGCGACGGGCGTGTTGTATACTCTGTACATGTGTACCGCCGTTTTCTAGACGCTTTGCTCCATGGCGCGGGCGCAATCCATGGATACAAAATTAGTATACTATATACTATTTAAAATTCGAGGGCGGGGCTTTTCCTGCGCGGTAGGCGGCGGGGCAGTTCCGCCTAGTCGGTTCGACAGAGACGCGAGAAGACGAGGGAATAGGCTGCTGCAAACGTAGGGCTGTGTGATTTGACAATGAAGTTACTTTGGACAGGTGGGGCCCCGTGATTTGACTTGCCATTATCATTTTAATCATGCGGTGCTGACGGGCGTGAGTCTCCCGATTGCTGACCACCTCCATACAGTGCCTCTCCCAATGCTCCACCATGTAGTAGAGGCTGCCTCTTGCATGAGAGCCCACTTCTCCACTTTTTCCTTGCCTCTCTTTCCTCCACATATGCAAAATGCCATGTAAAGCGCACTATTGTACTTACTTGCTCCCTCACAGGTGCTTAAGCTTGCCACATAGGCATAAAGTCTGATGTGGCAAGTTAATCAAGAAGAGAGAGACTAGTTTGGTGACCAAGGAAGAAAGCGGTGCTAAGCGTGTACCTAGGTGAAAAGACAATTTTGAGTCTATAGCTAATTAAATGAAGCAAACTTAGCAACACCATTTCATTGGAAGAGGTCACTCCTTGGCAAATGCAATAAATACTAGTACTCACATGTCCCATAATATAAGAACGTTTTTGGCACTACACTAGTGTAAAAACGTTCTTATATTATGGGACGAGGGAGTAATCTGAAGAAATAGATAGAGAGGAGTAAAAAAAATATACACTTATAGCCAACCTTATAGCTAACCTTGTTGTAGTATGAGTGACTAAGTGATGACTATGTATGACATGCCAACATCAGATAGCCTAACGCACCATGTTAAATCTCCTAGGGCGCGACCGCGCGTGCGACGCGACGGTCATGGTAGGTGCGACCATGATACGGGTCTTGGCAGCCCTTGGATCTGAGATCAAACGGTCGCATGATAAGTTGCTGAAAATTTGCAGAATAACCTCCCATGACAATCGGCAAATTTCCTCCCGCGGGCCGGAGTAGGTTTCTCGGTTTGCATGTGGGTTTAATGGAGGCGAGGAGGCGAGTTCAGCCGGGCGTGCAGTGGACGGCACAGTACTATTCGATTTGACAACTACAACTAGTATATTATAAAAAACAAAGAAGAGTAGTAGAGATAGAGATAAGAATAGAGACTAGGGAGGAGCACCATTCGTGGGCTACTCCTGCGCTCCATTCGGCGGGCGCTGTTGACATTTGGGGAGCGCACTCTCGCGACTGCTAGCAGCCACGACTTCACTGACGACGACTTCTTCCCCGACCTCGGCAACCTCTTCCTCAACGACATGGGCGACAACCTCAACGCCAATGGTGCTGCTCCCGTTGCATCGTATGTGTTTCTGTCCTTCCTGTTGGAAATCGTGGTAGAATTTATGTTTCTAGTCTGTGTCCTAGACTCGATCTGTTCATCTACTATGCTAGTCCGCATGATTGTTTTAATCTCTGTTATAGCCGTCATGATTTATTTTGTAGAAAATCTCGTAGTAACTTGCTCATATATTCAACTGGCGAAACGTCCCCTACAACCACTCCCGTTTCATGGACGGCCTGGTCGATGCCTCCAAGGATCCCTTCGCTTCATCGCTATGAGTGCCGGTGCCGTTTTGGGGCTCGCCCGGCGGACATCGTGCATCACCGACGCAGCGCGTCTGGCGATCACCATCGCCCTTGGCGAAGAACATCAAGTACGAGACGTGCTACCCGTTCACCGTGTCGGAGTCATTTGGAGGATCAGCGCCGCTGCTAGTCTCGGAGGAGGACGGCAGCGTCTTCCTCTTGATCGTGGCCACCGGCGAGGCTCAAGCAGCCGCCGCCACATCTCTGTAGTGTGCGTCGGGCGGCGCGCTGATCTTGACATCGACACAAGGCTGATGTACGGGTGCATGCTCACTATTACTACCCTCGGAGGTCCGTGGGCGGCGACATCAGCTACGTCAAGCTAACTTGGACTCTGCCGAGCTGGGACCTTCCCCGATGTGGACATGGAAGACGCATGGTATTATTTGACCCCAACAATGTGCATGGGGACTCCAAGGAGGTTCACCTGGACATATGCATTACTAAGTTAAATGTTGATCATTAGTCTTCGCTCAATGTAGTCCGCTGTCTAAGCATGTGGAGACTTCCATGCATGATCTTGCTCTATTGGAGTATCGCGCATGAATAAAAGTGTATCCATTTATGGTTTAGTCTAGAATCTTCCATGTATGAATTTTTACTACATTACCGGTGAAAGACTTATGATGAACCATTTCCTGCAAAGCGCAATAAGAGTTATTTCTTCACAAGTTTTGGTTGCAGGTTGAACCCGGATGTTTCTGAGCTCTAGAGATGTAGTAATATCCGAAGAAACCTATCGATACCTATTACACATGAGATGACCCCCACATCCTTTGTCAAAATAAACAACACCCCGATCAATGCATTTCACTCTTCCAGGTAAATCTGGACGGGCACCTTACTTGCTCCTACAGGTGCTTAAGCTTGCTACATAGGCATAAAGTCCGATGTGGCAAGTTAATCAAGAAGAGAGAGACTAGTTTGGTGACCCAAGGAAGAAACGGTGCTATGCGTGTGTACCTAGGTGAAAAGACAATTTTGAGTCTATAGCTAATTAAATGAAGCAAACTTAGCAACACCATTTCATTGGAAGAGGTCACTCCTTGGCAAATGCAATAAATACTAGTACTCCCTGTGTCCCATAATATAAGAACGTTTTTGGCACTACACTAGTGTCAAAAACGTTCTTATATTATGTATGGAGGGAGTACGAAGAAAGAGATATAGAGGAGTAAAAAAAATGAAACTTATAGCCAACCTTGTTGTAGTATGAGTGACTAAGTGATGACTATGCATGACATGCCAACATCAGATAGCCTAACGCACCGTGTTAAATCTCCAAGGGTGCGACCGCACGAGCGACGCGACGGTCGTGGTAGGCGCGACCATGATACGGGCTGCTGGCAGCCCTTGGATCTGAGATCAAACGGTCGCATGCTAAGTTGCTAAAAATTTGCGTAATAACCCTCCGTGATAGGATATTCACCCATAGGTCTAGAATCACGCCATGCAACCGTTCGATCTTAGATCCAAGGGCTCTCGGAAGCCCGTATCATGGGAGAATGGAAAGCCACTACCTGCCGTTCGCCGCGGCAGTTCGCTCCTACTGCCCGCACATCCTTTAATACTATGGCGGTTCGCTCCTAGTCGTCCCGTCCATTCACATTACGGCAGTTCCACTAATCCTAACCCTCCTCCCAAATCCATGGCTTCCCAAATCTCCCCGATCGGCGGTGAGTACAAGGTCAGAACCATCACCGGCGATGAGTTCGACGTCATCTACACCCGTTCTTCCGCGATGGTGAAAGGATGCCTTTCGCCTGACGCATGTTCGAAGACTCAGATGATGAGTGGGTCGCTGGGCTAGATGTTGAGTACACCACAGTCCTGGGATGAGAGAAGGATCTAAATGACGAAGAGAGGAAGAAGCCCGCCATGATCCAGGTTTGCGTGCATGACTTATGCTTGGTCTACCACATATGCCATGCCGACGTTGAGTGCCAGGATTTTAAGGACTTCCTCGGGAGCAACCTAGTCAAATTCGTTACTGTAGACTTTGGTAATGACAAAGAAGTCCTCGTCGGATAGGCCTCGTTGTAGGCAACACCTTCGACCTCCAAAAGAATCGGCTGGTGTCCTCTTGTCAGCCTACAATGCTGACCCTCGCAGGAGCCATGGTTCATCCTTCAGACAAGAAACTGGAGAAACCTCCATACACGTTTCATCGTCATGCATGGCAGCGAAATGTACTAGATATAGACCACATCCAGTACGCTGCAATGGATGGCTACCTTTGTTTCAATATCTACAAGGGTTGGATGAAGAGCAACAGCCAAGTTGGCGGTTCAAGCAAAGAAGTATCAGCCAAGAGGAAGAGGGACAAGGACGAAGTCGAGGACGTGGACGAGGACTCCGAGTAAGGTGGCAGTGTCGTTGCTCACGGTGGTTCTAATGCAGTGTCTACCAGGATAGTTGCAAAGTTTAATTTCAGGTGTGCTTAATTTAATTTGAGGGGTGTGTTGTCTTTGAGCCCCAATGAGAACTATGTTATGTTTCTTCTTGTTACTTTAACTCTTCAAGACGTACATACTAGTATTTCTTACATTTCATCTTTTAGTTGGTATAGTACTACCACTGCTTTCTTCACATTATATACGTACAATATATATGGCCAACATCATATAGCCATGATTTAGTTGTCAAAGAATTTCAGGGTGCTTAGTTTTGTCAAAGAATTCCAGGGTGCTTAGGCTTATTTGAGGGGTGGGTTGTGCTGGACACCATTATTGTGACTAGCCTTTTTAATAGTACTATATGCATAATTTGGTGACAAGCGCTCTCTATATGTACCACCTTTTTTTAATTTAAAGTTTTGCTCCATGGCGCAATCCATCGATACTACTGTTGTACAAAAGTATACATTCTTTAAAAGGCTAGAGGGCGGGGCAGTCTAGCTTGGTCGGTTTCACAAGAGGCGAGGGCCTTTGTGATTTGACGGCTCATTATCATGGAAGGCGGGGCCTTGTGATTTGATTTGCTTTCGTATAAATGCGCCCGACGACCTGATCGAGGAGGAGCAAAGAACCGTGCGGTATACTCTAGTTTTCCACTGGAGTAGTACTGCGACGGAGGAGCACGAAACACGGCAGCCCAGTGCCATATGGCGATAAAAAATGATCTAATTTGCTAGTCATCTCATTGTTAGCACTGTTCTATTCATTCCCTAAAAAAACCATTGTACTATTCATGCCTCACAGAAAACGTGACACGTGCGGCGAAACACCCGAAGCAAAAGATGAAACACAGCATCAAAAGAAGAAGGAAGATTATCACCCCAAATGATCTAATTCGCCCCGGAGTCATAACTGCTTCTTCATCGCCTCCACGACCTCCATCTCCTTGTGCGTCTCCTCCGCCATCTTCTTCATTTTGTCCATGACGCGGGATTTCTCGACGTGAGCCTTCATCATCTGTTCCACGGCCGCATTACGTACCTTGACAGCTGCCGGGTGCTCGATGCGGAGCTTCGCCAACTCCTCCTTCGGTTCCATGACGAGGGCCTGCGGCATCTTCATTGAGGAACTACTATTCTCATGCAGCTTCTTCCAGCCGGCGTTCTTCTCCTTCAATAGGTCAATCTTGTGGCAGCGCTTCGCCTTGTCCTCCTGAAGTCACAAGATTTCGCCGGTCGCCTTCTTCTCCGAGGCAATGCTCTTCTTCAGCAGCATCACCAAGCCGGCGGTCAACTCCCCCTGCTGATTGAGCTCAGCGGGCATGTGATCGAGGCTCTCCTTCAGCAACTCCATCAAGCCTTGGATGAACTCCTTCTGCTTATTGAGGTGCTTATTGAGCTGATCGGGCATGCCGTCGAGGGATAATAACTCCAGCTCCGCCGGCTCGGCATGTTCGCCTCCGCGGCTAGGGCGCTCCTGGGAGCCATCGCCTGCCCGTGAGAGATTTTTCGAGGTCTCTGTGTGGCGGCAAGCCCTCTTTTTTTTCCGCAGCCTTGGTTGTCGCTCCCTTGTTTCGAGTAGTTCTCGACCTAGAGCTCTGCTCACCGGCCATGGCAACGACGGACGAAGAATAAGCACTTATGAGGAGGAAAGGTAGAGTAATTTTCGGTTAGGTAGTTCCTCCCCTTTTTTATAACCTAAGTACTAGCACTAGTACTAATACCTGCATAGTGGGAACACGTTCAGGTTTGGTACGTACTAGTAGGTGTGAGCAGGCTTTCAAATGTGATGGGAACAAGGTAAAGATTAATTGATGGTTTTGGTTTCGAGGCCCGAAACGGCTCCCGATGAGTTTAGCTGAACATAAATTTCAAGTACTACACTGCTCAAATGCGTAAATATTATGTTACTGTCAAAAATTAGCACAAAATATGAAGGAGACCAATGGAAGTACTACTTAGCAACCCACGATTTAACTACTCGCATGCGCGCAGTGGAGTAAGACTAGCCACAGTGGGAGTAACTTCAGTAGTAACATCGAGTCCAACTCAACAAATTTGATTATGTGGCAATGAGTTAATGAGGAGAGAGGTAGTAGTAGTAACTTAGCTAGTTACTGTAACATCACATGTCCCAATGCAATATGAGTCTACAACATAATAAATGAAGCTCTGCATGTTACCACACTTATGTTACTACCCACTATGAAGGTAGTAACATAGTCTAGGGATATGTGTATGTTACTAGTGTATGTTACTCTCCATTGTAGCTAGTCTAATAATGTCTTTCTTCCGTCCTCACGTCCACTCAATTTGCATGCGCTGTATTAATTGACCATCAATGAAGTGAACGACTTTACACGCGTCAAATTATCACATGGGGTGGATCTTGGTACAAAATTGTGTCCTTGGTGTACCCAGCGATGTGCGTGCGAGGGAATGAGTGCGTGCGTGGCGTGCGTGCACATATTCACTTCGTGCATGTACCGCAAGTATGGCTCAGGGAGGACGAGTACATTCTTCTGGAACCAGCAGCACGTCACTGTGATCAATCCACGCAAGGAGGTCGCGACAACGCCTCCACATGTGCCACATGGCTTCATGAACTGTTAGAGAGACACTGTGTAGCGTGCCATTGATATTCTAATTTACGTGTTTTGCACATACTCGAAGTACTAGTAAGGTACACGTGCATTGCACGCATCATATTTTGCAACCAAATTATGAATAAATACCACACTATAGTATGTAAGCTCTGAGTCATATATGCCTGATGTAGCCCTTTGTTTAATTCTAATAGTTCATCTCATTCAAAATCACTTAGAGGGTGCTTGGATACGTTTTAGTCCCATGACTAAAAGTAGTGAGACTAAAACATGCTAGCCTCATCCATGCTTGGATCCAAATACTAAGGAGACTAAAATCAAGTTAATGAGCATTTATTATCCTGCAAACCCTCCAATCTAGAACTCGCCCGTGTTAAAGGAGATGAGTTAAATGAGGAGAGAGAGGACTAATCCACATTTTAGTAGGGGTACCCCTGACTAAAAAAAATAGTCTCAAGACTAGTTTTAGCCCCTCTTTAGTCAGGGGTGCTTGGAACTTTAGTCTCTTAAATAGACTATTTTTAGTCAGACTAAAATAAGTCCCTTGGATCCAAGCACCCTCTTAGTTTTTTAAAAAAAGCTAAGAACGCGGGAATAGGAAAAACATGGGATTACAATGGAATGTCGTCTTGAATCCTACAAGATTGTACGAGTGTTTGATTGTGCATGGAAAAAATGCAGAATTCTTTCAAAGAGGTTTGAGTGGATGGGATGTTTCCTATGAAATCTAGTGCAAATGAATCATATGGAAAAATTCCAATGGTTTAGAATCCTACGAATCAAACAACCAAGATAGGAAAAATTCCTAATGATTAGAATCCTCCAAAATTCCTTTGAGAATGCTTTGAATCAAAGAAGCCCTTAATCTATTTTATGATTCATGGAATTGTGCGTTGTAAAGCATAAAGTAAAAACAAATAATGACAATTCAACTAGAAAAAAGTTTGGCCAGTTATGATCTGTAAGATTCTAGAACAAAAGAGAACCATTGTTGTTTTGAGGTTTGTGCATTATGCTTAAGTTCAACCATGGAGTCTGCTAGATTGTACATGTGGCAAAATCCGGTGGGGGGCTAGAAGATGGTGCGAGGGGCCGAGTGGAGGGAGACTATGAAGGAATGCACAAGTGCGAGATCGATATTTAGAGAGAGGGGGCGAACACGTGCGTTGTTGCACGCAGTGGCGGAGCCATGAAAAATAAATGAGCTAGGGGGCCAAGCATTGCTAATCCTTTACGAGGAGGGTCAATTCATGAAATTAAACCTTTTTTAGCAGCAATTGTCTAATGATCACATTCATATTAGCCTTGATATATAGTGATGTTAGGGAGGGCAGGGCCCTTACACCCCTGTCTTCGCCATTGTGCACGCTGGCTCGAGAGATGAAGCGGAAGGCATGGATGACGAGAGGGGACGTTGGATATATAATTAATGTGGGTGTATTAGCTATATATGTTAATCCTATATAGAGAGGTATAGATTGATCGATGTGGACGTGGGAAAGAGGGTGAGACCTCCTTTGGATATATCGATTGATCGGTTTGTGTGGAAAACTATGAAAGACCTAGATATATACACACATACATAGAGGAACATCGATCGCTAGCATGCACGCGTGAGAGATAAAGAATGCCCGATATGATGGAGAGGGGGATGTGTGGGTGTGTGCCTTCATGGGAGACCGACCTGAAGAAAAAGATTGCATGCGTCATGATGGATAATGCCGACTGGTAGTGTGTGTGCATGCATGCACGAGAGAAAGTTAGTGGTAGAATTATAAAGAGAAGACTACTGTGTGGGTGTAAAAGAATGGGTGAGGTCATAATCAATGTAAAGTTGAATTCAAATATTTGAATAAGAGATCCTGATGTTTGAAACCCATGCATGCATGAATATAACGGAGATCTGCGGTGTGGTTTGAAACGAGCATGTTGTAATGTATACACATTGAACAAGGTCAGACTGTTTTGAATTTGAGATACCGATGGCAGACATCATTTGGCCACGTCGCATCCGTGCATGAACACACTATTCTAATTGGAGATGATGGGCGGCTTTCGCATCACATAACTATATCTATACCCCTATATATATATAATATCATATTATATTTTATATTTTTTTTATATTGTGTGCGGGTAACTTTAACTTTGAAAGATGGTCGTTGGATGAGGCGAATCCTATGGTCCAAAGATGGCAAATTTGAGCACTATTGGCCGTTGGATATCATCTAGATTCCACCAGATTTCGCCACATGTATAATCTAGAAGACTCCATGGTTGAACTTAAGCATAATGCACAAACATCAAAACACAAGCACTTCTTATTTGTTCTAGAATCATCCGTATCAGAATTGCCCAAATGTTTTTCTACATGATTTGCCATTCTTTGTTTTTACTTTATGTCTTACAACGCACAATTCCATGAATCTTAAAATAGATTAGCTTTTTTATAAAAACTAGATGATTTTGAATGAAATGAACTATAACAATTAAACAAACATCTACATCATGCACATATGACTCAAAGCTTGCATGCTATAATGTGGTATTTATTCATAATTTGGTTGCCAAATCTCATGCGTGCAATGCACGTGTACCTTACTCTAGTCTAAATGGTGTTTGTGTGTGTGTGTGTTGTGCGTGTTGAGGTGCAGATTGTATTTTTTGGGTACACGTTAAGCTTGTTCTTCCGAAATTTCAAGCCGCCTTGTTATGCCGAAAATTCAAGCTAGCGTCTTTGTCTATCGTGCTGCGAAACTCCCGCCTCTTCAACCCGCGCCTTGTTAGCCCGAAATATTTAAGATATATCTTTGTCTCGTTGTGCACCGACAATCCCTCCATATCAACCCGCGCCTTGCTATTCCGAAATTACAACGCGCGCGAAAACTCCCACATCCTGTGAAATCCCGACATGCGAAATGCCCATGGTACCCCTGAACCGAAAGAACCGCCTCAAATCGGTGGGGGGTACTTTCGTAACTTACCCCACATTTTGGACAAGCGCGTCTCTAAGCCATGGTTCCCCACCGCCATCCCATCCGCCCACCCATTCAGACACCGAGGCCGCGAAAACCGCGACGAAACCCCACACCTGCTCCGTCCGCCACCCACCGGAGCCTCTTCCCCGATGACATCGTCCACAAGAACACCTCGACGTCCCTCATCCACCGTCTGGGATGAGGATCCGTCGTCAATCTCATCGTCCACCGGTTCAGCCACCCGTCCTCGACCTCCAAGGAGCTGCCCAAGCGTTCCCCTCATCTTTCGCGCCACCTCCATTCCCACACCGCCGTCATCACCGGCACCACCGGAAGAGCATCATCATCACCGGTTCCTCGGATGAAGCTGCGGCCTAATCAGCGCCACCAAAGAGGTGGTACCCAAATCGCCGCATTTTCTTCTTGATTCGATCTCACGGTGCTGCGGCGCCGGTCCCGAAAGCCGACACACGGCGGCTCCATCCACGGCGGCGTCGCCGCCACTTCCTCCACGGCGTCGTTCCTCGCGGCGGCGTCCACATCGAGGGAGCTGCTGCTGCTTTAGCTCTCGCTTCATGCTCTTTCTGCTCTTGCTCTCGGTCCCTGCCTGGTCTGCTCTTGCTATTCTCTTGCTTTCGCGCTTGCTCTCGCTCTTGCTCTTGCTTGCGATTCTGCTCCGATTTGGCTACACTTGATCGACTGAATCGACTTTTGGGTCGATCGATTTTCAAGGGTGGGCTCGCGGGCGAAGGAAGAACCAGCCAGAAGGAGGGGGCTCGCCGGAGAGGTACCCCACTATCTATCTTAGGGTTCAGATGGCGGCGGTGGTCGCCGACGGTGGCGGGCGTTACGGGCGGTGGCGTGGGGATCGCTGGAGAAAAAGCTCGGCACGTGGGGGCCTAGAGGGATGGCCGGGGCGGCGGTGGACCGGCGGTGGGGAGTGTTTTCGGGGCGGGTGGGGCGGCGCACCGCCGGCCGCGGGCGGCGGGGGGCTGCTATTTGGCCGGTGGTGGCTGGCGGCTCAGGGGGGTGGAGGTTGAAGATGAACCGCAGGCCCTTGATTTCGTATCCAACGGCTGCAAAATCGACTGACCAGAGATGCCTCACCTTGCTAGTGCGTTCAGTTTCGACAGCAAAATTCAGTTTCGACAGCAAAATTCAGTTTCGACAGCAAAATTCAGTTTCGACAGTTAAGTTCAGAGATGAGCGGCTGATGTATTTTACATCTAGCACTTTGTGGTTATATATTTTACGTCATGTATTGGAGATGCTATTAGAATTCCACTCAGGTTAACGTTGTTCGTTGTCTCTCTTGTCCTGCTTCAGCCTTGGCGTCGTCCAACTCACCGGAGCTACTCCAACGACGAAACCCTCCATCACAATGAGCAGTACCTCGAGCTCCATCTCCGCATCGCCTAAGATCTTCTTCCCCTAATCCGACAAAGCAAAGTCAGCCGGAGCATCCTCACCGCCAACCCAATCACGCCGAGATCGACATGGCTTCGCCAAAGAGGTTGTACACTTGTTGCATCTCTTTTTACTCTACATGTTATATATATTGTCCATCGAGCACTCGTAGTAACGGGAAATACAATTATTTTATCCTACTATATGACAAGCGTTGAGGTACCGTGCATAACTTAGCTATCTGTGATGGACTCTCTTGAACGCCATCATTATTTATCTCTGTGCGTTTGAGTACATGCATTTGTCGATGGGCCTGGGAGTTAAGCTAGTATGGCAGTGGCCTGGGTCCAAAGTAATATAAGTAGCACAAAAACATTTTTTTAGTGTAGGATTTTCCTTGCTCCAGCCTGCCTACTAGAATCGCTAGTGCTTGAAAGGAAAAGTGAATGAAAAACATAGGAATTGGAAAGTTTCCTATGGTACTACTTTTTATGAATTTGGTGCAAAGGAATGGAGCAAAGGAAAACTATAGGATTTGTTCCTTTAGTGTCTCCTTGGAATAAAAAACGTAGGAATTCTAATTTCCACTTCTCCTCCTTTTCATATTCCTTTTCATCAAGCACAAGACTAAGAGATAGTAGCATAATAGCATTATAACCGTACATTTTCTTGTGGTTTGACTTAATCTCACCATGCTTTTTTGCATCCTGTGATCTTCCAATTGTTGTGAATCAAACACTAGATTGGCAGAAATCCTGTGTTTTTAAATTCTCTATTTTGCACGTGCATTCCTATCCTATTCCTGTCTATTTCCTATCCCTGCATTGTTAGAATCCTCAAATTCAAACAAGTCCTTACTCAATTACTTCTGTTATAGATATGTGTCAAAGAAACCTTGTGTGGTTTGTCCTGATCCTGCGGCGCTGTGTTCCACCCCAGCTCAGCTGCTCCAACGACGGAAGGGTTCACCACAGCAGGGATCCGCTCTCCAGACTGTCTTTCGCCGCCTCAGATCTTCTTCCCCGCCGCCGGCAGCCACGACAACTGCATTACCATCATCAACTGAGTTGATGACCTTGAGGACTAGACGGGTCCGCAAGAGAGGTCGCACTCTTCCGTGTCTTCTTACGTTATGCGTCGCTTAATATGATGACATGCTACATTATCGTCGTGTTCACCTATTAGACTCCGAGTCAGGTCCAAACTAATGTTGAAACTTGAGTTTTTAAATGGTTGTGGGGTACATATTGGGGCAGCAATCAATACTATCATCTACTATCTAGTTAATCTCCGGTGTCTACTATGAGTTTCATGTTGGGTGCAAACAAACATTAAAGGAGCCATTATCTGTATTTTTAACTAAAGCTATTATCCGCACATATCATTGGTTTTGGGTCTATCCACGCTTGCTACCATCACTCCTGGATTTGTGCATGCACTCCTTACATAATCTCACTATGTTTTATTCCTATGCATGCCGGTTATTGTACACAATGGAACTGATCATGTAGAGCAAAAGAGACGAGCCTTGCGTGACAATAAAATTTCATGCAGGCGCTGCTCCATGGTGGGCGAAGGAAGCCCCCTCCACCCATTTCGGATCGTAATCAAGAGGAAGGTAACTGCTCGAGGGGATTCGTATGAGAAGACCACTCCTATTTACCCCATGAGGTCTTCGCTCTAACTTGGCATGCTGATGTTGGTAATATCATGCATATGGTGCCTTACATTGCTTATTGTATACATTAAAGATGTAATCTGCTTAGTTTAGACATGCTTTGTGTCAATGCCATCTGTTTAGTTTCTTTATCGTATATGTGAATCATGCCATGCCATCTTGTCTAGCCAGGCATCATATATGTGAATTTTGCAATGCCACCCTGGTTAGCCAGTCAACTTATATGTGAATTATATCATGCCATCATTTTTTTTATTACGTATTAAATTTGTTAACAATTTTAGTACATTCAATTACTCTTCCTGTGCATCAGCCATTCGGCACGGTCATGGAAAAATCTGGAGTGGAAACAAGGTTTTCAGAGCAGACAATGCTATCTGACGAAGCGCATGTCTTCTTTGGTTACCGATAGCTCCTCGGAGGAGGATTCAGAGATGATGACCAGTCATATTCCCCCTCCCTCGAGGTGCATGCCCTAACTTGGCAGGGTTATGTTGCTCATATCGTATGTTATGGTATCTTGCATTGCTATGTCATTTGCTTACTTTAGACATGCTTTGTGTGAATGCCACATTGTTTAGTGTCTAATTACCATATATGTGAATTATGCAATGCCATCTTGTTGCAAGACATTATATATGTGAATTATGCAATGTTATCTTGTTGCAAGGCATTATGTATGTGAATTATGCAATGCCATGCTATTTAGGCAAGCGTCATATATGTGAATTATATCATGCCGTCCTTTTTTTTTGTACTTCTCATTGCTTTTGTCGACAATGTTTGTATATTCAACTGCTCTTCCTGTGCATCAGCCATTTGAATTGGTGATGGAGAAATCTGGAGTGAAAGCAAGGTCTTCAGAGCAGACAATGCTACCTGCTGAAGCAGATATCTTCTTTGATTCTGAGATAGCTCTTGAGAGGAGGATTCAGAGGCGTATGACCAGTCCTATTATCCCCTCGAGGTGTATGCTCAAACTTGGCGGTTATATTAATCATATAATGCATATGTTGTATTGCAATGCTTAGTTTTTACATCATATACACAATATTGAATGCCATCTCCTTAGTTGACACATCATATATGCGATTGCCCTCTGCTCACTTCCTTAGTATATAAATCATATATTTGAATTATGTCATGCCATGATGTTTACATAGACAGCATGTATCTGAATTATGGCATCCCAACCCATTTTCTAAAGACATAATATAGTTATATCATCTCATCCTGTTTACATAGTCATCATATTTTAAATTATGTCATTCTATCCGTGAATTATATCATGCCATCATGTTTCCATCGACGGCATGTTTGTGATTTATGGCATGCCAACCACTTTAATAGACACATCGTATAGTTATATCATGTCATCATGTTTACATAGTCATCATATTTTGAAGTATGTCATTCTATCCTGTTTAGTTAGCCATGATACATGTGAAATTGTGTCATGCTATCCTGTTTAATTAGCCATCATATATGTGAAATTATGTCCTGCTATTCTGTTTGCTTAGACAACATAAATGTGAATTATTTCATGCCCTATTTTCTTCCCTACTATCCATTGCACTGTCTATCTTACAATGTCTCAGACATTCAATTACTTTTCTTGTTTATCAGCCATTTCAATTGGAGGGAGTGATGGCAGATTCGTGGGAGTAAAAACACGGTCTTGAGAAAAGATCGTACTACGTGTCGATGCAGATAGAACCACGGTTGTACTTGCCCAAGAACCAGCCCCACCACACATAACCCACACTCATGCAGATTGTACCCCTACCCAGCTTGGATGAGAACCAGCTACACCCCTTCTAACCCCAACCCCAGCAGATAGACACACCCAGTTACCGTTGACACAGCACCGTCTCCACCACAGAGCACCCAAACACGAGCAGTTAGTAAGGCAACTGCAGTGCCCAAATCACGAGGACCACCACCCCGAACCCAAAGTCAACGCTTAAATCAGAAGAAGAATTGTTCTTAGGTTAGGTTCCGTAGCTATGGTTCATACTACTTTGCTCTTGCATCACTGTATTTACTGATACCAACCAATTTCAAATTTGAAGGATGCAATTGACACTCCAATGGCGCTACAAGTATGTTTTAAACCTATTTCTTCAACGTGTTTGGTTGTTTGCTGTTGTAACTTGCTCTATGTTGATTTCAGTTTCAATTGAATAAACATTTATGTTCTCATGCCATGCACATTACAAGTGTTGTTATTGTTGTGTAGTTTCCCACACTTATATTCTGTCTATGCTGCTTTGTCTTAAATAGATATGATTCGAAATGTATCTATCTTGATTTGGCAACATAAACTAGAATGATATATGTTTGTTTCATGCTGTTATCCTGTCCACCTTACTACTGAACTGGTTTACCAAAATGAGTTTCATATACTACATTGTAAACCTGAGATGTGTTTGTTTGTTTCTCTTTTAGAACGCCGATAAAATATTGGATAAGAGTAACCTGTTATGCAATGGTAAAGGAAGTAATGCAGATAAGGTTCAAGATAGTGAGACATCCCTGTTGGTCTCCAAGAATGCTGATAAAAACTATATTGAAGACACTGAGACAACCCCAAAATCCTGTCTTGATGTAGTGTTCGAAAGTTACTTGCTACCCTTCTTTGGCACCAAACTCTTGAACTCGTTACTGAATCAGTTCGGCTTCTTGAGTCTCAACTTCAAGTGAAAGACATCGATCAGATGTTCTGTGACAGGAAGCCGAAAGACTGAGGAAGTCCCTGCAAAATTCAGATGCATACTTTCTGGTGCAATAGCAAGCGCTGGAGGATTTAAGCGCCAAACAAGAGAAAGTTAATAAGCTTGCTAAGCATCTTGCCAAAGATTATGGGTACCGTGATATTGTTTCTTGAGCTCTTCCAAGTGGTTTCAGCTACGGACTTGTTTTGTCATGGCGTTTATATCTTGATGTGTTCCCTATATTTGCACCGGTGGCGAACTTTGATGCCCAGTGGATGTAATATGTAATAGCCGTGATAGCCTAGTGTAAGTTGCTTGCTTATTTATTTCCTTGTTGTCTTGTTTATTTTTTTGCTTGTAGTCGCGCGATTCTTTTCTGCGGTTTGCTAGTGGCTGCAATAACCTATTTTTAAAACTAGGCCACAATAAACGCCACAAGAGGTGACATCGGGCCTACGGGCCATAGAAGCGATGGGCCTTCTACGGGCCGTGAAAGCGATGGGCCTTCTACGGGCCGTAGAAACAATGGGCCTTCTACGGGTCGTAGAAACAATGGGCCTTCTACGGGCGTATCATCAATGGGCCTTATACGGGTCAGATGATCGATTGGCCAAACATGGGCCAAACAGACCGCATTCTGGCCGTAAACAGGCTAGAGTTGGAATCGTCCATTCATGGGCCGACCATAACGGGCCATCGTTAATAGGCCGTATTTGATGACACTATGAAAACGGCCCAACGTATTAACGGACCACAAACGGGCCGACTGTAACCACGAGCTGAATTTAGCCCACAAGCAGAAAATGACATTAACGGGCCGTAAGTAAACGAATGCTGGAAATGAGCCCAAGAATAAATGGGCTCTAAGAAGGCCGAAAGATAACATGGGCTGGAAACGGCCCAACGGAATAACGGGCCGTTAATGGGTATAAAGTGATACCCTGTTCTATACGGGCCGCCACCACGGGCCGTTAATGGGTGTAAAGTGATACACTATTCATTACGGGCCGCTTTCACCACGGGCCATTAATAGGCCAAGAGTTACATAGGGCCTCATATGGGCCGAAGACGTCATGGGCCATACATGGGCCGGCGAAAACGGGCCGAATCATATTGGATGGCCCAGATAACGCTACTGGGCCTAATTCGAATAGGGCGTAACGGGCCTTGGGTTAGCGGGCTGTAAATGGGCTATATGCGAACATGCCGTTAATAGGCTTTCCACGGGCCGGCCCGCCACCTTTTGACCAAGTCAAACGGGCCGGCCTTTTTCACAGCAATGGGCCTCTGTTGGGCCGTGCCACGTGTCGACGTATCATAGGCGCCTTCTGTCCAATGAGTGGATGACATCTGTCCCAGCGATGAGCTGACACGTGTTTCCTCCAGCCAATGATGATTTTACACGTGGAAAATTCCCACTGGTCGGGGCGTTAACGGGTTATCGGATCCAAAACCCGACCCGATAGCTTAACGGCGTTCCGTTACGGTGGATGCCACGTGTCGGTCATCCTTGACGAAAGCACTTCTGTGACGCGCGATTTATCGTCATGGAAGTGGACACTTCCGTAATGATAATTTTGGTAATGTCATGGAACACTTCTACGACAGCACAGGTATGACTATCTTGATTCTATCATAAATTTGTCATGGATGTACATGCATGACAAAAAACGCGACCTACTGTGACAAACACGTATCATCACGGAAGTGTATTTTTTTGTAGTGCGAGCTGAACGTGTGCTGATCGTGGAGGTGTCGTACGTTCGGTACTTGGATCGGTTGGATTGCGAAGACGTTCGACTACATCAACCGCGTTACTAAACGCTTCCGCTTTCGATCTACAAGGGTACGTGGACACACTCTCCCCGCTCGTTGCTATGCTTCTCCTAGATAGATCCTGCATAATCGTAGGCAATTTTTTTGAAATACTACGTTCCCCAACACGGTTCCGGTCATGCCCACTTCTTGTTTGACAGAATTAATGCTCGACCAAGACTCGGTATAATTTTTTACCCTTTCACATTTGCACTCACAGTTTATTTTATTGTGCATATCATCATATCGTATTAGTAGGATGATAGTTAAATTGTGATGCATATTGTAGGAACAAATATTGCATGGCATAATAAATCATGCTCAAGAGTCTTTGAAATTTCCCCCGGTGGTGTTTGAAGTTGGGCAGACATCACACACTAAAAAGAAGAAAAAAGATGCGGAAGTTTACAAGCCTAGGGGTCCGAGATTCACACAGTTTGAGGATGTTTTTTGGGTGAAAGTTGGTGCAACACTAGCATGGATCCGATTTGTGGAACCAAGCAAAAAAGCGAGAAATATTGGGAATTTTTGTGGAAACTTTATCATGAGCAAAAATACTATTTGAAGCCACACCCAGTATGCACCAACCGTGTCACGTGCTCTCTTCAACATAGATGTTCGTCCATCCAAGAGGCCGTTAGCAAATTTTCTAGTTATCTCAAACAAGTTGTAGGCCGGAACCAAAGCGGCATCAGAGTTCAAAACCACGCAGCTTTGGCAGCGCCTTAGTACCATCAAGTGGAGAAGAAGTCATTCACCTTTTCTCATTGTTGGTTGAAATTGAATGGGAAACCAGTGACATACCGTCTTCAAGGAAATTGAAAATGACACGAAGAAGGTGAAGAAAAACGATGGGTCAAGCTTAGCTCAGTCAATTGGATTGGATGAGAAAGAAGAAAAGGAAAATGGTGCGTGCGTCCGAATCCGACAAGTGATGGGGAACAAGTGGAGAAGGAAAGGGTGGCACATGAAGGTACGGTGATACGTCTCCAACGTATCTATAATTTATGAAGTATTCATGCTGCTATATTATCATTCTTGGATGTTTTAGAATCATTTTATAGCAACTTTATATCATTTTTTGGGACTAACCTATTGGCCCAGTGCCGAGTGCCAATTGCTGTTTTTTGCTTGTTTTTTAGATCGCAGGAAATCAATATCAAACGGAGTCCAAACACCACGAAACTTTTTGTGGGTTTTTTATGGACCAAAAGACTCCCGATGGGCCAGAGCAGCACCTGGGGGTGCCCCGAGGGGGCACAACCCACCAGGGAGGGCCTGGGGGGCCACGCGTGCCCAGGTGGGTTGTGCCCACCTCGGTGGCCTCCCGCACCCCCTCTTTACCTTATAAATTCCCAAATATTCCAAAAACCCTCGGTTTTAACCTAGATCAGAAGTTCCGCCGCCGTAGGCATCTGTAGCCATTGAAAACCAATATAGACCCCATTCCGGCACCCTGCCGGAGGGGGGAATCATCTCCGGTGGCCATCTTCATCATCCCGGCGGCCACCATGATGAGGAGGGAGTAGTCCATCCTTGGGGCTGAGGGTTTGTACCACTAGCTATGTGTTTAATCTCTCTCTCTCATGTTCTTGAGATGTCACGATCTTGATGTATCACGGGCTTTGTTAATATAGTCGGATCATATGGTGTTTTCCCCTCTCCATCTTGTTGTGAATTGAGTTTTCCCTTTGAGATTTTGTTTTATCGGATTGAATACTTTTATGGATTTGAGAGCACTTGATATATGTCTTGCATATGAGTACTCGTGTTAAAAATGGGGTATCATATTGATTCACTTGATATATGTTTTGGCACTCAACTCGCGGATTCCCGAGGTGACATTGGGGTAATCTACGCATAGGGGTTGATGCACGTTCTTGTCTTTGTTTCTCCGGTAGAAATCTTAGGGCACACTTTGAGGTTCTTTATGTTGGATTGAGTATTATGAATATGAAATTATTTTGTGTTATTTTAGTACGAACTCTTGGATAGATCGATTGGAAAGAATAGCTTCGAGGTGGTCTCGTACCCTACAAATAATTTCTTCTTATGTTCTTCGCTAGATAGGAACTTTGGAGTGATTCTTCATTGCACTTTGAGGGGTGGTTATATGATCCAATTATATTAGCACTGTTGAGAGATTGCACTAGCGAAAGTATGGACCCTAGGCCTCATTTTCAAGCATTGCAATACCGTTTGTGCTCCGTTTTATCAATTGCTACCTTGTTGTTTTTTATTGTTCTTATTACAAAAATCAATATCTACTATCCATATTACACTCTATCACCATCTCTTTGCCGAACTAGTGCACCTATACAAATTACCATTGTATTTGTTGTGTTGGGGACACAGGAGACTTTTTATTATTTGGTTGTGGGGTTGTTTGAGAGAGACTATCTTCATCCTACGCCTCCCACGGATTGATAAACCTTAGGTCATTCACTTGAGGGAAAATTGCTACTGTCCTACAGAACTCTGCGCTTAGAGGCCCAACACATGTCTATAAGAATAAAGTTGCGTAGTAGACATCATACGGCAAGCAAAATATTCGTCACTTGGACGAGCATTTTTTATGCCAAGGAGGTGAAGAAGGAGGAGAGATACAATATGTTCATTGATATGCAAAGGGAGAAGATGGGGTTTGACTGATAGAGGTTGGCCTTGGAGCAGGAGAGGGTGGAACTGGAGAGGCAAAAGAAGGTTGCTAAATCGGAGCTTGAGCAAACTGTTTTTTTAGGAACTGGCAGGAGCACTACCTTTTTCTTATAGAAGGGATGGCGAAAAGACGCAATTTACAAAGGGGCGAGCGTTTTTCGGGAACATCGCAGAAACCACAAAAAGACTGATCTAGAAACTAGTTTAGCCAATGCCCGCGATTGGCAAGCTTCTAGCAAACGCCAGGTCACGCTGATTAATTGCGTCTAGGGCAAGTGCCGCCACTTTGCGGTGTGTCAGCCGTTGTCCAGTGAACACACGCCTATTTTTCTCCTTCCAGATCGACCAAAGCGTGTAGATGATTCTCCCACTGCGCCTCCTGCGCACCTGCTTGGACTGTGATGTCAGTTTCATGTCCCACCAGTCGGACACGTTTCCCGGCTCCGGGAGGAAGCCCGATATTGGAACGCCCTCATTTGTCCATGTGTTCACCTGGTTCCAGACCGCGGCTGTGAAGGGACGGTCCTTGCATAGGTGAGTTGTTGTTTCTGGCTGCTGGAGACATAGCAGGCACCTAGGGTTGTGAGGCCATCCCCTCACAACCAGCATATCCGTGGTGAGGATTCTTTCGTATAGAGATAGCCAGGCAAAGAATTTGCATTTGGGCTCAGCGTTTGCCGACCAGACCTTGGCCATGTTGAAACGTGAGTAGGAGCCAAAGAGTTGAGCGCCGTAGGCTGAGGCAGCAGAGTATGCCGAGAGGTGGTTAAGTTCAAGTGAATGTTGTCCTTCTGGGCAGGGAGGAGGGTGATCTGACTGATCTGATCCCAGAGAGACACGAATTCTCCCAGTTCCTGCATGGTCTGAAGTCTGGCCACCGCCCTGATCCAGTTCTCGTTTGCTAGTTCATTGAGCACCGATCTGTTCTTTCTGGAGGTGATCTTGTAAAGCTCTGGAGCTAGAAGCTTGAGTGGTCTGGGGTCCAGTTGTCATGCCAGAAGAGGGCCTTTTGCCTATTGCCCAGCGTAATGGAGGTGCACGCGCGAAAGAGGCTCATGTCTGCTTGGTCACATAGTAACTCCAATCCCACCCACAACCTCTCTGGATCAGTCCATTGTAGCCACAGCCATCGGAGACACAGGGCATGTCCAATCTCTCCAGTTCCATGATCCCAAGACCGCCCAAAAGCTTTGGGTGGCAGACGGTCCTCCAGTTAACAAGGGAGTGACCTCCCGAGATCTGAGATTCGTCCTCTTTTTGCCAGATGAAGGCCCAAATGATTTTGTCAATCTTTCTCAAAGTCCCCTTTGACAGGTTGAGAGCGGTGATTTGGAAGGTAGCCATAGCCTTGAGGACTGACTACGCGAGTGCCACCATGCGAGGCTTGTTGAGCACTTTTCCTTTCCATCCTAGAAGTCTTCCCGCGAACCTATCGATGAAGGGTTGTAGATCAATCCCTCTAAGACGGCGATAATGTAGGGGGAGCCCCGAGTAACGTCCCGGGAAGGTGGTGATCTTAGCGGGGAAGACTGACATCACATCCTGGAGGTCAATGCCGGCACATCTGATCGGGAAGACCTCAGTCTTGCTCAAGTTTGTGATCAGTCCACTTGCCTCCCCAAAGGTCTTTAGAATTGCAGAAATCGCACGAAGCTCATCCTTGTCTGGATTCGCAAAAATGCCCGCATCGTCGGCATAAAGGGAAATCCTGCATCTGGCCGTCCTTGCACGAATGGGCTTGAGGATGCCTTGTCGGGAGGCGAGCTGAAGGATCTGCTGAAGAGTGTCAATGGCCAGGATGAAAAGCACCGAAGATATTGGGTCGCCCTGACGGAGGCCCTTTGCGTGTCTGAACTTCCTTCCGGGGTTTCCGGTAAGTAGTACTCTTGATGAAGAAGAAGACACGGAGAGACAGATCTACTCCCGCCACCGTTGCCCAAACCTGAGGCGTTGCATGACCTCAAGCAGGAAGGCCCAATTAACAGAGTTGAAAGCTTTAGAAATGTCAAACTTGAGGAAGAGGCCCGGGATGTTCCGATGATGTAGGTCCTTTATGAGGTTCTGGACATGCAAGAAGTTGTCGTGGATGGAGCGCTTCTGCATGAAGGTGCTTTGGCATTTGGAGACCAATGTGGGCAGGATCGGAGCCAGTCTGTTGGGTAGGAGCTTGGAGAAGATCTTGGATAGACTATGAATGAGGTCGATTGGTCTGTAGTCCCCGACCACTCAAGCATCAGCTTTCTTTGGGAGCAAAATGATGTTCGCTGAGTTGATGAGAGAAGCACCATCTCCGCAGAGGTTAGCAAGCTGAAGGATTGCTTGAACAACGTCACTCCGAATGATCTCCCAGCATGCTTTGAAGAAGGCTCCAATAAACCCATCCGGGCCAGACGCTTTGACAGAGGGCAGCGAAAAAACCGCGTCTTTTATCTTGTCCTCATCGAAAGATGCTTCGAGATCCGAGAGATCATGCGAAGTCATCCCCGGGTTGTCCCTGTGACAATACGGGGTCTTTACCTCGAGAAAGAGAGGTTGCGGCTTGCGAGAGAGACGGAGGAGTCCAGAATCATGTTGCAGGACATCAACCTCTTGGATGATGAAGGGAAGAAGTGGTTGCTTCACATGAAGAAGATGATCAATGAGCGCGAGGAGTGAAGTTATTGATTCATTCGTGTATCGTTTATCTATGTATTACCTATTGATTTTTTTACATGTACTGAATTTATTTGGGCTACACTATTTTTGTATAGTTGAATGTAGAATTTTGTGTTGTATGATCGTCGTGCATGGATTTGCATCGATTTGGGTATCAGGATTTAGGAAGTGTGCTTGTGGAGAGAACAAAATGAAAACCTATCCGACGCTGTCCGCGGGTGTGTCTGGGCGACTGAGGGCATATAGGGACCCGGATTAGACAATTCTGATTGTATATGCTCTAACCAAAACATGTGTGAGGACCATTTGACAAAGGACCTTGGTTTCTTTTTAGCTTAAAAAGGACCATGGCTTGCTGTAATTCATGGGCTCATATCCATCCATTGAGCAATAAATTTGAAGCAAATAGTAAAAAAATCCAAACAACTCTCAAACATTTTGGCATCCAAGATGCTTGGATGCACAAGGAGCCAAGGAGCATGCAAATTTCCATAGTGTTCGGACATTTGAGGATCTATAGGGGAAAAAAAGAATCCAAACTGTGTTCTTTCTGAAACTTTCTTTCACAATCAATATTATTTTCAGTTTTGCTAAAAGACACTATAAGTATTGCACATGTAAGTCCTATGACATTGATTTTACGCTAAGATTCATGCAAGTATTTTATTTATCTTTTATTTTTTCCTTTCTAATTTAATTTAGCCATTTAGATGTGCAATAACTAGGGCACATCTAGATGTGCCATAGACAGACCCTATTATTTTTGCCACGGCCTTCTCGAATGTCCAGACATCAATTTTTTCGCATGCACATCCCATATTCAAGCACCTTTGATGGCCAAAAAGTTTAGAATATTTAAAGCTATTTATAATATATTTTTTTGATTTACTATTCACGTTCAAGTGTAGACACACTTAGGCACCGAATCGCCGCATTCCTTGGCTTGAAACAGTACGACAAGGATCGGGGAGCCGATAAAGCGATGACGAGACGTAACCAAAACCGTCCTGATACAACACATCAGTGATCTGATAATTAGCTAGAGCAGGCGGTGAGCTAAAACCCTCGCTGTACTGCGCCGCTACGTTTAGGTGAAACCCTCGCTATCATCGTACTGTACCAGCAGCTAGCTGGACTTTCCGGACGTACGCCGTTTAATTACTCCTGTCGACTAACGTAACTGCCCCAAGAAAACAAAAACAATTTGTTTCCCCGTTTAACACTAACGAAGGAACGTGTCACCGATCAGTTGCGGCGAAAAATAGCAGCCGCGCACGGATGCATGCACGTACGTGGTACCAGCTGCAGTCCAGTGTGCATGCATCAACCATCGAGATCTTTTAGGTTCCACGGCGCACGTGCTCGATCGACGGAGGCCGGCCACCGGCTTTGGCGTTGGTGCATGTACGACGTTTGGTGGTTGGGAGTTCGTCTATCCTCAAGGCACGCACACGCGGCAGGTACGGCACACCGCGCGATCCCAAACGGACGTCCGTTTTGTCCGAATTCTGTCCGTTTGGGTAGGGGGATGGGGTTGTGTCCGGACCTATTCTGGGATGCGATGGACGTGCGCCCAGCGCACGGCCGCATCCTTTTGCCCCATCTCGTCCGCCAGGGCCTAAAAATGCCCATATTTTCATATTGCACGTCCAAATATTAATTGTTTGAAAATTAAAATATTTTTACAACCCAATCGAAATTGTCTCTAATAAAGATAGTTTTACAACCAAATCAAAATTGTTTTGAATGAACATAAAATGAATCAATACATCTATCGGTTGCCAATATGCTCCCAGACGTGCTCAACCAAGTCATTTTGAAGAGCCGTATGAGTGTGCTAATCACGCAGCTCATGATGGAACTGGCAGAACTGATCAAACGTGGCCGGTTCTTAACGCAGGGGCTCAACATTATCACCTTGATAGTCAAATCCTTGGTCGAAGATACTGTCATCACGCTCGTCCTCGACGATCATGTTGTGCATGATCACACAAACAGTCATCACCTCCCTAAGCTTCCTTTCATCCCATGACAGTGCAGGGTATCGAACGATGCCCCATCGGGATTGAAGCACATCAAAAGCACGTTCCACATCCTTTCTATCACTCTTTTGCATTTGGGCAAATCTCTTTCTCTTCTCACCTTGGGGCTTCGAGATTGTCTTCACAAAAGTTGACCACTGAGGATATATACCATCAGCTAGATAGTATCCTTTGTTGTACTGGTGGCCGTTGACCTCAAAGTTGACAGGTGGGGAGCGGCCTTCTGCAAGCATCGCGAAGATTGGAGAACGTTGCAGCACGTTGATATCATTGTGAGAACCTGTCATACCGAAGAAAGAATGCCATATCCAGAGATCCTGCGATTTCTAATATGACAGTGCACTCGCTGACATGCCCCTTGTACTGGCCCTGCCAAGCAAATGGACAGTTCTTCCACTCCCAGTGCATACAATCTATGCTGCCAAGCATGCCTGGAAAGCCTCTAGCTGCGTTGGTCGCCAACAATCTCTCTGTATCAGTGGCAGTTGGCTGCCTCAAGTAATCTCGGCCAAACACCTCGATCACAGCTTGACAGAACTTGTACATTGACATCAGACATGTTGTCTCGCTCATATGCACGTACTCATCCACCAGATCGCCTGGAATTCCATAGGCAAGCATGCGGACGACCGTGGTGCATTTCTGGTAAGAGGAGAACCCAAGCTTGCCAAGGGGATCCGTCTTGCACTCGAAGTATGGGTCATGAGCAACCACTCCCTCTCGAATACGATTGAACACATGCCTTGCCATTAGAAAACGGCGACGGAATTTATCCGGCTTGAAGAGCGGTTTGTTGGAAAAGTAATCGGCATAAAGCAGGGCGTGGCCTCTCTCCCTGTTGCGGTTCAGGTTGGGAGCACGGCCAGGGACTGACCCCCTGTACCGAGGAAGCTGCCGTTGAATGTGGTCGTGAACAACCAGTGCAGCCACCACAAGATCTTCATCATCCGACGACGAATCGTCCGACGAACAAAGGAAGTGGTGGAAGAAGAACTCGTCTCCACTGTCCATACCTTTGTGGGCAAAATGTCGAACACCTTGCGGTCGTGGTGGCGAAGAGGCCGCGATGATCACCTCGACGCAGCAAGGGTGGTTGCCGGCCGGCTACTGGCCGCTCTGGAGCCGTCGGAAGCTGCCGCGGCCGCCGTGGTATGTCGCCGGCGGTCGTGTCTCCTCTGCCACCGGCAAAGACGGCGACGGCCAAACCTCCTTCGATCGACGGCCAAACCTCCTTCAACCGACGGCCAAAACTACGGCGAAAGCGCGGGCATGGTGGCGGCCATGTCTAAACGTGGTTTGGTATGGACGGTCGGGGGCTGCGCGGTGCGGAGGCGGCCGGAGAATAGCGGCGGCGCCGGCGGCGGGGCGGGGCGGGAGTGGGAGGGTTGAAGCGTTGGGAGGGAGGGACTGCTAGTGTCCCCGACAGGTGGGCCACGGGGGGACAAGGGCGCGTGCGTCACACGCGTCTGCGTTCACCCCAAACCGAGCGCAACTTTGGGCCGGGATGGGTCGAAAACGGACGGATTTCGGACATTTGTCCGTTTGAGGCCGCGCGGTGGGCCGCGCTATTCGTTCATTTTACCCCAAATGGACACACCCAAACAAGACGGGGTCGCGCGGTGGAGTTGGCCTGATGGCACAACGTCTCGCGGAGAAACCTAGCCGGAAAACAAATCTACTCTCCCTTTCGTCCCGGGCGGTCACTCTGGCGCCGGCGAGGCGGAAGTGAGTGATCCTCTTCGAGACTGGTTATACGTCAGTCGATTGATTTTTTTTGATTCAGTCGATTGTTTTCAGCCATCGGATGCAAAAATGAAGGGCCGGATCTCTTTCTTCAACGATTGTTTTCAGCCGTCGGATGCAAAAATGAAGGGTTGGATCTCTTTCTTTAACGATTGTTTTCAGCCGTCGGATGCAAAAATGAAGGGCTGGATCTCTTTCTTCAACATCTTGCTGGTTCTTCTGTTCATCTTCTTCCTCCGAACCCCCTAGTCACTGCCGCCCGCGACAGCCTCGTTGCACCGCCCCTCCCACCCCACCCGCCACCACCATCGTGCCCCCCCCCACCCAAACGCACACCATCCCTCTAAGGCCGGCGACCACCTCCCAAAAATCCCTGGCGAACCTGCACCAGCCACCCTAAGATAGATAATGGGGTTGCTTCTTTCCCGACGCCGGCGGCCTCGCCGTCTCCTTCATCTCCGTCAGCGCTAAATAAAGCACCATACATAATATGCACACATCTCAAAACAAAGAAACTTCTGGTTTATTCTAGGTTCTTCCATAGTTTAATTCTCTACTTTTTATTTACTAAAATAATTGCCATTCTTTTTTAGTTTATTATTGACGATGCATAGTCCGCACAAAACATGGACAATTCTCATTTGTTTTAGAATATTCCATCCTTTACCTTTGCAAGTTTTTTCTTTCAAAATAATTGTCTTTTTTTTCACTGTATGATTTTTTCGTTCATGGTTAAGGCAACATCTCCTTAAAGTCTATTTTCCTTTTCAGATGAAGTACTACTTAGCCATTCTTATACATTTAACTTGAGTTTTGTGTATACCACAAAGTCACGAATATTCTATAGCTATAATTAAATTTCAATAGAATAAATGATAGGAATCAAATCTTCATCTTATACAAATCTATTCTCCTGCCGACTGAACGTTTGCATTAGATCCGGACAACGTCTGAATCGTCAGATTTCGATCGCACGTTCCGAGATGTTCCCGTGTATTTTATCGTCAGGTGCTCCTCGCTCGCAAAAATAAATGGCTCTGGTAGGATTTGAACCGCGGGCGTTTCCCAGTACTATGAAGTCAATAACCAACCCGCTACTGCTTCGTTGCTGTGAATTTTCAATCAACCATACTATTTGTCCTTTGAACTATACTAAATGCGAGTGAAAAAAGAAAAGAAAAGGATGCAGCTAGTGGGATTTGAGCCGTCACCTACTAGATGACATACCAGATCTCAACCAGGCCAACTAATTTTCTTTGCGAGAAAGCTATTTTCCTGCCGGTCGGCCGTTTGCTTCATATCCGAACGATCTTATGGCCCTTCGATCCCACGCATGACGCGCACAGCCGCCTTGATAATTTCTTTGACTATCACGAAAGCTCCCTCGTGAGCGACCGCTCATACATGGTAGACCTGATAACTTTGTCGGAGGGGTCGGGGTGGGGGTGTCCTTGAAACGTACGGCGGTAACTTCTATGCAAATAACATGATAACTCACACATCGTAAACATGATAAATTATGTACCAGTCCTGGTAACTTTGTTGGAGGGGCCGGAGTGGGGGAGTCGTTAAAACATATCACGATAACTTCTATGCAAATAATTGAAGGAAATATGCCCTAGAGGCAATAATAAAGTTATTATTTATTTCCTTATATCATGATAAAGGTTTATTATTCATGCTAGAATTGTATTAACCGGAAACATAATACATGTGTGAATATATAGACAAACAGTATGTCACTAGTATGCCTCTACTTGACTAGCTTGTTAATCAAAGATGGTTATGTTTCCTAACCATGAACAAGGAGTTGTTATTTGATTAACAAGGTCACATCATTAGTTGAATGATCTGATTGACATGACCCATTCCGTTAGCTTAACACTTGATCGCTTAGTATGTTAATGCTTTCTTCATGACCCATACATGTTCCTATAACTATGAGATTATGCAACTCCTGCTACCGGAGGAACACTTTGGTACTACCAAACGTCACAACGTAATCGGGTGATTATAAAGGAGTACTACAGTGTCTCCAAAGGTACTTGTTGGGTTGGCGTATTTCGAGATTAGGTTTTGTCACTCCGATTGTCGGAGAGGTATCTCTAGGCCTTCTCGGTAATACACATCACTTAAGCCTTGCAAGCATTACAACTAATGAGTTAGTTGTGAGATGATGTATTACGGAACGAGTAAAGAGACTTACCGTAACGAGATTGAACTAGGTATTGGATACCGACGATCGAATCTCGGGTAAGTAACATACCGATGACAAAGGGAACAACGTATGTCGTTATGCGGTTTGACCGATAAAGATCTTCAGAGAATATGTAGGAACCAATATGGGCATCCAGGTTCCACTATTGGTTATTGACCGAGAATGGTTCTAGGTCATGTCTACATAGTTCTCGAACCCGTAGGGTCCGCACGCTTAACGCTTCGATGACAGCTTCATTATGAGTTTATAAGTATTGATGCACGAAGTTTGTTCGAGTCCCGGATGTGATCACGGACATGACGAGGAGTCTCGAAATGGTCGAGACATAAAGATTGATATATTGGAAGCCTACATTTGGACATCGGAAAGGTTCCGAGTGAAATCGAATTTATCGAGTACCGGGAGGTTACCGAACCCCCGGAACTACATGGGCCCATAGTGGGCCTTGGAGGAAAGGAGAAGGGCAGCCCGAGGTGGTCAAGGCCCCCTTCCCCTAGTCCTATTAGGACTAGGAAAGGTGGGCCGCCCCCTCTCTCTTTCTCCGGGAATCCTAATCCAACTAGGATTGAGGGGAGTCCTACTCCCGAGGGAGTAGGACTCCCTTGCGCGCCTCCCTTGGGCCGCCACCTCCCCTTGGCTCCTTTATATATGGGGCAGGGGGCACCCCATGACACACAAGTTGATTTACGGATCTTTCCTTAGCCGTGTGCGGTGCCCCTTCCACCATATTCCACTTCGTCATATCGTCATGAGCTTAGGCGAAGCCTCGCTACGGAGAAGTCATATCGTCATGAGCTTAGGCGAAGCCCCGCCGGTGGAGCATCAACATCGCTACCACGCCGTCAGGTTGACGGAACTCATCCCCACACTTTGCCGGATCGGAGTCCGGGATCGCCATCGAAATGAACGATGTGCGTAACTCGGAGGTGCCGTGACGTTCGGTACTTGGATCGGTCGGATCGTGAAGACGCACGACTACATCAACCGCGTTGTTATAACGCTTCCGCTTTCGGGTTCACGAGGGTGCGTGGACGGACACTCTTCCCTCTCGTTGCTATGCCATCACCATGGTCTTGCGTGATCGTAGGAAATTTTTGAAATTACTGCGTTCCCCAACAAAGGGCATCCGAGCCTGGTTTTATGCGTTGATGTCATATGCACGAGTAGAACACAAGTGAGTTGTGGACGATACAAGTCATACTGCCTACCAAAGATGTCATACTTTGGTTCAGCGGTATTGTGAGATGAAGCGGCCCGGACCGACATTACGCCAGACGCTTACGCGAGATCGGGTTTCACCGCCCGAGCACTCGTTGCTTAAAGGTGACCGCGGTGTCTGTCTCTCTCACTTTAGTTGAACTGAGTGGCTACGCCCGTCCTTGAGAAGGTTAAAACGGAGTCTATTTGACAAACTATCGTTGTGGTTTTGATGCGTAGGTAAGAACGGTTCTTGCTCAGCCCGTAGCAGCCACGTAAAACTTGCAACAACAAAGTAGAGGACGCCTAACTTGTTTTTGCAGGGCATGTTGTGATGTGATGTGGTCAAAACGTGATGCTATATTTTATTGTATGAGATGATCATGTTTTGTAACCGAAGTTATCGGCAATCGGCGAGAGCCATATGGTTGTCGCTTTATTGTATGAAATGCAACGCCATGTAATTGCTTTACTTTATCACTAAGGAGTAGCGATAGTCGTAGAAGCAATAGTTGGCGAGACGACAACGATGCTACGATGGAGATCAAGGTGTCGCTACCGGTGACGATGGTGATCATGACGGTGCTTGGCGATGGAGATCACAAGCACAAGATGATGATGACCATATCATATCACTTATATTGATTGCATGTGATGTTTATCCTTTATGCATCTTATCTTGCTTTGATTGACGGTAGCATTATAAGATGATCTCTCACTAAAAAATTATCAAGAAGTGTTCTCCCGAGTATGCACCGCTATGCGAAAGTTCTTCGTGGCCGAGACACCACGTGATGATCGGGTGTGATAGGCTCTACGTTCAAATACAACGGGTGCAAAACAGTTGCACGCGGAATACTCAGGTTAAACTTGACGAGCCTAGCATATAATGATATGGCCTCGGAACACGGAGACCGAAGGTCGGCGTGAATCATATAGTAGATATGATCAACATAGTGATGTTCACCATTGAAACTACTCCATCTCACGTGATGATCGGACATGGTTTAGTTGATATGGATCACGTGATCACTTAGATGACTAGAGAGATGTCTGTCTAAGTGGGAGTTTTTTAATATGATTAATTGAACTTAAATTTATCATGAACTTAGTACCGATAGTATTTTGCTTGTCTATGTTTACGTAGATAGATGGCTCGTCTTTGTTGTTCCGTTGAATTTTAATGCGTTCCTTGAGAAAGCAAAGTTGAAAGATGATGGTAGCAATTACACGGACTGGGTCCGTAATTTGAGGATTATCCTCATTGCTGCACGTAAAAATTACGCCCCTGGAAGCACCGGGTGACAAGCTCGCCGCAGATGCCGAGCCGAAGTTGTGAACGCTTCAGCAAAGCAGAGCTGATGACTACTCTATAGTTCAGTGTGCCATGCTTTACGGCTTAGAACCGGGTCTTCAACGACGTTTTGAACGTCATGGAGCATATGAGATGTTCCAGGAGTTGAAGTTAATATTTCAAGCAAATGCCCGGATTGAGAGATATGAAGTCTCCAATAAGTTCTATAGCTGCAAGATGGAGGAGAATAGTTCTGTCAGTGAGCACATACTCAAAATGCCTGGGTATAATAATCACTTAATTCAGCTGGGAGTTAATCTTCCGGATGATAGTGTCATTGATGTAATTCTCCAATCATCGCCACCAAGCTACAAGAGCTTCGTGATGAACTATAATATGCAAGGGATGACTAAGACAATTCCTGAGCTCTTCGCGATGCTAAAAGCTGCGGAGGTAGAAATCAAGAAAGAGCATCAAGTGTTGATGATCAACAAGACCACTAGTTTCAAGAAAAGGGCAAAGGGAAGAAGAAGGAAACTTCAAAAAGAACAGCAAGAAAGTTGCTGATCAAGAGAAGAAACCCAAGTCTGGACCTAAGCCCGAAATCGAAAGTGTTTTACCGCAAGCAGACCGGACATCGAAGCGGAACTGCCCCAAGTATTTGGCGGATAAAAGGATGGCAAGGTGAACAAAGGTATATGTGATATACATGTTATTGATGTGTACCTTACTAATACTACAGTAGTACACTGGTATTTGATACTGGTTACATTGCTAATATTTGCAACTCAAACAGAACTACGGATTGCGAAGATTGGCTAAGGGCGAAAGGTGACGATCTTGCGCGTTGGAAATGGTTCCAAAGTCGATGTGATCGCAATGGCACGCTACCTCTACATCTACCTTCGGGATTAGTTTTAGACCTAAATAATTGTTATTTGGTGCCGCCGTTGAGCATGAACATTATATCTGGATCTTGTTTAATGCGAGACGGTTATTCATTTAAATCAGAGAATAATGGTTGTTCTATTTATATGAGTAATATCTTTTATGGTCATGCACCCTTGAAGAATGGTCTATTCTTGTTGAATCTCGACAGTAGTGATACACATATTCATAATGTTGAAGCCAAAAGATGCAGAGTTGATAATGATAGTGCAACTTATTTGTGGCATGCCGTTTAGGTCATATCGGTGTAAAACGCATGAAGAAACTCCATACTGATGGGCTTCGGAATCACTTGATTATGAATCACTTGGTACTTGCGAACCGTGCCTCATGGGCAAGATGACAAAAACGCCGTTCTCCGGAACTATGGAGCGAGCAACTGATTTGTTGGAAATCATACATACTGATGTTTGTGGTCCAATGAATGTTGAGGCACGCGACGGGTATCGTTATTTTCTCACCTTCACAGATGATTTGAGCAGATATGGGTATATCTACTTAATGAAACACAAATCTGAAACATTTGAAAAGTTCAAAGAATTTCAGAGTGAAGTGGAAAATCATCGTAACAAGAAAATAAAATTTCTACGATCTGATCGTGGAGGAGAATATTTGAGTTACGAAGTTTGGTTTACATTTGAAACAATGTGGAATAGTTTCGCAACTCACGCCACCGGAACACCACGGAGAAATGGTGTGTCCGAACGTCAGAATCGTACTTTACTAGATATGGTGCGATCTATGATGTCTATTTCCGATTTACCGCTATCGCTTTGGGGTTATGCTTTAGAGACGGCCGCATTCACGTTAAATAGGACACCGTCAAAATCCGTTGAGACGACGCCTTATGAACTATGGTTTGGCAAGAAACCAAAGTTGTCGTTCTTAAAGTTTGGGGCTGCGATGCTTATGTAAAGAAACTTCAACCAGATAAGCTCGAACCCAAATCGGAAAAATGTGTCTTCATAGGATACCCAAAAGAGATCATTGGGTACACCTTCTATCACAGATCTGAAGGCAAGATTTTCGTTGCTAAATTCGGATCCTTTCTAGAGAAGGAGTTTCTCTCGAAAGAAGTGAGTGGGAGGAAAGTAGAACTTGATGAGATAATCAGATTCGCTCCCTTATTGGAAAGTAGTTCATCACAAGAAATGGTTCTGTGACAACTACACCAATTAGTGAAGAAACTAATGATGATGATCATGAAACTTCAGATCAAGTTACTCTTGAACCTCGTAGGTCAACCAGAGTAAAATACGCACTGTGGTGGTACGGTAATCCTATTCTGGAAGTCATGTTACTTGACCATGGCGAACCTACAAACTATGAAGAAGCGATGGTGAGCCCAGATTCCGCAAAATGGCTGGAAACCATGAAATCTGAGATGGGATCCATGTATGAGAACAAAGTATGGACTTTGGTTGACTTGCCCGATGATCGGCAAGCCATTGAAAATAAATGGATCTTTAAGAAGAAGACTGACGCCGATGGTAATATAACTGTCTACAAAGCTCGACTTGTTGCGAAGGTTTTCGACAAGTTCAAGGGGTTGACTACGATGAGACTTTCTCACCCGTAGCGATGCTTAAGTCTGTCCGAATCATGTTAGCAATTGCCGCATTTTATGATTATGAAATTTGGCAAATGGATGTAAAACTGCATTCTTGAATGGATTTCTAGAAGAAGAGTTGTATATGATGCAACCAGAAGGTTTTGTCGATCCAAAGGGTGCTAACAAAGTGTGCAAGCTCCAACGATCAATTTATGGTCCGTGCAAGCCTCTCGGAGTTGGAATAAACGCTTTGACAAAGGTGATCAAAGCATATGGGTTTGTACAGACTTTTGGAGAAGCGTGTATTTATAAGAAAGTGAGTGGGAGCTCAGAGCATTTCCGATATTATATGTGGACGACATATTATTGATTGGAAATGATATAGAATTTCTGGATAGCATAAAAGGATACTTGAATAAAAGTTTTTCAATGAAAGACCTCGGTGAAGCTGCTTACATATTGGGCATCAAGATCTATAGAGATAGATCAAGACGCTTAATTGGACTTTCACAAAGCACATACCTTGATAAAGTTTTGAAAAGTTCAAAATGGATCGTGCAAAGAAAGGTTTTTTGCCCGTGTTGCAAGGTATAAGATTGAGTCGAGACTCAATGCCCAACCACGCAGAAGATAGAGAGAAAATGAAAGATGTTCCCTATGCTTCAGCCATAGGCTCTATCATGTATGCAATGCTGTGTACCGACCTGACGTATGCTTAGTCGTAAGCTTGGCAGAAGGTACCAAAGTAATCCAGAATGGATCATCGGACAGCGG
The DNA here is from genome assembly GCA_021605145.1 of Aegilops bicornis. NCBI lineage: Eukaryota > Viridiplantae > Streptophyta > Magnoliopsida > Poales > Poaceae > Aegilops > Aegilops bicornis. The sequence continues at coordinate 542,436,457 of CM038670.1, forward strand.
TCAAGAACATCCCGAAATACCGAAAAGGACTAAGGATATGTTTCTCATATATGGAGGTGACAAAGAGCTAGTCGTAAATGGTTACGTCGATGTAAGCTTTGACACCGATCCGGACGATTCTAAATCGCAAACCGGATACGTGTTTTTATTAAACGGTGGAGCTGTCGGTTGGTGCGATTCAAAACAAAGCGTCGTGGCGGGATCTACATGTGAAGCGGAGTACATAGCTGCTTGAGCGGCGAATGAAGGAGTCTGGATGAAAGAGTTCATTTCCGATCTAGGTGTCATACCTAGTGCATCGGGACCGATGAAGATCTTCTGTGACAATATCGTGCAATTGCCTTGGCAAAGGAATCCAGATTTCACAAGAGGACCAAGCATATCAAGAGACGCTTCAATTCCATTCGGGACCAAGTCCAAGTGGGAGACATAGAGATTTGCAAAATACATACGGATCTGAATGTTGCGCACCCGTTGACTAAGCCTCTTCCACGAGCAAAACATGATCAAGACCAAGACTCCATGGGTGTTAGGATCATCACTTTGTAATCTAGATTATTGACTCTAGTGCAAGTGGGAGATCAAGGAAATATGCCCTAGAGGCAATAATAAAGTTATTATTTATTTCCTTATATCATGATAAAGGTTTATTATTCATGCTAGAATTGTATTAACCGGAAACATAATACATGTGTGAATATATAGACAAACAAGTATGTCACTAGTATGCCTCTACTTGACTAGCTTGTTAATCAAAGATGGTTATGTTTCCTAACCATGAACAAGGAGTTGTTATTTGATTAACAAGGTCACATCATTAGTTGAATGATCTGATTGACATGACCCATTCCGTTAGCTTAACACTTGATCGCTTAGTATGTTAATGCTTTCTTCATGACCCATACATGTTCCTATAACTATAAGATTATGCAACTCCTGTTTACCGGAGGAACACTTTGGGTACTACCAAACGTCACAACATAACTGGGTGATTATAAAGGAGTACTACAGGTGTCTCCAAAGGTACTTGTTGGGTTGGCGTATTTCGAGATTAGGTTTTGTCACTCCGATTGTTGGAGAGGTATCTCTAGGCCTTCTCGGTAATACACATCACTTAAGCCTTGCAAGCATTACAACTAATGAGTTAGTTGTGAGATGATGTATTACGGAACGAGTAAAGAGACTTACCGTAACGAGATTGAACTAGGTATTGGATACCGACGATCGAATCTCGGGTAAGTAACATACCGATGACAAAGGGAACAACGTATGTCGTTATGCGGTTTGACCGATAAAGATCTTCGTAGAATATGTAGGAACCAATATGGGCATCCAGGTTCCGCTTATTGGTTATTGACCGAGAATGGTTCTAGGTCATGTCTACATAGTTCTCGAACCCGTAGGGTCCGCACGCTTAACGCTTCGATGATGATTCATTATGAGTTTATAAGTATTGATGCACGAAGTTTGTTCGAGTCCCGGATGTGATCACGGACATGACGAGGAGTCTCGAAATGGTCGAGACATAAAGATTGATATATTGGAAGCCTACATTTGGACATCGGAAGGTTCCGAGTGAAATCGGAATTTACTGGAGTACCGGAGGTTACCGAACCCCCGGAACTACATGGGCCCATAGTGGGCCTTGGAGGAAAGGAGAAGGGCAGCCCTAGGTGGCGCGCCCCTTCCCCTAGTCCTATTAGGACTAGGAAAGGTGGGCCGCCCCCTCTCTCTCTCTTTCTCCGGAATCCTAATCCAACTAGGATTGGAGGGAGTCCTACTCCCGAGGGAGTAGGACTCCTTGCGCGCCTCCCTTGGGCCGCCACCTCCCCTTGGCTCCTTTATATACGGGGCAGGGGGCACCCCATGACACACAAGTTGATCTACGGATCTTTCCTTAGCCGTGTGCGGTGCCCCTTCCACCATATTCCACTTCGTCATATCGTCATGAGCTTAGGCGAAGCCCTGCACCGGAGAAGTCATATCGTCATGAGCTTAGGCGAAGCCCTGCGTCGGTGGAGCATCAACATCGCTACCACGCCGTCGTCTTGTGGAACTCATCCCCGACACTTTCTTTGGATCGAGTCCGGGATCGCCATCGAGTCAACGTGTGCGTAACTTCGGAGGTGTCGTCGTTCGCACTTGGATCGGTCGGATCGTGAAGACGCACGACTACATCAACCGCGTAGTTATAACGCTTCCGCTTTCGGTCTACGAGGGTACGTGGACGGACACTCTTCCCTCTCGTTGCTATGCCATCACCATGGTCTTGCGTGATCGTAGGAAAATTTTTGAAATTACTGCGTTCCCCAACAATAATATGATAACTCACACATCATAGACATTAAATTATGTATCCAGTTCTGGTAACTTTGTTGGTGGGGTTGGGGTTGGGGGGGGGGGGGGAGTCACTGAAACATACCACGATAATTTATATGCAAATAACATGAAAATTCACAAAACGTAGAAAATATAAATTATTTACCCAATCCAGATAACTTTATCGGAGGGGGTAGGGTGGGAGGAGTTGTTGAACCATACCACGATAACTCTTACGCAAATAACATCATAACACACACATCGCACACTTGATAATTTGACGTCGGGGGCGCGGGGGGGGGGCAACCCCGGTAATTTAAATGTAAATAGCTTGTTAATAGACACATACTAAGCTGATAACTCACATACAAACGCCATTATAATTTTTGACCTGAATTTTTATTGTTGAAAAATATACACCCGGTAGTTTCTATGTAAAAAGCATGATAATTTATACATCACAGATTTGATAACTAATATCTTACGTTTTAAACACCATGGTATCTTTCATCCAATGGAAAAAGTTTTTAAACATTTTCATCGGTAATTTATGTGTTAAATTACCATACTTCCTCATGCCTTAACCTTCTCGTATCAGTAGTTATCAGCCTTATCATGGTATAGTTATCATGTTGCTCATACCCTAATTATCATGCTGATCATGCCAAAGTTACCAAACCAAACTTTATTTATTTTCTGATATGGCAGAAATAAGAAAGGTTCAAATAACATTGTTTACCTACAATAGACAACAACAAAAGGTGGCTTAGTTGGTTATTAGGCTCAATAGGTATTGCATAGACCTAGGTTCGAATCCTCTTTCAAGCACTTTTATTTTATTTTCATATTATGCGGCGAAAAACCAGAAAAAACCATTAGCGATTTATCACGGTTTTTGAGAGAAGGAAAAAATCAGTGGAAAGCGAGCCTGGGAAGATAGCGAACTAATCGTGCGGATCTGTCGCTAACGACCAGTCGACTGGTCGTTAGCACAAATGTGACTGAATATACATGTTGCCTATTATAGTATGTTACTTCCTAGCCTACAAGAAACGTCTTAGAATATGGGATGGAGGTAGTATATCAATATTTAGTCATACTTTATCACCTAAACTCTCACGTGCTTCGCATGTGTACTTTATTTCCCCTCTCACAAGGCGACTAGGGAGAGTCTTCCTCCTCTTAATCTTCACCGGCGCGCCCGTGGATTCGCCTCCTCCTCACCTGCCGCTCCAGCGGCCGGTAGCGGGGAGGGCATTTCTAGTGCCTCAGATCCGTTTAGTAGATAGGTAGGGTTTTAATTCTCGCAGGGGGGACATTTTGACACTTTTTCTTTGAGTTAGTCTTCCGGGATCCGATCATCCTCACGTTCGTCTGTTGGGAAAGATTAGACGGAGTTCCGGCGTAGATTCCTCTCAGCTCCTCGACGAGGTTAGAGTTTCTCGTCGTGCATACGCAACACGATATTTGGTGTCAGATTCTTCAGATTGATTCAAGGATTCAATAGTGACAACCGCGGCTCGGACGTGATGGTCCTTAAAGGCATGTGCACGAAGACTTTTCGGCTGTCATCGACAAGGTCAGGCCGGCTCAGGTATAGAGCGGCGATAGTGGCGCGTTGGCGATTTGTTCTGGCGGCGACAATGGTCGTTCAGTGGTCCATGGACCTCAACGTAAATTTTATTATATTTGAGGTGTTTTGTACTTCCGATGAATCTTTATAATAGATCTGATTTTTTTTTTCAAAAAAAGGTTCAACTACTATATATATCTGGTTGTATCGAATGTTCTATTGATTAAATATAAGCCATGATCTGGAATATACATCTGAATCGAGCAGTTATTAGAATGAAAAGTTGCCTGCAAATAAAGTTAACAGTGAAAATATTACAGCAAATCATTCAGGTCACACGCAACACCCACTAGCTACAGCTAACTCTATATTATTAGTATTATTATGATATGAAAAGGAAAAGGAAACCTGGATTATACAAGTGTCTTTTTCTTTTCCTCCCAAATTGGATTATACAGGTGTCGCGAAGCTGGTCGATCACAAGGACATCAGAAAGACGCTAGGCAGGGCTCCATTGCAGCGCACAGACGCCATCCCATCCCCCGTCCGCTGTTGAGTTATTTACCCAAAACCATCACACTTGTGGCTAGGGTAACAGGTCAGTACCAGATTTAAGCCAGGTCACAAAAAACCACCAACTATGTGCCTAATGACTAACGAAGAGCACTGACTGTCTGATAAGCTCACGAAAATAGTGAAACTGACAAGTTGGGCCCACCTGCCAGGCTGACGTGGTGTGCTTGTGTGGACAATATGCTGAGTCGGACGAGGGTCCCACCTGTAAATGACTCAAGTGTTTATCTTTTTTCCATTTTCCTTTTCTCCGGCATTTTCCTCCTGGACATTTCAACAAGCGGTAATGTGCGCGGACCGACATCTGTGCAGACCGTGACACCGCTGCCGCCGCCCTTGCTAGCCGGCGGTCACCCTAAACCTGGGCTCATTCGTGCTTGCGGCGCCTGCCGGGAGGTCCTAGCCGCGCTCGTGCTCGCGGTACCCGCCCATTGGCCTTGGCCGCGGCCGTGCTCGCGTGCATCATGGAGGAGCGCCATGGCCGCGCCTGCGTGCTGTGATCGCCAAAGGCCCAGTCAGGTGCTACGTGGTGGAGCGTCTTGTACGCCGCTTTGTGCTCGTGTCGCGGCCCTTGCCGCGCGCGCCATCATGGAGCACCATGGCCACGACCACGCTCGCGGCAGTGCCCCGTGGTGGCTTCCCAGATCGAGGCGTGCCGACGCCCTTTGGACCCAGAGAGGTGCTAGGCATCGAGACGCCTCCCAGCACGCGTGGTCGCGCCTTTGACTCTGACGCCGATGAAGCCCTCCGCGTGGCGGCGCTCCTGAACGGCTAAGCCGCAGCTGACTCGGCGATGAATGCAGGTGGTAGGCGGAACAAGAGCCCGAGGTGCGGTGAGGTTGGATCCCTTGGCGATGGCTTGTGGTGGCGGGTTGTAGGTGGTCAAGGCGGCGGATGGTAGGTCGCTAGGGCGTGAGGAGGCTCTCTGGTGGTGGCGTGGCTCGGGGTAAAAGGCTCGGCGCTGGATATGGCTGGGTTGGTGGGGAAGAAGGTGCTTGGGGGGAGAGAGAGAGAGGCCGACAGGTCGGCCTTTGGCCACCTCAGCAAATTTATCCATGTGGGCATGCCACATCAGGCCGACAGGTGGGTCCCATCTGTCGGTTTCGTTGTTTTCGCGGCCAGATCAGCCCGTCAGTGCTCCATGTTACGTATTAGGCTCAGAATCGGTGGTTTTTTGTGATCTGTCTTAAATTTGATACTAACCTGTTAGTCTAACTTCAAGTATGGTGGTTTTAAGTAAATAACTCTCCGCTGTTCGACACGGTAGCACGCCCGAACGCGATGCATGTGTGACCTGCGAGGAGAGTTAATGAGATGACTTGTCTTCTCGCTGCCATGAATAGTAGGAGCGGTCGGCGAGGAGCAGTCGCGGTCGGGTCATGGGCCGGAACATACGAAGCCGTCCTTCACCGCCAAGAGTAGATGTGGCGGGTATGGTCCATGATGATCACACGCATTCATGGACGCGAAAGCTACGCCAGCCATCACCTCCTTAATTTGCTTCAACCCTCGCTGGTATATAGAGTTGAATAAACTTTTTCGTTTTACCATTGAGACATTTCTAGATGATTGGTTGAGGCTCCTCACGCTTGGATACACTGATGTGTCTGCAGCCACCAAAGATGCAACCACGCAGCCGTTTCGAACTCCCAATTCACACCACATCCACAAAATATTTTCCAGTCTTCCGTGTGTAGAGACTGTCTTTCGTAAACAAGATTGTAACAGTGACACTTGGTCCAAGCCCATGGATATGATGGAATATCCTATTCTTCTTCGCTCACAGTGAAGAAGAGGGGCGACCCTATGTCTCGTTTATAGTCGTTTATAGCGAGATGTAAGGTAGCCTTGTCTAAGGCTAGCCCGAGATAAGCCAACCCAGGCGCGCAGGAGGCCACAATCTTCTTTTTCATGTTTTTTGTTTTTGGTTTCTCTTTTTTACTTTAGTTTATATTTCTAGATATTCTAAATCAATGCTTTACAAAAAAACCACTTTTTTTACATATTTAAAAAAAGGTTAACCAGGTGTTGGAAAAATGTTAAATATGCATACAGAAAATATTTCTTACATATACAAATAGTTATGTAAAAAAATACATTTATATGACAAAAGTTGATCATGTATTTAAAAAATTTTAATCAAGCATTTTAAAAAGTTAGATGTATAGAAAGTCGACCATGTATTCAAAACTTGTTAATATTGTATTTAAAAAATATCATCAAGCCTTTGAAAAATGTTAAATGTGTACAGAAAAAACATTGACCATGCATTTGACAAAAATGTTAATCAATCAATTGAGCAGTTTTAACATGCTCCCACTTACCCCCTCTTTTTCGTATAGGATGCAAGAGTATATAATAGATCTGAGCCGTTGATCTCATTAATTAGTAGTTTGATTAACTCTTATCTTCTTATCTCACATGTAAAAAAATGGGGTAAGAGAGAGCATGTTAAAACTTGCCTAATTTTCTATAAAAAAATGTTAATCATGTATTAAAAAATAATTTTGTTTTTAAAAAATGTTAATCAAGCATTTAAAAAATGTTTAATGGGCATAGATTTTTCTTACCATGTATACACTTTTTTTAGTTATGTATTTAAAAATGTTAAATGTGTATTATTTTTTAGTTATATATAAAAAATTGTACCATATGTATGAAACAGAGAAACCCGAGAAAGAAACAAATAAAAATAGAGAAAATCAATGAAAACAAGAAAGAAACAAAGAAAATGTAGACAGAAAGAAAAGAAAAAACAATGAAAACGGAGAAAGAAACGAAGAAAAGCAAAGAAAACCCGCTAAAATGAAGAAAACCGATGAAAAAAAATAAAAAGGAAGGAAAATCAGTGAAGAAACAATGAGAAACTAAAAATACAAAAGAAAAACAAAAAACGAAAAAAAGGGATAAGTACGAACGAAGAAAAATGCAATGAGCGACAACGTGCGAGCGGTTGAATGCATTCAAAAGGGACGACGCAGTGCTGTAGCGCATAATTGAAAAGCTTCAGGCCAGATAATAGCGAAATCACTAGTTAAGGAGTACCTGCTGCAAAGAATACTTCACTTTTCCAGGTCGCGACAAGTGGTGCACATGCAGCACGCCACTTGTCGCAAACTGGGAGTTTTTTTTTTCATAGACCCGTTTATTCAAAACGTTTTATCTTTTAAACCGTGCGTCCAAATATCGAATCGTTTTCACCATTAAATTCCTCGCGTCGAGATCTTTAAAACTAGATACCATGTTGATGGATTTCGACGAACTTTTATAAAAACGGATGAAAAAAACCGGGCGAAAAACCGAACCGGGAGCACGTTTTTTTTCTTTCCGAAAGAGGCACGCCCGTGCCTCTCGCGAAATCACAACCGTGCCTCTCGTGGAAGCAAAACCGTGACTCTCGTGAAAGGAAAAATACAGAAAATGCGTTTTTTTTTTCGTTTCCAAGAGGCACGGTCGTGACTCTCGTGAAAGCACAACCGTGCCTCTCGCAAAAGCAAAACCGTGACTCTCGCGAAAGAAAAAAAACAAAAAACGCGTATTTTTTCCTTTCCGAGCAGCACGGCCGTGACTCTCGCGAAAGCACAACCGTGTCTCTCGCTGAAGCAAAACCGTGACTCTCGCGAAAGCACAACCGTGCCTCTCGCGAAAACAAAACCGTGACTCTCGCGAAAGAAAAAAAAGAAAAAACGCGTTTTTTCGTTTCCGAAAGGCACGGCCATGACTCTCGCTAAAGCACAATCGTGCCTCTCGCGGAAGAAAAACCGTGACTTTCGCGAAAGAAAGAAAAAGAAAACGCGCTTTTTTCGCGCAAAATTTTTTATTCCAATTTTTTAATCTAAAAGCTAAGGAAGACAGGGGGAAACCAAAATGTCGAAAAAAATCGTTTAAAAAGCCGAAAACGCGTGCGAAAAAAAACAAAATCTGGAGGGAGCGTCCAGAGCGCGACACGTGACGAATGGTTGAGAGGCGCCAAGTGGCGCTGATCGTTGCGAGGCTCTTGAAGGAGCGCTTCTTAACTAGTTGCTCTCAAATAATAGCCGAAATCACTAATTGAGGTGTACTCGTTGCCAAGATCACTCCAACCTTCCAGGTTGCGACAAGTGGCGCAACCTGGTAGTTTCCTCTTTTTTGTAGATTCATTTATTCAAAACGTTTTATCTCTTAAATCGTGCGTTCAAATCTCGAACCGCTTTTATCGTTGAATTCCTCACGTCGAGATTTTTAAAATTGGATCCCATGGTGATAGATTTTGACGAACTTTTTTCACGAAAAAACCCGGACGAGAAAACCAAACCGGGAGCATGAGTTTTTCCCTTTCCGAAAGAGGCACACCCGTGCCTCTCACGAAATCACAATCGTGCCTCTCGCGGAAGCAAGACCGTGACTCTCGCGAAAAAAAAAAAGAAAAATCGCGCTTTTTTCTGTTTCCGAGGAGGTACGGCCGTGACTCTCGCGAAAGAAAAAAACAGAAAACATGTTTTTTCCGTTTTCGAGAGGCACGGCCGTGACTCTCGCGAAAGCACAACCGTGCCTCTCGCGCAAGCAAAACCGTGACTATCGCGAAAGAAAAAAAAAACAGAAAACGCGTTTTTTTCGTTTTCGAGAGGCACGACCATGACTCTTGCGAAAGCGCAACCGTGCCTCTCGCGAAAGCAAAACCGTGACTCTCGCGAAAGGGAAAAAACGCGTTTTTTACGCAAAATTTTTTCCAGATTTTTTTTTTTGGACCGGGAAGCTAAAGAAGACCGGTGAAAAGCCAAAACGTCAAAAAAACCATTAAAAAGCCGGAAACGCGTGCGGAAAAATAAAAATAATAAAATCTGGAGGGAGTGCCCAGATCGCGACATGTGGCGAATGGCTGAAAGCGCGCCAAGTGACGTTGATCGTTGCAAGGCTCTCGAAGGAGCGCTCGTTAATTAGTTGCAGCGTTTCCGTAAGAGTGCCGTAACCGTAGGAATTGCAAGCCCTTCCTGCGACTTGGGCCGTCCAATTATTTTCACTGCTTTTTGTGTTTTCGCTTTGGTTTTCCATACTTTTCTGTCGGGTTATTTTATTTCACTGGTTTTCTGTCTTCTTACCGTTTCTGGTTTTTTTCTCTCTGGATATTTTTCAAAGAACCTATGAATTTTAATTGGTAATTTTGTAAAATCCATGAAACTTTTAATATTTGCGTTGTTTTTAAAACCAGCGATCATCTTTAAAATTCTGAAAATAATTAGTATGTGAAAAAATTGGAGGACAATTTTGAATATATGATTTTTATTTCGTAATATAATTTTAAAAACTTTTCATGAAATAATTTTAATATTAACTAGGATGTTAAAAAACCTGGTGCCCTTGCTCAGTGAAATCCAACGCTTACAAGTGCATCTATCACGCAAGAAGCTGAGGATATCACACTGCAGGGTATACAGACAAGAGTGCAGGATGGCTGTTCAGACCAGTCTTCGCTTAGTGACAAACCATACAGATGCCGTGGCATTGTGGATTTCTGATGCCTAAACACCTTTGAAATGAACTTCATGTAGCCCCTTTTATTATCATTATTCCCTCGACCGAATGGGCAAAAAGAAAATATTCAGAGCTCAATGTTGAGTCATACTATTTTTTTTCTGATAAATCACTTGTAACTTTATTCAAACTTGACAACCATTACCCATTACAACTAAAATGCTTTGGACCATGAAGCCTAGAAATTACAAAATAACTCTTATGACTAAGAATTACAACGAAATCTTTTGGAGGCTTGTTCATCATGGTAATGTTGAGATTTCAACAAAACACCGCAATTAGACTGGTGTAGTGGCATCTCCACCAAAATACAGGAGTTACGGGGAACAAAAGGACACATACGATGCATACATCTTGATTAAAGTTCGTCTTGAATGGACCCCGATGGAGTCGATGATGTTACCTCCTCTTCTACAGCATCCGTCTGGGTCACTTCTACTGCAGCAGCTTTGGGCCCCCTGTTCTTCTTGATAAAACTGATGATCTCATCTGCCGTCCTCTGCCCGTCATACGTCAAGAGATCCCCTCCACTAGAAGAATAGAAGTACAGCGCTGGGTATCCCTCAACCGCGAAGTCTGTCGGGATATCGTTCGCAGTACCATCCTGCAAAACCAGAGGTCTCAGACGTTTATAATGCCTAAGAAGATGCTCTACCACAGAAGTGTGACCTGAATCAGTGGCAATTTTTTTTGGAATAATCAACTGAAAAGTGGACTACCATCTTCGCTATGACTACATCTTCATCGTCTTGCAACGAGACAGCAACTTCCTCCAGAATCGGGGCCAACTTCCGGCAATGACCACACCAAGGTGCATAGAACTCGAGTAGAACTACAAGAAGTGCCATGCAGTGAATTGGTTAGACAAGCTTCACCACAGGATAAATAACTAAAAGCTGAATGCAACCACAGCCAGTGAGTTGAAGTGACATGAACGAACCATTTTTGCCAGAGTTAAAAACAATTTCATCGATATTGTTAGCCACGACAACTTTAACAGGTTGATCATTCACCTTAGGAATTGGCTCTGACTTAACATAAGGTGTTAAGTTGCCATACTGTATGAAAAAGTAGATGATTAGGAAATGATTTGACAAAAGAGTACTATGAAACAGCATAGTAGACTAGGCCTCAACTATATACTGCTTCATCCAGGGTATGAGCTGGTCAGGCTCCATGGTTGGATTGAGATATTTTCCAGTAGATGCTAGCACGAGGAGGAGGGGAACATCACTTTCTTTGAGCCCGAAATACTGAAAAGTTTCGCATGGATGCTAATCAGTGGATTAGTTCTAGGAATTCTTAACAAAAATGACGAGAAGCTAGTAAGAGTAACAACCTCGAAGGCACGGTCTGCGGTTGAAACATCACCAATTAGAAAACTGATGTTATTACCGCTGAGCTGCCTGGCTGCTTCATGCATCTGGCTCTTGAAGGTCTCAACTCTGTCGTCACTGAAGCGCAAGAAAAGCATTGCCTGTCCAATCATGTATCAAAGTTATTTCATGTTTTATGAGACAACTGAAAAGGGTCAATGCGCTCATGCAATCTCAAATGTTGGTCCTATGTTGATATCATGATGCAGGTAAAGAATTGAGCTAAAGTTACTAAATGTTCAACTCTTCCATCCCATACAAGTGAAGCCGAGACTGCAAGTACTGAAGGAACAAACAAGATCCGAGGGCAATTGCTGTTTACTCACTTTGGCACTAGGCGTGCTGTAGTATCTTTCAATAAACTTATGGTTGGTCGGGTCTGCGTCGAAAGTAACTACAGTAGGGAAACCAGACACCTCAATAAACTTCTTGATTGCATCGTCATCAAAATCCTGACAATTATAGATGACTGGTGTTTTAGTGTACAAGCAAAAGCACACCCACGAGAACGAAGTGACCAGCAATGGAAAGGTGCACATTAAGAAATATATTTACTTGTGAATCGACAAACAGCTCATCGAATGGCTTAAAGAGTCGAAGAAGGGGGCCCTTGACGGTCAGATCACCACGTGGCAGAATGCTCGCATCCGATGTGTGAAAGAAATCATAGTCTGTTCGCATCTTGTTTGCCACGGCCATAAAATTCTCATACTCAATACCAGCAAACTCAGGAAATACACCCACCTGCAAGACAATTTTTAGACAAGAACAACACACCCATTGATCTCCATTCTTCAAGAGATTAAAGAAAGAGAGGTGAACTGCACAAATGCGGTAGGATGTAGGAACTTACAAGGACCACCCCTTTGTCGCCGATGGAGCGTGAGGCATCCACTGCAGACCTGATCTCGAGAGATGCCGGGCCGACCTGCCTCGTGAGGTACTCCACGATACCCTCTGCGTCCCTCGGGCCACCATAGGCGCTCACGTCGCTCCCTCCTTTCCTGATGATCTTGATGGACGGATACGCATGTACCTTGTACTTGTCCTTGAGCTCCTTGTTGCTCTCGTCGTACGCATCCACCTTCGCGAGCACCACTGGAGGGTCGCGCTTCCTCAGCATGGAGGCTGCCTTCTCGTACTGCATGCATCATATCACACGTACACACATAAATGGCATGGACAAATCAGAACGTACGTCTCAGTGTCTCAGTGTTGCATCTTTCATGGTAAGATAGACTACTTGACTAACCTCTGGAGCGAGCTCCTTGCAGTGGCCACACCTGCGATGGTCATCAGTTAGACACTGTTTTTGGGACTTGGGATGAGTCAGAGCATAGCTGCTTAAGGAGTAACATACCATGGCGCGTAGAACTCGACGACTATGAACTCGTGCTTGGCCACCACCTCCGAGAAGTTGCCTGCGTCAAGTGTCAGGACCGCCTCTCCAAGCACAGCTGTGGCATCCACCTCGGCCGCGATGGGGCTGGAAGAGAGCAGAAGGACCACGACGAGGGTGGCAAAAGGGAGTGCCAGGGGAACGTCCATTGCTTAAGCTGTAACTAAGTCGCCTCTCAGGATTTCCGTCAGAGGATGACATGCCTACCAGGTTAATATAGGTGAAGATGACAAAGGTGTTCCTCTTCCAAAAAGAAAAGATGAGAAGGGGTGTTGCACTTGCAGGGATCTCGAGGAAGTCAACTGGGGCTTGTTTGCTAGCTTCTCTTCGACTCATGCTCCTGAACTTTGCTTACAAATGACAATACTGAGTTTCTTTACTTCCATTTTTCTACTTTCAGTTAGTAAACAACTACATAGCTGATAGCAGATGGCTAGTTTTTCTCAGTTATTTTATAACTGGAAGTCAGCTGTAAAATCTGCACACTGCATGCATACTTGTGTCTGCAAGTAGCATTTCACCTTCATACACCGAGTCCAAAATAAGTAATCCATCATGGCATAGCCACTGTCAAGTTGTCAACATGCAGCACTTTGTAAGAGGTTCAGTCTTCACATCCACAACTCAGATCAGAAAAGTCCTTCATGCTTTCACCCCAAGGAAAACTGCTGCACCAGCAACAGAATGGATCACTTAGAATCATTTTGCCATTTTTCTTTTCATCACCGGGTTCTGCGTCATCCATGATCTTCCAACCTGCAAGGTGTATCAAGCCTTCTAGTTCTAGCCACAGGCTTCAGAGCTGTAATTCATTAGGCCATCAGCATTTTCAGCATCTACACTCACCCTACTCATCTGCATCTGAATGATTCTCAAGGTATCATGTATCTCATTCCTGCATGGATGTCCGTTATCTCGTGCGAGAAACACACTCACTTGCCTGCCTATCTCAATCCAACTACAGCCAGGCTGCTTAATGACACCTCTGCTCTTCATGGATCTCCTCACTCTATATACATCTGCCCATTTCCCCAACTCAGCGTACATATTTGAGAGAAGCACATAGGGTCCAGAGTTCTCAGGATCAAGCTCAAACAACTTCCCAGCTGCCAGTTCTCCCATCTCAATATTCTTATGTAGCCTGCAAGAACCTAGCAGAGAAGCCCAGAGCACGCTGTCAGGTTCCATTGGCATCTCCTTTATGAGATCCTCAACTTCTTTTAGATGACCGGCACGACCAAGCAAATCAATCATACATGTGTAGTGATCTTGGGATGGAGTTATCCCATGATCCTCAGTCATGGACCGAAAGTATCTCCGGCCCTCCTCCACCAATCCAGAATGGCCACAGGCTGACAGAACACCAATCATGGTGACAGAATCTGGGCTCTCTTTGCTGCATAACATTCTCTCAAAAAGATGCAGTGCTTCTTTTGCACGGCCGTTCTGTGCATGACCGACAATCATGGCATTCCACGACACAGTATCTCTGGCTGCCATCCTCTCAAACACCTTCACACCATCATCAATTGATCCTGTCTTCAGGTACATGTCTACAAGGGAATTCCCAACAAACACATCAGATTCTGGTCCAAAGTCAAAGCGAAAACCTTCCTTCAGGACATGCACATGAGCTTGCTGACCAAGCTGAAGATCAGCAACATTGCCACATGCATTCAGAACATTTCCATATGTGTAATGTGTTGGCCAAATTGACTCTCTTTTCAGCCGGACGAAGAGCCTAAGTGCCTCCTCCTCCTCACCGTTCTGGGCATATGCTGCAATGAGCACATTCCAAGCAATGACATTCTTCTCAACCATTTGTGAGAACACGACCTGAGCATCTTGCACATTAGCAGACCTTGCGTACCCAGTGATGAGGGATGTTTCAGAGACAACACTCCTGGAAGCCATGCGGTCAAACACACACCTCGCCTCCCATGTCCTCCCACATTTGGCATACATGTCCACCAGAGCGTTGCTCAGCACCATGTCCTCCCTAAACCTATCGGATTTCACCACGCACGCATGAACCTGCCGTCCTTCTCTGTCGGCAGCAAGGCCCGCACATGCACTCATCACACTTGCAAGTGTCACCTCATCGGGCACGAAACCGGCATTCATCATCCCGACAAACAGTACAAGCGCCTCACCCACAGGGCCGTTCTGCTCATAGCAAGTGATCAAGCTGTTCCAGGAAACGACATTCCGCTCCGGCATTGCCTCGAACACCCTCCGTGCCTCCTCCGGCCCCTCACACTT
Organism: Aegilops bicornis; assembly: GCA_021605145.1. Lineage (NCBI taxonomy): Eukaryota > Viridiplantae > Streptophyta > Magnoliopsida > Poales > Poaceae > Aegilops > Aegilops bicornis. The sequence continues at coordinate 542,451,470 of CM038670.1, forward strand.
GGCATACATGTCCAAGAGCGCACTACCAATATACACGTCCTTGGCATGCGGCGACTTGGAAACAAGGGCATGCACCTGCACCCCGGCCCTCGGGTCCTTCTCCACGGCACAGGCGCTCAGGGCGCTGGCAAAGGAGTAGGCATTGAGCACGAAGTCGTCGGCGTGCATGGCGGCGAAGAACAGGAGGGCGTCGGCCCCGCGGCTGTGCTGCGCGAGCGCGGCGATGACCGCATTGTAGGAGCACTGGTCCGGGTCGGGGATGGCGTCGAAGAGAGCACGGACGTCGGCGGGGTTGCCAAGGCGCGCGTGCGCGGAGAGGAGGGCGTTGTAGGAGAAGGTGTTGGGGCGGGGAATCTTGTCGAACACCCTGCGCGCGTCGGGGAGGCGGCCGAGCCGCGCGTAGGCGGAGACGAGGGTGTTGAGGAGGAAAGTCTCGTCCGCGTAGGGCGACTTGAGGGCGCGCGCGTGCGCGGCGCGGGCGGCGGGCAGGCTTGGCGCCGACCGGAGGAGGTCGGCGAGCGGCGCGGAGGCTCGGAGGTGGGAGACGAAGTGATGGTGGTGGTGTCGCGCCATGCCAACAGGTGCCTCCGTTTGAAAATTCAATGGTGGCAGAAGGCGGTGTCCTCGTCGTTGCCAGCAGAACGAACTGAGGAACAAGGGCAGTGCTGAATACGCGCCAGAACTCCAGGATTGTTCCTTTTTTTTAGCGTGGAACTGAAGAGCTTTATTCAATCAATGAAGCTCCGGCACTGTCCGCCATAAGGCTAGTAACCAGGAGTCGAGAGGGAGAGTTCATCCGACACTCTATCATCTCTAATGTACTAGCATGTCTTGCACAGAGGTGGGCCGAAACATTAAAATGTCTCTTTACATGAAGAATATTAAAAGAAGAAAAAGTAACTGCTAGCTCTTCAAAATCTAATAACTGGCGCTATGAGGGAGCACGAAGAACAACGCGGGTTTCAGAGATCCACTACATCTTTGCTATTAGTCTCCATTTGTACTCGTTCAAAGCCTCGAAGCTTTGCAAAAACAACGCCTTCGTGAAGAGCCATGGCCTCCGCAACTAGCGAGTCGGTAACACCACGGACCGGCTTGTACCAAGCTCCGATGAAGGTTGAAGATGAGCGTGCAACACCTCCCACTCCAGCAAGCCTTGCCTCCATCGATATTCCTGCATCGGTGTTGATCTTGATGCAGCCCCCGTCGGGGGGGGGGGGGGGGGGGGGGGGCAACCGAATCTGGGTATAGTTCGAGCCTGAGCCCTGGGTAGTTCCAATATCGCCAGAGCTTCTTTGGTCTTCTTCATAGTCACCACCGGGTCGAGGCTTGATCTGTCATGAGTGATGTTGTTCCTGGACGTCCAGATCGCCCACATTACTATGATAATTTTTGCACGTTCACTCTCATCAAACCTGGGGTCACACAAGATACCCTGGGACCATGTCATTGTATGAAGATCTGGGAGCTTGACATTGAGCCATTCCCTTGCCTCACTCCAGAACATCTTTGCATGCGTGCACTTAATCAGTGCATGATAAATATATTCGTCTGCATGGAGGCAGACTTTACATCAGGCCATCTCCGCAATGTGCCGGTGCTTCAAGATGCTTTCGACAAGCAAAATATTCCTGAGTACTCGCCACCAAAACACCCACACTTTTGACACAACCTTAAGCTTCCAAAGTCTAGACCACAACTGTTTATGGTTCTTTGAAGTTTCGGTCACCGTCCCTTCCCCTAGAGCGCCATGCTCGTTGCGGGTCACTAGAGCTCGGTAAGCAGATTTCACATAGTAGATCCCAGACTTTTCGCCAGCCCAAGCCCATGAATCACCCCCCACCCCCCCCTCCCCCGTCGAAGCTCAGGGGAATATTCAGAATTGCATCTGCTTTGGGGGCTATAAAATTTCGTCTCACGAGTTCAGTCTTCCAAGTACCATGTTCAGTGCTAATCGGATCGGCAACTCGCACTACAAAAAAATAACACTTCCGTGATGATACGTGTTTGTCACAGTAGGTCACGTTTTCTGTCATGCATGTACATCCATGACAAATTTATGATAGAATCAAGGTAGTCATACTGTCTTTGTCGTAGAAGTGTTCCATGACATTACCAAAATTATCATCACGGAAGTGTCCACTTCCATGACGATAAATCGCGCGTCACAGAAGTGCTTTCGTCAAGGATGACCGACACGTGGCATCCACCGTAACGGAACGCCGTTAAGCTATCGAGTCCGGTTTTGGATCCGATAACCCGTTAACAGCCCCGACCAATGGGGATTTTCCACGTGTAAAATCATCATTGGCTGGAGTAAACACGTGTCGGCTCACCGTTGGGACAGATGTCATCCACTCATTGGACCCAAAACGCCTATGATACATCGACACATGGCACGAACCAACAGAGGCCCATTCCTGTGAAAAGGTCGGCCCGTTTGACTTGGTCAAAAGGTGGCGGGCTGGCCCACTAAGAAGCTTTGTTAACGGCCTATTCGCATATAGCCCATTTACGTACTGCTAACCCGTGACCCGTTACGACATATCCGAATTAGGCCCAAGAGCGTCATCTGGGCCGTCAATATAATTCCAAACCGTTTTAACTTCCGCCCATGTATGGCCCATGACGCGTCTTCGGCCCATATGAGGCCCTTAGTAACCCTCGCCCTTAACGGCCCGTGGTAAAGCGGCCCATAATGAACAAAGGTATCACTTTATACCCATTAACGGCCCATTATTACATTGGGCTTCAAATTCATGTTATCTTTCGGCCTTCTCAGGGCCCATTTATTCTTGGGCTCATTTCCAGCATTCATTTACTTACGGCCCGTTATTGTCATTTTCTGCTTGTGGGCCAAATTCAGCCCGTGGTTACAGTCGGCCCGTTTGTGGCCCGTTAATACGTTGGGCCGTTTTCATAGCGTCATCAAATACGGCCGATTAACGACGGCCCGTTATGGTCGGCCCATGAACGGACGATTTCAACTCTAGCCCATTTACGGCCATAATGTGGTCTGTTATTGGCCCATGTTTGGCCAACCGATCATACGGCCCGTAGAAGGCCCGTTGATGATACGACCCGTAGAAGGCCCATTGTGTCTACGGCCTGTATAAGGCCCATTGCTTCTACGCCCCGTAGAAGGCCCATTGTTTCTACGGCCCTTAGAAGGCCCATTGTTTCTACGGCCCGTAGGAGGCCCATGTTAACTAAAATGAATATGTAGCCCATGGTTAATGTGGCCTAGTTTTAAAAAATAGGTTATTGCGGCCACTAGCAAACCGCGGAAAAGAGTCTGCGACTACAAGAAAACAAATAAACAAGATAATAAGGAAATAAATAAGCAAGCAACTTACGCTAGGCTATCACGGCTATTACACATATTACATCCATCGGGCATCAAAGTTCGCCACGGTGCAAATATATAGGGAACACCCTACACTATACAAAAATGGCTTGTTGTTTTCTTCAAATGGTGGTATCGCGTTAAGAACAAATTTTGTATCGCACCAAAACAAATTACAACTATAAAACAAAAGGAAGGTTGGCATAAAAGTTAACAGTCTAGCAGATAAATGCACCATCAGAAGTTCAGAAGCTCAGTTCATTTGACCTGACTGTTACGTTTTCATGCCGTATTGTCCGATGGAGCATCATAACCTTCGCCTTCAGTTCTCCTAGGCTCCTGAACAACATACCAAATGTCTGATAGTCTGGTTTCGAAACCATGCATATCTTGACAACATCGAACAATGTCTCTCCTTGTTTCACAAAGGGTCTCTGTTAGGGAATGGACTTGTGTCCGGGCGCAGATACAACATTGTTTTGAGCTTGCATATCTTGATCATGAGGCGATTTGGACGAGATTGCCTTAACAACCAACCCAAAGATACGCAGAACGTGCTTTTGGCATGTTAATGGACATGTATCGATCCATCGCAGCAAGAGTCGACATTGCGGTTATAGTTGCCTCGCCACCTTCGTAAGGTGGCGGTTCCACCATTTTTTCCATAGCTCATTTGAAAAGTTGAGGTTTTACATTAGTAGTACCGTAACGTAAGATATTAAGGAGGCAAAAGAAACCAAAAAAATAGCTTTGGTCTATATACGTAACTTATTACGGTGAACCCATGTAAAATATTAGTTGTATTTTATTTCAAAGTACATAATAAAACCAGGTCCCAAACATATGACCATGTACCATCGCTAATGTATTGTCTATTTCTTCACATTGTATTGAGGGCTAAGGATAAAGAGACGAAGTTTATAATACGGAAGCATAGTATGACATCATTCATATCACAAAACAAGCGAGAACGCACAAACGAGGCAATTGTAACGTTGTGTGGGCAAGTCCAAAGACAGAACTAGATTACAGGTCAAGATCAAAGGAACATCACTCCTCTCTTTTAAACCTTGTAAGGTGCAATGATACGCTAAGACAATTGTGTATAAAATTGAAAAGAGTAATAGACATTGGCTGCAAACCATGTAGTTCAAGGCACAAGTCAGAGTAAGTAGTAGTTAAATGGCATGAGGATTAAGGACTTACAACAGCTGACTTTGGTTGGTGTAGTCATGCCCTTCTTCTTCTTTGGTGTGACAGTCCTTGAAGATTTCCACAACATTTGGTTCAGGTACTTTTTGGTCCTTGCGGGCTTTCCTCGCATTTGGAACAAGTCAATATAGATCCGATAATATGGTACAATGAAAAGAGTGAAAGCAATGACTAATTACAAGAGCCTCGCAGTGTGCAATATAGCTACGAGATCTTGTCGTCTGTTGGAATTTCACCTTCGTACGGTTGGCCTTGTTCTTTGAATAGTTCACCTACGAGAAGATAGATTTGTGTGGCACATGCGTAAATAGGACTTCAACATTTGATCTGATCACATATATATAATGTACCTGATACTTCGGATCGGACCAGTGTTTAACGAGGCCTCTGTAGTCTTCGTCAGATATATTTTCCACTGGAGATGTTTGGGCAAGTTCACTGTTAGCCTTGCCTTCAAAGTGAGTTTTCCTCAAGTTATACCGACATCGTCAGCAGAGCATACTTGAAAACATGGGTGCAAGCTTGCAGGTTGCATCATCTTGGCTATCCAACTTGAACCTCATCTGTTGAAAATTATGGGAGTCTCATTATCAAGAACCTAGAAAGTATTGGACAAAGCAAGACGATATTACTAGTTTCCATACATAACCATACTTACAGATAAATGGTCGAGGAAGGTGTTGAACTGGGTTTCATCTTTGTCATTCCTGTACTGAATCCATGTTGGGAGGATACGTACATGACACCTAACAAAGAACCGCTGCCTCGATACTAACTTGGTGACTCAGAGCATCACGTGGCCTTTTTAAACCTGCCTCAAAACGGATCTCCATTCTTCCTCCTCTAGATTTAGTTAACCTATCGAGCATTATCCACGAAGTTTGTTTCCTCTTGCGCCTAGGTGCTAGTCCAACAACAAACATAGGAAGTGTTAGTGTACATCAAACTATGAGACTACACATAAAGAAGCATGCAATTGTAACTTGACTCCAGCAACTGTCTTCTTGCTACTGAAGCTAATAAAGTTCATCTGATCTTGCAAACTCGTCTTGTATCAAGAGTGCTTCGGAAGTAGTGTGAGGTGGCAAGGGAGCTTGGGAATGTGCTGCTAGCTGAGTTGACCAACGAGTAAATCGTGTAGCTGGTGGTACTATGGAAGGTGTTGCAACAACTAGGGTTGTCTCTGCTTGTCTGGTGGCAGCTATTTGTTTCTGTTTGGCTTGTTCTACAACTCGTGTAGCACGGGATACCCTGTCGGTACAATTTTCCCTTTGGACTTTGACCTTCTATTGCACCATCGCATTTCAGCAGAATCTGCAGGATTGTTCCGCTTCCCTTTCCCTCGTTACATCTTGCTTCCTCTTTCTCTGTGCCATGTTAAGTCAAGCCGACAAGAAAAATGAATAACAATTTAGTTCTTCGTAACAAATGTACTTTGATGTAAGAACATGGTGTGATAGATGATATTGTATGTTCTAGAAAGCAGGAACACGTGTTCTTAGTCACAAGTATAATGTGTAAAGTAAGTAGATGAAATTCAACAAAATTAGAAGCAATACAAGCTAGACATCATACATAACATGCAACCACATATAACGATTGCCAAGTTAGAGGGAGCACCGTGATGGTGCACTAGGGGAGACGTGCTCATCACCAACACAACTACGTTGAGTGTCTATGCATGTGTTGTCTTGGAAATCATCTTGGGGGGATGGAGGAGTAGAATCTGTAGAGGCCCTCTGTTTGGAAGGAGCACCTTCATCCTCTGCCTTGCTAACTTCCTTCCACTTTATTGATTTTGAATTGTCAAGTAAAACCGACAAGAAAAAGCAATAAAAATCACTCTTCAGAACTCATTCGTGCATGATACTGACAATCACTACTTTGATGTAAGTCAAACACATGATTCTAGGATGGAATAATACGAAAAACATGATGGCATGGCATATTCACAACTGTTTGTGTAAACTAAGCAGAAACCATTTCAACAAATAAGAAGCAATGCAAGCTAGACACCACGTGAAAAATGCAACCAATATGACTCTGCCAAGTTAAAAGTGTCCCATCATAAATGGCATTTCAACAAATTAGAAGCGATTGCATGCTATAAATCATATCAAAGATGCAACTAATATCACATCGCATATCTTTGAAGGTGTCTCGTCATATTGATTTATGCGGGATACAAAAAACAATAGTTTTATGTGAGGACATGCTTAATAGACAGATGTACTATGTACTAAAAACAGGAAGGCATGTCATATTAACAGGTATAATGTATAAACTAAGCAGAATAGCACATGCAATTTAACCAGATTATAAGAATTACAATCTAGACACCATATGCAACATGCAACCACATATCACGCTGCCAAGTTAGAGCAAGCACCTACGATGCTAGTGTAGGGGAAATGCGGTAATCAACTATAGAGCTACGTTCACTATCTTCATCTAGCCTTGCTGTTTCTTGAGAATCATGTGGGGAGGCTGACGCTGCATTCTTTAAATGAGGATCTTTTATCACAGTAGTCCACTGGCCTGACTGCCTCATCATAAGTGACCGATGAGGGATACACAAGAACATTAGTTTGATGGAAGAACATGGTTAATAGACAGATGTACTAGTATGTACCAAAAACAGGAATGCGTGTCATATTCAAAGGTATAGTGTGTAAGCTAAGTAGATGCAATTTAACCAAATTGGAAGCAATACAAGCTAGACATCCGGCTGGAGTGGTGAGCATGATCATCTAGGACCTGAGAGCCTGGTGGGAGGCGGGCTACTTCGCCACCATCGTGGCTTTTTAGTTGGCTTCTAGGTGATGCATGTCTATGCTGGGCTTGTCTTCTGGTGCTCCCGGGATGGTGGTTCATGTAAAAAATATATTTCCTTATCTTGATAAAGACCGACTTCGGCCTTTCGAATACAAGCTAGACACCATATGCAACATGCAACCACATATGACACCGTGAAGTTAAAGCAAGCACCTGGGATGGTGGTTCACGGCGAGCGAGATCATCAACTCCAGAGCTACGTTCCCCGTCTCCATCAGCTGACACTACACCCTTTAAAGCCTTGAAACGTTTCTGGCCTACCGCGTACCACGCTGGAGTGACTTCTCTCTATTCTTTTCTGCTTCTGTCAAGGCAGAGTCTGAAATACCCTTGCATAAAAACACAATAATGAGAGTATGGGTGAAGTGTGTGCGAGAACTAGTGCCTTTGTAAAAGTAGCAGATAGCGGTGGCTGAAAAATAAATGACAGGAGACATATGATAGCTCTACAACATTGCATGGCAAACAAAATTAGATTCTACTCCGTATGATTTTGTAATATATGGGCACAGGAAATGCAGATACTCCTCCAGCACACCACCACATGTGGTCCTATCAAGATAACAGTCGACTGAAAATAAATAGGTCGGTCGATTTTTTATGAACCGTATGATCTATAAGGAACCAGGCGAGATGGCCTTCGTCTACCTCCCGCCGATCCTTTGTTGTGATCTTTCTCGAACCGCCAGCGGACACCGGCCCAGACCCCTGCCTCCGCCGCCCCGCCCTCCCCTCGACCTCACACCACCGCCGTGCTTGGAAGCGCCCCCAGGCCATCCCTTTAATCCCCGCTGACATCCAGATCGGGCGCCAACAGCTCTAGGCCCCACACGCCCCTAAGATAAACATCGAGGCGCTGCTTCCCCGGCGTAATAGGCGGACTAGCGCCTGTTACGCTGGGGAATGCTTCCGTTAATTGGGAATCAACTGAACAATTGAAATCCAGGGGGCGACGGACCTCTAGCTAAGGTGAAATAGTATATGAGGAGAAATCTTGCGCATCGCGAGTAACTAGGAACATCTAGTATCAAGAAGAAGCGGTCAACTAGTGTCTTCTGTGGGATGAATACCATGCAAGCACACACGTAAGATTTGCACGAATAAGGGAAGAGGAGTACCATTTTTGGTTGCCGGTGTGGTCACCTCCACATGTCGCGCCGATCTTCTTCTTTTTGCTGGGGAAACCGATGTTTTGGAGGAGGGTGCAGGCTTGGACGAACCCATGGCCAAATTGTTGACTGTGTTGCCATGGCCGTATGTCGGCGGAGGGGAAGCAGATCCGAGGCGGCGAAGGACGGCGTAGCAGGAACAGCTCCGGTGCGGTGGAGGGTGGCGAAGTTGGAGCGGCAGTGGAAAGGCGCAGGACGGCGTGGTTGAACTGGTGCTACCTCTTGAGCACTGCGTTGGATTTCCTTGAAGAGGAAAGGATGATGCAGCAAAGTAGCATAAGTATTTCCCTCAGTTTTTGAGAACCAAGGTATCTATCCAGTAGGAGGCTACGCGCGAGTCCCTCGTACCTACACAAAACAAATAACTCCTCGCAACCAACGCGATAAGGGGTTGTCAATCCCTTCACGGTCACTTACGAGAGTGAGATCTGATAGATATGATAGATAATATTTTTGGTATTTTTTTGGTATAAGGATGCAAAGTAAAATAAAAAGCAAAGTAAAAAGTAAAGGCAATAATAAAGTGATGGAAGATTAATATGATAGAGATAGAACCGGGGGCCATAGATTTCACTAGTGGCTTCTCTCAAGAGCATAAGTATTTTACGGTGGGTGGACGAATTACTGTTGAGCAATTGACTGAATTGAGCATAGTTATGAGAATATCTAGATATGATCATGCATATAGGCATCACGTCCGAGACAAGTAGACCGACTCCTGCCTGCATCTACTACTATTACTCCACTCATCGACCGCTATCCAAAGATGCATCTAGAGTATTAAGTTCAAGAAAACAGAGTAACGCCTTAAGCAAGATGACATGATGTAGAGGGATAAATTCATGCAATATGATAAAACCCCATCTTGTTATCCTCGATGGCAACAATACTATACGTGCCTTGCTGCCCCTCATCACTAGGAAAGGACACCTCAAGATTGAAACCAAAGCTAAGCACTTCTCCCATTGCAAGAAAAACCAATCTAGTAGGCCAAACCAAACTGATAATTCGAAGAGACTTGCAAAGATAACCAATCATACATAAAAGTATTCAGAGAAGATTCAGATATTGTTCATAGATAATCTTGATCATAAACCCACAATTCATCGGTCTCAACAAACACAACACAAAAAGAAGATTACATCGAATAGATCTCCACGAGAGAGGGGGAGAACATTGTATTGAGATCCAAAAAGAGAGAACAAGCCATCTAGCTACTAACTATGGACCCAAAGGTGAGGTAAACTACTCACACTTCATCGGAGGGGCTATAGTGATGATGTAGAAGCCCTCCATGATGGATTCCCTTCCCATGAGCTCTAACAGGCCCCAAGATGGGATCTCGTGGAGTACAGAAAGTTGCGGTGGTGGAATTAGGTTTTTGGCTCCGTGTCGATCGTTTGGGGGCGTGAGGTATATATAGGAGGAAGAAGTACGTCGGTGGAGCAAGGTGGGGCCCACGAGGGTGGAAGGCGGCGCTGGGGAGGGCGCGCCTACCTCGTGCCCACCTCAAGCTTCCTTGACTTAGGGTCCAAGTCTCTGGATCACGTTCGGTGAAAAATCACGTTCCCGAAGGTTTCATTCCGTTTGGACTCCGTTTGATATTCCGTTTACGCAAAACTCAAATAGGCAAAAACAACAATTGGGTTGGGCCTCCGGTTAATAGGTTAGTCCCAAAAATAATATAAAAGTGGAAAATAAAGCCCAATAATGTCCAAAACAGTAGATAATATAGCATGGAGCAATCAAAAATTATAGATACGTTGGAGACGTATCAACTGGCTCGGGTATGGACGGCTCGGCCTCGGCTTCAACTACTAGCCGTGGAGGGCATTGCGGTTGAGGTTGCGGTGGACGACGACATTGGAGTATCGGCTCCGGCGTGATGGAGGAGGGCGGCGGTTGATGGGTGGGATGGGGTGGCGGACGGGGGCCTTGGGTTTCATGGTGGTGGAGAGGTAGTTTTTGCCACGAGTACCTGAATGGGGAATCGGAAGGGTGGGCGGGGAGAACCATGTTTCGTCTGGGAAGCGCTTGTTTTTGGCTTTTTGAACAGAAGATGGGACGACTTGTTTGAAATTTGGGGAAAGTACAAACTTTGCCCCTCTTAAATTTCGGACCCATCAAGGGTCGGGGTAGGATGGTAATCCCAGGTGTCCCAAATAGTGGGCGGAGCGATTTCGGCCACTTGTGTGGTTAGGCGGCCATTGTGTATGAATGTATTTCGGATGTGGTTGCGTGGCGTCTAGATGAAGCTACAAACCTACCCCGGTTTAGACCTTTGGACGTCGGGCCGGTAGGTTTCACGGGTCGGAGTTATTAGAAAAGTAATTTCCTTGTACTACCAAACATTGGTCTCACGCGGTTTCGGGCGAGTAGAGGCTCTTTTGGCGCTTCATTCGAAATTTTGAAACACAAGCATTCACGTTTAGAGTACTCTTGAACTTTGAGCATTGACCTAAATAGACAACGTTAAATTTGACGTTGTATGTTTGAAAACCTCATGAAATTATCCGCTTCTTTTTGAAATTTTGACACTTGAAAATCCTATAACTACGGTTGTTTTGGAATGGAGGAGCTAAATTTTAATCTATTTTGTACATGACTACATATGCTATTATGTACAAAATCAGAGCAAAGATTGGTGCCCCCATAATTTAGGTATGATTTACAAATGCCATGATATCAAATTCAAATAATTGAATGGACTTCATGTTGAATTTGATTTTTCAAAACCACCTTATGTTGAATTCAAATGTATGCTAGTTCATAGGTAGCTATTTATAATGTTCATTGTGTAACTTTTGTATGTATAATGTGCTTTATACACACAACATGAACTATACTCATGTTTATATTCGATTGCTAAAGCGATGCATTGTCTCGAGTTCAAAATACTAACTATGTGGATCAATTGTGTCGAATAATAACATAGACATGCTCAAATTCGATAGAATCTAGATGTCTGATGGATAAATGACCGTTCCTTACGTGAATTGAAAATATCATGATCCCATCATAATATTTGGATACAATTTATATCTTTAATCAATGTGTACAGCAGTCTTTTACGTGTAGTTTCATGATACGTCTCCAACGTATCTATAATTTTTTATTGTTCCCTGCTATATTGTATTCTGTTTTGGATGTTTAATGGTCTTTATTATACACTTTTATATTATTTTTGGGACTAACCTATTAACCAAAGGCCCAAACCAAATTGCTGTTTTTTGCCTATTTCAGTGTTTCAAAGGCAAAGGAATATCAAACGGAGTCCAAACGGAATGAAACCTTCGGGAACGTGATTTTCGGAACAAACGTGATCCAGAGAACTTGGAGTGGACGTCAAGAAACGAACGAGGAGGCCACGAGGCAGGGGGCACGCCTACCCCCTGGGCGCGCCCTCCACCCTCGTGGGCCCCTCGTAGCTCCACTGACCTACTTCTTCCTCCTATATATACCTACATACCCCGAGAACATCAGACGAGGAGCCAAAACCCTGTTTCCACTGCCGCAACCTTCATACTCCGTGAGATCCCATCTTGGGGCCTTTTACAGTGCTCCACGGAAGGGGCATCGATCACGGAGGGCTTCTACATCAACACCATAGCCTCTCGATGATGTGTGAGTAGTTTACCTCGGACCTTGGTCCATAGTTATTAGCTAGATGGCTTCTTCTCTCTCTTTGGATCTCAATACAAAGTTCTCCTCGATTCTCTTGGAGATCTATTTGATGTAACTCTTCTTTTTGCGATGTGTTTGTCGAGATCCGATGAATTGTGGGTTTATGATCAAGATTGTCTATGAAAAATATTTGAATCTCCTCTGAATTCTTTTATGTATGATTGTTTATCTTTGCAAGTCTCTTCGAATTATTAGTTTGGTTTGGCCTACTAGATTGATCTTTCTTGCAATGGGAGAAGTGCTTAGCTTTGGGTTCAATCTTGCGGTGCTTGATCCCAGTGACAGTAGGGGAAACGACACATATTGTATTGTTGCCATCGTGGATAAAAAGATGGGGTTTATATCATATTGCCTGAGTTTATCCCTCTACATCATGTCATCTTGCTTAAAGAATTACTCTGTTCTTATGAACTTAATACTCTAGATGCATGCTGGATAGCGGTCGATGTGTGGAGTAATAGTAGTAGATGCAGGTAGGAGTCAGTCTACTTGTCACGGACGTGATGCCTATATACATGATCATACCTAGATATTCTCATAATTATGCTCAATTCTATCAATTGCTCGACAATAATTCGTTTACCCACCGTAATACTTATGCTATCTTGAGAGAAGCCACTAGTGAAACCTATGGCCCCCGGGTCTATCTTCCATCATATTAATCTTCCGTCAACAAGCTATTTTTATCACCGTTTATTTTGCTTTCTTTACTTGTATTCTTTACCATAAAAATACCAAAAATATTATCTTATCATCTCTATCATATCTCACTCTCGTAAGTGACCGTGAAGGGATTGACAACCCCTTTATCGCGTTGGTTGTGAGGTTCTTATTTGTTTGTGTAGGTGCATGGGACTCAAGCGTGGTCTCCTACTGGATTGATACCTTGGTTCTCAAAAACTGAGGGAAATACTTACACTACTTTACTGCATCACCCTTTCCTTTTCAAGGGAAAACCAACGCAGTGCTCAAGAGGTAGCAAGAAGGATTTCTGGCGCCGTTGCCGGGGAGGCTTACGCCAAGACAAGTCAAGATTTGATTTCCCGTCAACGAGCCATTTCTGGCGCCGCTGCCGGGGAGTCTACGCACAAGTCAAGACATACCAAGTACCCATCACAAATTCTTATCCCTCGCATTACATTATTTGCCATTTGCCTCTCGTTTTCCTCTCCCCCACTTCACCCTTGCCGTTTTATTCGCCTTCTTTTTCGGTTGCCTTATTCTCGCCAGATCTATTGTTTGCTTGTATTACCATGTGCCTTCTATTTGCTTACATCTTTGCTTGCTAAAAATCTATTGATATGGATCCTCTTAAAGTGTTCTACTTGGATCATCTTCGATCCTTATGCGCTCGTGCTGAAACCCCAACTAGCTTAGTTGATGGGAAATCTTTAGATGAGCATGCTCATTTTGTGCGTCATCGTTTGTCTGAAAAGGGGAGACTCTTATGGGATCAAATAAACAGATTGATGTGTTATGCTTGGAATCTTTGTGAAATTTATGATTTTACTTGTTGCTCTGAAAACATTAAGAAACACCTTCCCTACCAATGTGAGTTTAGTGATAATGGAATCGTATCTTCGTATGCTAAGGGTGTTTATAATTACTACGATGTTCAACAAATTGAAGAATTTGTTGCTTTTACGGGTGCTTATGAAATTGCTTCTTTGATTGAAACGTATGATGCTACTCTTTACAAATCTGAAAATTTCGCCATACTTAAATATTGTTATTATAATTATGCTTCCAATGCCTATGTTAAACCATATATTGAGGACTCCTCCGCTGTCCAAGGAGAGGCTGATATTTTGCAGGAGTCTATGGAGGAAGAAAATAATGATATGCATGAATCTATAGATAATTATGATTCCGATGATTTGATTTAAATATCCCTTGATGAACATGATGCTTGCTATTCTTGTGGCCATGATGCCAATATTTATGAAGATGAATTTGCTATAGTTCCTTATGTTAAACATGAGATCGTTGTTATTGCACCCATACTTGGTAGTTCCTTCGATAAAAAGCATGATTGTAATGATGTTACTATAAATTCCCTTGATGTCAATTGTGCTAATAATATGCAAAACCCTAAGCTTGGGGATGCTAGTTTTGCTATGACTACTATTTGTTGCAATGATCATGATTGGGGTGATTCTTCTTTTGATCTTGAAAATTTATTTAAGCCCCATGATGAATATGAGATTGATAATAGTGTTTGCAATAATATTGAAAGTGGGTTTGGAAGAGTGTCAACTTTAAATCCCACATATTTGGATTTTGATCAATCTTATGAAATTTTTGATAAAAGTGGGTTTGGAGAGGTCATGACTTTAGCTAATGTTAATCCCACTATTTTGGAAGAGTGTCAACTTTGCATACATGTGGATCGTGTTAAGCATATGTTTTGTGATAGATATATTGTTGAATTTGCTTATGATTCTACATATAATTATTATGAGAGAGGAAAATATGGTTTTAGAAATTTTCATGTTACTAAATTACCTCTCGTTATGTTGAGATTGATATTGTTTCTTTCCGCTTCCTTGCATATGCTAGTTTTTGCTTGCCTTGATAATTTGTTTGCCTACAAGATTCCTATGCATAGGAAGTATGTTAGACTTAGATGTGTTTGTCACGTGTTTTATGATGTTCTCTTTGTGCTTCAATTCTTATCTTTCATGTGAGCATCATTAAAATTATCAATGCCTAGCTAAAAGGCTTTAAAAAAAGCGCTTGTTGGGAGACAACCCAATATTTTTCCTTCTTGTTTAGTAATAAATAATCCATGTAGCTTCCGTTTAGATGTGGTTTTATGTTTTAATTAGTGTTTGTGCCAAGTGAAACCTATAGGATCTTCTTGGATGATAGTTATTTGATCTTGCTGAAAATTCCAGAAACTTTCTGTTCACGAAAACAATTGTTTAAAATCACCAGAACGTGATAAAATACTTATTCCAATTGCAGAAGATCAATAAACAAATTATCTAGGTCGTCCTATTTTGGTAGATTTTTTTGAGTTCCATAAGTTTGCGTTAGTTACAGATTACTACAGGCTGTTCTGTTTTTGACAGATTCTGTTTTTCGTGTGTTGTTTGCTTATTTTGACGAGTCTATGGTTAGTAAAATAGTTTACAAACCATAGAGAAGTTGGAATACAGTAGATTTAACACCAATATAAATAAATAATGAGTTCATTACAGTACCTTGAAGTGTTATTTTGTTTTATTTCGCTAACGGAGCTCACGAGATTTTCTGTTAAGTTTTGTGTTGTGAAGTTTTCAAGTTTTGGGTAAAGATTTGATGGATTATGGAACAAGGAGTGGCAAGAGCCTAAGCTTGGGGATGCCCAAGGCACCCCAAGGTAAATCCAAGGACACCAAAAAGCCAAAGCTTGGGGATGCCCGGAAGGCATCCCTCTTTAAATCTTCGGCCCATCGGTAACTTTACTTGGAGCTATATTTTTATTCACCACATGATAAGTGTTTTGCTTGGAGAGTCTTGTATGATTTGAGTCTTTGCTTTTAGTTTACCACAATCATCCTTGATGTACACACCTTTTGAGAGAGACACACATGATTCAAGATTTATTAGAATACTCTATGTGCTTCACTTATATCTTTTGAGCTATATAGTTTTTGCTCTAGTGCTTCACTTATATCTTTGAGAGCATGGTGGTGGTTTTGTTTTATAGAAACTATTGTTCTGTCATGCTTCATTTATATCATTTTGAGAGTCCTACAAAACATTATGGTAATTTTCTTAAATTGAGAAATTAGTCCTAATATGATAGGCATCCAAGATTAGTACAAACTTTCTTATAAGTGCGTTGAATACTAAGAGAAGTTTGATGCTTGATGATTGTTTTGAGATATGGAGGTAGTGATATTAAAGTTGTGCTAGTTGAGTAGTTGTGAATTTGAGAAATACTTGTGTTGAAGTTTGCAAGTCCCGTAGCATGCACGCATGGTAAACATTGTGTAACAAATTTGAAACATGAGGTGTTCTTTGATTGTCCTCCTTATGAGTGGCGGTCGGGGACGAGCGATGGTCTTTTCCTACCAATCTACCCCCCTAGGAGCATGCGCGCAGTGCTTGGTTTTTGATGACTTGTAGATTTTTGCAATAAGTATGTGAATCTTTATGACTAATGTTGAGTCCATGGATTATACGCACTCTCACCCTTCCATCATTGCTAGCCTCTTCGATACCGTGCATTGCCCTTTCTCACCTTGAGAGTTGGTGCAAACTTCGCCGGTGCATCCAAACCCCGTGATACAATACGCTCTATCATGCATAAACCTCCTTATATCTTCCTCAAAACAGCCACCATACCTACCTATTATGGCATTTCCATAGCCATTCCGAGATATATTGCCGTGCAACTTTCCACCGTTCTGTTTATCATGACACGTTTCATCATTGTCATATTGCCTTGCATGATCATGTAGTTGACATCGTATTTGTGGCAAAGCCACCATGCATATTATTCATACATGTCACTCTTGATTCATTGCCCATCCTGCACATCACGGAGGCATTCATATAGAGTCATACTTTGTTCTAGTATCGAGTTGTAATCATTGAGTTGTAAATAATTAGAAGTGTGATGATCATCATTCATAGAGCATTGTCCCAAATAAAAAAAGAGAAAGGCCAAAAAAAGGGAAAGACCCAAAAAAATAAAAATAAAGAAGGGACAATGCTACTATCCTTTTTTTTCATACTTGTTCTTCAAAGTAGCACCATGATTTTTATGATAGAGAGTCTCTTGTTTTGTCACTTTCATATACTAGTGGGAATTTTTCATTATAGAACTTGGCTTGTATATTCCAGCAATGGGCTTCCTCAAATGCCCTAGGTCTTCGTGAGTAAGCAAGTTGGATGCACACCCACAACTTTCACGCATTTATAGCTCTAGTGCATCCGTTGCATGGCAATCCCTACTCCTTGCATTGACATCAATCAATGGGAATATCCCTAGCTCGTTGATTAGCCGCGTCAATGTGAGACTCTCTCCTTTTTTGTCTTCTCCACATAACCCCCATCATTATATTCTATTCCACCCATAGTGCTATATCCATGGCTCACGCTCATATATTGCGTGAAAGTTGAAAAAAGTTTGAGATTACTAAAGTATGAAACAATTGCTTGGCTTGTCATCGGGGTTGTGCATGATGAGAGCATTCTTGTGTGATTTAAAATGGAGCATGACCAAACTATATGATTTTGTAGGGATGAACTTTCTTTGGCCATGTTATTTTGAGAAGACATAATTGCTTAGTTAGTATGCTTGAAGTATTATTACTTTTATGTCAATGTTAAATTTTTATCTTGAATCTTTCAGATCTGAATATTCATAGCACAAATAAGAGAATTACATTGAAAATTATGCTAAGTAGAATTCCATATCAAAAATTCTGTTTTTATCATTTACCTACTCGAGGACGAGCAGGAATTAAGCTTGGGGATGCTTGATACGTCTCCAACGTATCTATAATTTTTAATTGTTCCATGCTATATTATATTCTGTTTTGGATGTTTAACGGGCTTTAGTATACACTTTTATATTATTTTTGGGACTAACCTATTAACCGGAGGCCCAGCCCAAATTGCTGTTTTTTTGCCTATTTCAGTGTTTCGAAGGAAAGGAATATCAAACGGAGTCCAAACGGAATGAAACCTTCGGGAACATGATTTTCGGAACAAACGTGATCCAGAGGACTTGGAGTGGACGTCAATAAACGAACGAGGGGGCCACGAGGCAGGGGGCGTGGCTACCCCCCTGGGTGCGCCCTCCACCCTCGTGGGCCCCTCGTAGCTCCACCAACCTACTTCTTCCTCCTATATATACCTACGTACCCCGAGAACATCAGACGAGGAGCCAAAACCCTATTTCCACCGCCGCAACCTTCTGTACCCATGAGATCCCATCTTGGAGCCTTTTCCGGCGCTCCGCCGGAGGGGGCATCGATCATGGAGGGCTTCTACATCAACACCGTAGCCTCTCCGATGATGTGTGAGTAGTTTACCTCAGACCTTCGGGTCCATAGTTATTAGCTAGATGGCTTCTTCTCTCTCTTTGGATCTCAATACAAAGTTCTCCTCGATTCTCTTGGAGATCTATTTGATGTAACTCTTCTTTTTGCGGTGTGTTTGTCGAGATCCGATGAATTGTGGGTTTATGATCAAGATTATCTATGAACAATATTTGAATCTCCTCCGGATTCTTTTATGTATGATTGGTTAACTTTGCAAGTCTCTTCGAATTATCTGTTTGGTTTGTCCTACTAGATTGATCTTTCTTGCAATGGGAGAAGTGCTTAGCTTTGGGTTCAATCTTGCGGTGCTCGATCCCAAAGTGATGAGGGGAAACGACACGTATTGTATTGTTGCCATCGAGGATAAAAGATGGGGTTTATATCATATTGCATGAGTTTATCCCTCTACATCATGTCATCTTGCTTAAAGCGTTACTCTGTTCTTATGAACTTAATACTCTAGATGCATCTTTGGATAGCGGTCGATGTGTGGAGTAATAGTAGTAGATGCAGGTAGGACTCAGTCTACTTGTCACGGACGTGATGCCTATATACATGATCATACCTAGATATTCTCATAATTATGCTCAATTCTATCAATTGCTCGACAGTAATTCGTTTACCCACCGTAATACTTATGTTATCTTATGAGAAGCCACTAACGAAACCTATGGCCCCCGGGTCTATCTTCCATCATATTAATCTTCCGTCAACAAGCTATTTCTATTACCATTTATTTTGCTTTCTTTACTTTTATTCTTTACCATAAAAATACCAAAAATATTATCGTATCATCTCTATCAGATCTCACTCTTGTAAGTGACCGTGAAGGGATTG
This sequence comes from Aegilops bicornis, assembly GCA_021605145.1. NCBI lineage: Eukaryota > Viridiplantae > Streptophyta > Magnoliopsida > Poales > Poaceae > Aegilops > Aegilops bicornis. The sequence goes on from CM038670.1 coordinate 542,470,594, forward strand.
GCAACCCCTTTATTGCTTTGCGAGGTTCTTATTTCTTTGTGTAGGTGCGTGGGACTCGAGCGTGGTCTCCTACTGGATTGATACCTTGGTTCTCAAAAACTGAGGGAAATACTTACGCTACTTTACTGCATCACCCTTTCCTCTTCAAGGGAAAACCAACACAATGCTCAAGAGGTAGCATTTCACTCTCCATCAGTGGTCTCTCACACATGCTCACACACTCTCTCCCGAGGTGTCTTTCTCGCACACATGCTCTCGATATAACCCTCCCTCCCTCTCGTAACCATTTACGACTGTTTTCACTAACCTTTATCGAAAGCACTCTTCGTCTCGCAAGAATACACACGCACAATCCCCATCGACCCTTTCTATATACATAGACCTGCCTACGTGTCTCCTGTACGCACATTATCTTTAGGCTTGTCTCTCACGCATTGTCTCACACCTCTCTTCCTAATCGACGGGTATGATTCTAGCAGAGCATTCTGTAGGATGCCCCTTAAAGTTAGGTTGGATGAATAGTAATATCAAAGATAAAGGGGTTACCCTAGTCCGAGAACCTAGGGTTACAAATCCTAGCCGGCTTTGTCAGTGGACACAGAGTCCTTCACAATTATGCTATCTTTTTCTTGTACGACTAGTCATCCATGGGTCTCCCTAAATGCGTCATGGGGCGACCAATGTGGCACAGGACGGAACCGAACGAAGGGCCTCACCTCGACCCACCGGACCTCACGCGGTGACACATCCTCTGCCCCCATGTCTCGTTATCTTCTCACACCCACACATACCAATACAGACACCACACACAAAAAAAATTCTCCTGGTGCCTCTATCCACTCCCCCTTGCATATACACACTCAAGGGAATCTCTCGCCGTGACGTCATATTCGTCTCTCTCTCTAGACCACTCTCATTTCTCGTGCTATCTCCCCCCTCCCCCCGTCGGCCCCTCTATCCATGCCTCTCTTGAATACGTAATACACACACATACCTCTCTAGGCCCCGCCAAATGCATCAACTACACATTCACACATGTTACATCACGTACCCCATTGATCTAAAAAGCCCTCTCTTCACATTTATTTCGCATACAACATTCCTTTTGAATAAAGTGTGGCCAAAAAATTATTTTAGAATTTCTACATATATACAACATTACAAAGTTATATGGAGGAGTATGAAAGCTAATTTGCATTGCATGGTGCCCACAATGATATTTATTCCGCACTGTGAATTTGTATATTTTTATACTATATATAAAGTTAGTCATAGTAAAGAGAAATGAAGAGCATCTCTCTCTCCATCTGATACCCCCCCCCCTCTACGCCACTTTCACGTGCGCACACAAACTATCTCCAGGTCCTCTAAAAGTAAGCCCCCAGCACATTCACGCATGTTTCATCTTTCTCCCGCGATATATACAGTGACGATCATTGTATTTGAAGCGAAAGCACGATACGTACATTGGACTTCAAAATCCACTCATTACGGTCACCATTTACGTTTTGTGGTTATTATACGATCCACGGGCTCACCGTACAACTCTGTATTTGCTCAAGACACGACTAGTTGACTAGTTAAACGCTCCACATGGCACCTCTAGTGTTGCATCACATTATCTCACTACCATCGGGCCCACCTGTCGGCTTGTATCTACTCTACATCTACACTCTTATAAAATATAAAATACACTCTTATAAAAACAGAGTTGGTGATGATGGTGTGCCTGCCATCCTGCAATATAGGCCGTCTGATTTATATCTGACGGATAGGAAAGAAACTATGACAATTTTGCAAAAAGTTACCCACACACCTCTCCACATTTGCAAATAAGGCCTTCCCTCATTCATCCTTTTCTCTCACAAGATAAACTAGTCATACAAATGCATCTTGATGTTATGTGCAACGCACGGGCATCTTGCTAGTAAGAATGAAAACAAACGGCAAGAAAATATTGGACGGTGGTTTGAAGTCATGACCGCGGACACAGCGGGCAAGGTGGCCTTGTATTGGTATGCTGAGCCGTCTGTTTTAACACACAGGAGCTGGTGTGGTGATTATACACACACGCACACATGCACACTAACTGCATGCACGCAACACTCACACGAACACATGCACCCATGCACGCACGCAACACTCACACGTACACACGCAGCCACGCACGCACGCAACACTCACACGCACACACGCACGCATGCATGCACACACCAGTACACCACACAACTATCACACACTCTCACGCTCAAGTGCTCAACCTACACGTGCATGCGCACACATCAGGCCCTGACAGACACATACACAACCAGGTGATTCCCGCGCATGGGTTGGAGTCTTGTCGCGCCTGCATAAATTTATGTTTATCTGACCTTTTCCCTATGCGAACTGACAGGTGGGACCCACAAGGAACATGGTCAATTTAACTAGTCAACATGGTGCCACACAGACTATTTGGCCGGTCAACAGAGTGCAATCCGATGCTGAACCGTGAGCAAGTGACCGTATAATCACCGCAAAACGTATATAGTGACCGTAATCATCTTATTCTGAAGTTTGGTGAACGTATTACGCTTTTCTCTCTATAGGCCCTCCAAAACTACATCTCTACACGTTCTCGCATGCTACATCTAACAACTATGCAATACAACACTACTACTACACTCTAACACAATAAATCATATGTGTTTTTAGTTTACTAGATATCATATTGTTACTTAATTATTCAGTTTGCATACATTAGAATTGCCTTTGAAATGTATGGCCAGTATCATATACCGCGCGGGAAAAATCCCGCCCTTTCCTGTTTAATCGGGTTTGTATCGATGGATCGTGCGAAACAACAAAACTATAGTACTATACAGTACAAGTGACAGTTCACTGGGCCGTCGTGTCGTGTACTCCTCCGTCGTAAGAGTGGAGCGCTCGCTTTCATAAATCTTCTAGTCCCTTTTGCCAACATGTGGGACATCAAGCTACCGGGTCCACGTGCCATACCGGAATACAATGCAGAGCAGCCGGGGTGAAGCACCCAGTCATGGCGCCGGCGTAGTAATGAGAAATGAGGCGTCAAATCACAAAGCTGCACCTTTCCCGCAGTTAAGTTGGAGGGACAAAGTAATAATGCTAAAAAATAAGTTGGAGGGACGTAGCAACCATCATTTCACTCATTGCTGAATCCGCTTCTCCCTCATCTTCTTCAAGTTAACCATGTGTGGCTTCTGCCATTGTTCTGCCTCATGTGGGAAGCGGATCGGCTTGGTAAAGCACTGACACGTGGGACCGCATGTTAGCAAACCTCCAGGACAACGTCTTCTAAAAATAAGAAACCTCCCCCGCCGCGCGGAAAAATCACCTCCTTTTTACTAATCTTGATTCTATAATTTTTTAGATCAATATAATTGAGATTTGTATAGATAGCACACAGGAGCAAAACCAAGTGGTACGGTTAAGGGCATCCACAATGTGTAGCCAAATGTGAAAATAGCTTTTGCCATCGTGGGAACCATTGTGGACGATGTTGCCAAAGCCAAAAGGATGGAACCGAAGCTCCCTGATTGATTGATTGAAGGAATAGAAAAATGCAACATATCTCCTCTTTCTCCCGTGCTTGGACGCATGTACAGTATAGAGCATAGAGTCTACTCCCCTGTCCCTTCTATCACAAATCACAAAGCAGTGAGGCGTCAAATCACAAAGCACGGACGAAGCAACCATCATTTCACTCTTCACTGACTCGCTTCTCCATCGCCTTCTTCGAGAAACCATCTCACCGCACTAAGTCGAATGAGACGATGCTATTGTGTACGAGTAGTACTAGTACATTTACGCGTCCTTTGGTTCAACGGACTTCCTGGATGCAAATAAGGTGGTTGTCTCGGCTTGCAGGCGGCACTTGCGAACGACTTACCATGGTCTCCCTCACTCGGTGTTCTCCGTCGAACGCACTTCACCAAACAACAACGTTCGAGATATCGTCGATGTCACCGCAATGGGGAAGGAAGTCAAATATAGTTACTACCTCCATTTTTTTGTACACAAGGCCAGTATATAAAAATTACAAATTTCAAAAGGCCACTAACACTAATCGAGGCAAAATTGATGGGGTTTGCCTCGTACTAGCAACCAAGGACATTAATATCCCCTGCATGCATGCGGAAGTGAGAAGGTTGGTTTGCATGGCGCTGCATTAATCAAGCGATGAGGAGTGAGATGGTTAGCTCTGTGGGCTTTGGAGAAAAAAATACGCATTAATTGACACGTGAAATGAGGATTTGTATCGATTAATCCCGCGAAGGAAAATCCCGCCTTTCTTTTTTAACACTAGTACTCCTAGTACGTAGTACGTACTTATCCTGTTTGGGTCTAGTCCTTGCATTGCCATACTTCGCCACACATTTTTGCCAAGCTTGCCTAAAGTTTTCAAAATGAAAAGGAGGTACACTTGCGCGACGATCGTCATGTCGCACCGCACTCACACACGGTCGCTTCCTCGCGTCGTCATGATCGCACCGCACCCTCACACAGTCGCTCTTGCACGCCGCAAACCCAACCAAGGAAACACACCCTCACTGACACGTGCTATCGCATGTGAACAAACCAAACTCAGTCATCCTACCGCTGACACATAATTTTCGTTCATAGAGTATGTTTATCCAACCGCATGTTGGGGAGTATCCGTACGGCCCGTGCGGTGGTCTGTTGGGGAAGAAGAACAGGTGAGGAAGAAGGGTTAGGAGACGTAGGATATTCACCCAACCGTCTGAAATGGTAGACTGACCCAAGTCAGGCGACTTGCATAACAATATATGTATTTACATAGCAAAAGATCCATAAAAACAACAACATAAAGAAAAACTATCACTGCTCGCGGAACGAGACGACCACGTCATCTTTGGTTGCCGGCGCGAACCAGCCGTAGCTGCCGACGTGTGTGTCTGCACCGTGGTTGTCCTCGGCCTCCAGCTACTCGTTCACGCGGAGCATGCGGGCACTCTGCACGGATGAGAGCACCACCCGGTTCAAGTCGAGGACGTCCGGTTCTGCCTGCAGGAGAGCCTCGATGGCAGCGGCATCCGCGCGCTCCATGTCGAGTCGAGCCTCCGCCGCCCAGTTCAAGTCCAGGACGTCCGGTTCCGCCTGCAGGGGGCCTCCATGAGAGCGGCATCCGCGCACTCCGTGTCGAGTTGAGCCTCTGCTGCCCGGTTCAAGTTTAGGACGTCCGGTTCCGCCTGCAGGAGGGCCTTGATGGTAGCGGCATCCGCGCGCTCCGCCTCAAGTTGAGCCTCCGCCGCCCGGTTCACATCCACGACATCCGGTTCCGCCTGCAGGAGAGCCTCGATGGCAGCAGCATGCGCGCGCTCCACGTCGAGTTGAGCCTCTGCCTCCCGGTCCTCCTTTAGTATCGCCAGGTTGAACCGCTGGTCCGCCTGCACCATGGGGGACCCGAACGCTGGCACGAAGTTGACGTCCAACGTCTCATACCCATCGGGGGCCTTCTGCACCGCGACCTCCGCCATGAACATTGGGTCGGCTTCCTCCTTCTCGTAGCTTGGCTCCGAGAACTCGGGGATTGGCCCGCCCCAAAGCGAGCTTGGGAACGGAGGTCTGTGGTGCCGACCGCCGCCGCGATTTCTGCGCGGCGCTCCGGCATCAGCATCTTGTAGTACGTGACCTTGTGGCGCACCATGGCTTTCCGGCGAACTAGGGAACACTTGATGCGGGCTAGGGGATCGAAAGGTGGGGGAAGGGGCTGGAGATTAGGTGTGGTTTTAGGGCAGTGGCTGGCGTAGGCGGCGGCGAAGGTTCTGGTGTGAATAGTGGTTCCGGTGACGACCGGTCAATCGGTTTGGACTGTACATCGCTCTTGTCGCGTTCGCGTTGCAGCCCGGCATGCTGGACCCTCCACGTTGCTCACCGAATGGAACACGCTTCGTCTTGCGTTTTCGCTCGCTTGTGGGACCGCAGTTGAGAGAAAACCGACATCCCTCCCCCTCCCCCGCCTGCGTCAATTATACTACCACTCCCTCCATTTTATGTGGAGTAAATAAAAACAGAGGGAGTATACTACGGATGAGGATCCCCTGACGTGGCCGAACCCATTGAGTAACTGACATGCGGGGCCTAGCAAGCATGGGGTCCGCCAGTAAGTGACCGAAAGGGAGGGTAAGGCAGGGATACCTACGTCAGAGGATCCACTTCCACTACTACTCCCTCCTTCCATTTACTATACATGGCCTAATGCGTTTTTCAAGGCTAACTTTGACCAAATGTTAGAGTAATAATATATGACATGCAACTTACACAAAGCATACGGTCAAATTCGTATGTGAAAGGAGCTTCCAATGATATAATTTTCACATTGTACATCTCATGTACTATTAATCTTGTCAATAGTCAAATGCGGTTTTGAAAAACGCACTAGAGCATGGTTAATAATATAGCCAGTCGATGGCTATAAGAAACTGCCATGTCATATATAGCCATCATCTATTATATGCACTCATATAGTAGTGTGGGCTATAAGGTTGGCTATTTCCCGCAAAAAAATTATAAGGTTGGCTATTGTATTAGTACTTATTTCCATCTCCTCTCCATCTCTTTCTTCATATTTATTGTATTTAACTTGGAATGCGTATATAGCTAGGCTCTTGCATGAGAGCTCACTCCCCTTAATTTTTCACATCTCTCTCCTCCACATAGGCCCTATTACTAAACAGTAGAACTCAGCTAGCTAGGAGCCTCCACAGCGTTTTCACGTTCTCAGCCATCGAATCACTCAAACGTACGGTCGAGATCAGCTCTCGGCGTCCCAGGTTACTCACGCACTGCACACACGTCTCGTGGGCTGCTGCTCCGCAGAGCGAGTTAGTTTTTCTCTCCATAACTGGGCCTTTGAAGGCCCACGTCTTTTCATTTTTTTGAATGCTAACGCTAACAGCCCAGGTCGTCCACGTTTCATCGCTATCCTCCCCAACAGAGCAGTTTGTTTGTTTGTTGCGCGTCGCTGTTTCTGGCTCCTCGATGCGCGGCCGTCCTTTATGTGCCACCAACCGCCATTCTTTCCTCCTCGATGCGCCGTCGTTCCACCATCGGCGAGCTTCTTCTTCGCGACTGCCTCGGCACCGATTCCGTCTCCTGCCCTGTATCCGCAGCCCCTTCCTTATTGTATTTTAATCTCGTGTCCTTTGAAGTTCGTTTCGTGGCGGCTGCGGTAGCCGCACTGCCGATGGCCTCTCTCAAAATACGGCAACACGGATGGGTGGCGGCAGGATGTTTTTTCACCTTCTGTGCATGGCGGTGTTTATGTGATGGCAAGATGATACGGGCGACGAGGATGGGGCTGATAGTGCTGCTCTTCTCCGTTGAGATCCAAGTGAGCAGTTATCATATTGCAGCTGTCCTACATCGACATGAGTACATGTCTTGCATCGCTTCACCGTTTATTTATTTTTCTTTGCAAGAAATAATGAGATGATCTTCCATATCTTTTTGTTTAGGCTCTCACCGTGCTTGATTAATTAAGGTGTGGGGTACCTAGAGTATAATCACAAAGCGTGGATAAGTGACCATTCAACACTTCGTCTGCTGCTTAGACATCATGTCTTATCCATGATTTGGAGCTACAACATATACACGAATGAAAATGGGTGACCGTAACGCAAGTCGATGGAGAGAGTAATGATTCAATTATATATACATTTGTATCATGGTATCTTAGTGGCAGGAAGATATATTTGTCTCCAGAAGTGACCCATTCACTATTTGTTGATGGGAATTTTTATTTCAATAGTTTTTTATTGAAAAACGAGATACAGCTCTGTATCACATATTTTTAGCAACCTGCAAAAACTAAGATCCGCTGTTGTATTTATACTTTCTGTGGTATTTGATCTAACTTCCAAGCCATAGTCATAAAATATCATATACTCCCTCCGTTCCAAATATTTGTCTTTCTAGCCATCTCAAATGGACTACGACATACGGATGTATGTAGACATGTTTTAGAGTGTAGATTCACTCATTTTGCTCCGTATGTAGTCACTTATTGAAATCTGTAGAAAGACAATTATTTGAGAACGGAGGGAGTACATGCTACTGATTTGTATATTTGTCAATGGTAATTATTCATTCCATTTTCAGCTATTCTTTATTCGACCAATAGTTTGACATATACAAACCGACAAAATTGTTGGCCAGAGCGCAATTATGCTACTTTATTTGCAGCTATATGACTCCTCCCTGTTTTTCTCACAACTCCTCCCTGTTTTTTCTCACAATGAATAATTTCTATTTCCTCTGTTTCAATTGTTTGTGTCCATTCCTCTGCCAAGACAGGAAGATATGGTGAGTACATTCACTGATAGGCTCGGCAACCTGTGTATGGAATGTATAACTTCAGTTTCTTTATACTTCTATGATGTTTATCTTATCTTTTCTTGCTTACAATTTGATTGGGACCTTTTGTAGCTTCCACGGGGTTGATCAGAGGTAGCATTGTAGCGACGTAGAGCATACGCATTTTTTATCCTTATTAAGACATCAATAAGTTAGTTCATCTTAGTATTCACCATGTGCTGATATTTGCATTTCACTGTTGTTCATTTTTGCGCAGTGATGTCATGTCGGCATACGATGATGTAGGCAAGCTCCAATGAGGCTTGCATGCATCATTTTCCTTATTCGTATGAGGCGATATCCCTTTATATGCTGGCTCGCTACATTGTTAGTAATTTGAGCCTCTCCTGCCCATCCCTCATATTATTGCATGTGTTGCATTGTACAGAAATAGCCTCTTTATAGAAATGAGATTCTGAGATTCTCTTTAGGGAACATAAACATTAGGACTGATTTATTTCCTGTATATTACATTGTGCACGATATATTATATCTCCAAAAACCCTTTTGGATGTTTTGGTACATGATATTTTGAACCATACAAACTTTACTTTCTGTTGTGACAACTCAACATTTATCAAACAATTCTATTGTTACTCTCCCTAAGATGGACGGGCGCGGCAACACGCGCCTATATGGTCTAGTATAAATGGAAGGAGGGAGTACTACTATGAGCACTTCATACTCTAGTACAGATGTTGTCAGTACTCCACTAGTACTATTGGACACGGAGCTTAAACAAGTTACTATTGGACTGGCCATACGTGGCAAAATCCTAGTAGGAAGAGCATGCATGAGAACAAGCACATTCACGTGGTTGAAAACAAATTGGAAACCATCTTGAGTACAAATCTAGGAGTACGTACGAATCTAACAATATTGATTGGGCGTTGTTGAATGTTGATACTTTTTTTTATCAAAGTAGAGATACTTTGACTACACATAAAACTTATATGTAAACTAGAAAGGATAACAGGGAGTATATTGTACGTTCAAAAATGAAACGAACATTGAATACCCTTTATATATGATTTGCGGATGCTATGGTCACCGGTTCAAAATTTTGAATCCGCCTTAGGTATCACACATGCCCCCACTCGTTCTCTCTCGATTTCATCTCGGGGTCCGGAGATCGATTGAAAGAGGACTAGGGTGGGTACAATACGTTCGTTTCGCTTATGAACGTACAATATAATCCCTCTGATCCCCACAGACCCCCCCCCCGGGGGTCATTTCTATCATAGAAATAGACCAAACCTTTATCTCCTTGCACAACACGCAATTGATATCTGAACATCAATCAATCTTGTCAACATGTGTCGGGGCATGAACCGAATGGGATGTCAAAACTAAGACGCGAAGCGACACATAGTGGAGGCAAAGTGAAACTTTAAACGAACCGCTTGTTTGTATGCATGCCGGACAAATTACAAAACATTGGAAATACAAGAATGGCCTAGGCCCACATGCGAATGATACTCGGCGGAATGTTCAAATGAGGCATGCGGGAGGATGGACTCGACCGGAGGGCGGCATGATCGATGGAGAAGAGGGTTGGAGAGGAATGAGAAATAAGCAAACGCCACATGATTATACTTGAACGACTCAAATAAACAATAAGTTGTCTCGCTTGGCCTACATAGTGAAAGACCTAATGTGTAATGCGGAGCACTGACGCTCGAATATGGTCAGGAAAACAGGGAAACCGACATGTGGGGCACACCTATCGGGACGATGTAGCGTAGACTAGTCCAATGGAGGAGCTAGCCCACGACCTCCTCGCCACCGGCAACCGTTCATGTGGGTCGTGGGGGCCAACAACGTGGCGCAGCTCCAGCATCGCCTCTGGACACGACGACCGCGGTGAGCGACACGCTCATCGTCGCTAGACACGGTCGGTTTCGGTGCAGCCGAGGGTGGCGTTAGTGCCGTGGCATGACCAACAAGATGTTTGGTTTGTGCCCAAGGTTTCCCCATCAAAGCATTGGGTAGCCAAAATTTTGGTTGAGGTTTTGGTTGCCCATGATCTGGCCGACATTGGCAAGAAAAATGAACTAGAGTTGGCTAGAGTTCATTGGCATGCCAAAAAAATGGCAACCATCCAAACAAAGACCAATCTTTGGGCCATGACCAAAATATTGGTAAGGTGCACTTTGGCCACAACCCAAACACACCCCAACACCCAGCTCGTCGAGGATGCACGGGGCGCCGGGACGCGTCTACGGAGTGGTGTAGCGCGGCCAACTGCATCCTCAGGACCTGAGACCATGCCGGGTCGTCTTGCTTTTTCAATGACATGTGTCGATCACATGTGAGCAAAGGGCATCTTCAACGTTGCCACGACCGCAGCTGACTACCCTGGCGCACCAAAAACCCTCGTCCCTCGCGCCGTCGCACGATGCGTTCCCAGCTAGCGCCAGCTGCCCGCGTTCATGCCGTCCGTCCGTATGCCGTCGTTAAGAGGCTCGGTGCCCGAGGAACCAACTCCAACGACTTAATGACGCACCAGGACGTTTGGCCTCACCGGAATGCGCTACTTAAAGCGGCAACGCCCAGCTAACCTCCACACCATAGCGCATCGTCCTCCTACCTGGCACCACATCCGCCATGACCGCAAGCGCGAACGCTCTGCGGGAGAGCTTGTCTTCGGGGATGAAGCTCGAGGTCGCCGCCCTCGCTCAAGTTGCCGCACAAGTGGTGGCCACGCTGGTGGCCGACGACGGGAGCACTGTCAGCCACGCGTCCTACTTGCCGCCGTCCAACGTCCGGCACCGCCGAGGTCGGGGACTCCTCCGAGGATGAGTAGTGCATGGGAGGCGGCAGGGCATGGTGTGCCAACTGGCCGGTCCGTCTCCCGTGTTCTACTTTTCCTCGCCGGAGACTGCACCTTCACTTCACGGGTCTTGAACCCCGCCCCGTACATGGAGATCGCAGATGGAGGACGTCGGTCGCCGCCGTAGAATAGGTTTAGGGTCGGGTTTCTTTGATTTTTCTGTCCTATAAAATCTATCGTGTTTGCAATAATCTCGGCCGGTGTATATGAACTTTCACAATAATATAGTATATTGTAGGAGTACTAGCAAGATGCCTGTGCGTTGCACGGAAGATCAAGATCTTGTGGGAGAAAAGGATGAACGAGGGAAGGCCTTATCTGCAAATGCACATTCACGCATTTCACATCTTTCTACATCTACGGAACCTACGAAAGGGTTAACGTAAATTGCCCCTCTCTCTCCTCCCCTGATTTTCATGGTGGTGGGACCCTCCCTCCCCCCAATCTACAATCAACAGCTCACACGTTTCACATTACGTTAATTACGTAACTGGGATTACGTAGGTGTAGCATCACTCGTCCTAAAAAACCCAACTAAGCCAACCTCCCAGCATATCACGCGGGAAAAGACCTGACCGCGCCATTTTAGTCGGGATTACCGGATTACTAGTAGTAGTATCGATGGATCGCGCGAAGCAACAAGTTTTTTTTAGGGGGCGAAGCACCTAGTTTAAAAGGAAAAAAGGCGGTACACTCACAGCACCCCTGTCGCGGTCGCATTGCACCCCACACACGTTCGGTCCTGCACACGGCTCACGCAAATGGAACGCGCTTCGGCTTGCCTCTTCACTGACACGTGGGACTGCACTTGGAGAAACCGACCATGCGCCAAACTCCCCGCCGCCAGCAAAAAATCCTCCCCCACCCAAAAATTCCCCCCAAATCCTAGATTCAACCGCCCTTCGGCCAACTAGCCAATAATATTCCCCAAACCCCCTGACGGTGTCCTGGACTAGGGGGTACTCACCACGTCGTCCCCTAATCGGTTAGATTGGGCCGAGGACCCCCAGGGCCGCATACTCATGGGCCAGTCCGGACAGGTGCCGTATACAAGGAAGATTCCACAAGACTTGGTGATCAAGACAAGGACTCCTCCCCCACCGGGCGTGTTCGGCTAGGACTCTTGTTATCCTAGGCCTCGTGCATTATATAAACCAGGGCCGAGCTAGTCGACAGATATACAATATACAACAATCATACCATAGGCTAGCTTCTAGGGTTTAGCCTCTTTGATCTCGTGGTAGATCCACTCTTGTTACACACCTCATCAATATCAATCGAGCAGGACGTAGGGTTTTACCTCCATCAAGAGGGCCCGAACCCGGGTAAAACATCGTGTCCCTTGTCTCCTGTTACCATTGATCCTAAGACACACTTCTTGGGACCCCCTACCCGAGATCCCCCGGTTTTGACACCGACATTGGTGCTTTCATTGAGAGCTCCGCTGTGTGTTCGGCAAAAGGTCGATGGCTCGCCTCGAGATCAATGCGACTTGGCATCTTAGTCACCAGCTCGACCGTCACCTTGGTTCGACCAAGGACTACGCCCTACCTCCGATCGTGATGTTCGGATGAGGGCTTTCATCAACATCAACTCCGATCTCTATCAAGATCATGGAGGAATTATCCAGGGAGCTCGGGGGCTCAACGTCAACATTGCCCTCGGGCGACCGTACTATTTTTCTGGACAGCGGACTTGTGTCCGCCTCCACCGCCTCCTCAAGCGTCGTTTTAACGATTGCTACGGTGGAATTGTGCGGAATCGAGTCTACAACAACCCTGGAAAATTTCGTCGAGTTCCGATGGAGGAATCTCTGGCAATCTCCGATATACCGGAGCCGCATTGAATCTGGACGAGAATACGGACGAGTTTAGGGCGTGGTGTCCAGCTTCTAGCTCGGACTTCCTTTGGAAGATCCAACCGTTGATCGGCTGCGGAATTCCTATATCTACCACCCCTCCAAATTTCAGCTCGATCCGACCGTCCAAACTCCGGGAACCTTCCGATTAGTGCATCACTTTTCGGATCTGTTTTCTGCGCGAAAACGAATCCGACCCGAGTTCGTCTTTTTTATGAACGGGATTTCGGACATCCTTGTTGAAGGAAGTTTTGTATGGGGTATAGTGTTTTGTTTCCGAACACATCCCACTAACTTTAAGATCTTTTGAACATGATCTTCAATATCATCTTTGGTGTCAAACCAGTCCGGCAATATTACTCCACGGCTGCCGACCTGCGCTAGACACGTCATCACTTTGTTGAGCCGAGCTCAACTTCTTCGGATCATCATCTCGGCAAGCCGAACAAGAGTCCGGCATCGCGAAGGATAAGTCATCACCAACATCGCCGCCCCACGGATTACACGGAGCGGGCATACCGGCATCGCCGCACGATCGCTTCATCAAGCTGGCATCGACCACGTCACGACCTGCATCGGCGGGGCGCACTATTGCTTCTTCAAGCTGGTGTCCATCACGCCGACCTACTTGACATCTCGGCTGGACCGGGGCTTCGCCATCTCTTCATCAACCTACTCCGGACACTTCGGCGTCACTAGCCGACCAGGCAATGGGTGCGCAGATCGAGTCCCAATTTTGGGAATCACCTTCCTTCGGATTGCTACAACAAATAAACCAGGTGCTATTAATCCTAGTATATTTATTTTTGCTTGTTTGGGTTAATTTTTACCAAGGAATTATTACTCTGGTTTGTACATCATATGTACACAGGTCTATCAAATGGTGGCCGCATTATCGACGGTCGCATGATGGTTCGGTCAGTTTCCGTACATAGTCCGTGACGCCACATCCAAACTCGAACCGACCTGTGAATTCAGGCCTTGCCATGCCTTTATTGCATTACGCCGATGACCTGCATCGACATTGACTTTGGCGCCAGGCCATATTTCTTTTATTACTCACTTTGCATAAATTATTTATTATGCAACATTTTTTTAATTCTTATTATTACTATTATCCCCGGTCTGCACTATTTTTTGTGCACAGGAAAACGATCCAGCCGGACTATATCCTTTGACGTCACCTCGGCTGGACGGGGGGCTTCGTCAACACTTCATTACCCCATGCCAGGGACTTCGGCATTACTCTGCCGTCCTGCATTGACCGTGCTATGTCACCACTTCACAGTGCCAAGCTCTTTGCTCCGCCACCTCGGGACCGGCTTGGGGGATGGAACCTTGTCCCGCATCAAGCTCGGACCGCATCGTCAATACCGAACACATTAACCAGCTAAGTTGCCTTCATGCTCAAAGTTTTAAATTTCTAACTTGTGTTCGGTTCGACCAAGCATTATACTTTTTTGAAAAAGTTGCTTGTAAAAATTTTCCTTGTCGAAACTTTGTTCACTTTTACACTTGACGCGCTACCGGCTCATTATACACAGGGGCTTCTTTAACGTGCTTATTAATACGGGCTTTATGCCCAACACATGTGTCACACTTCCGCATGTACCTTTTATTCACCATTATATGCATCGATATGACTTAAGTTTTGGCCAAGCTGGGTTACCCCTACGTTCCCGATTGTTCGGCTAGGTGGTACTGGGAGCACCTCTGCGATTATTCTTCTTGGGTCACCGGATGTGTACCTCAGACTGGGTGAAGCCGAAAGCTAAGCGTTCTTAAGGGAATACTCGGTCGGTGAACTAAAAGATGATTTCTTACCTATTCATTTACCTGCCCCGGATGTTTTTTCTGCTCTTTTCAGTAGTCCCGCATGCACTTTAGGGCATGCCTCCTGTGGAAAGGAACCCCTAACGGAACTATTCTCCCTGGAAGATGTTTCTTACTAACCATGTAATATAACATAACTAGTTGGGCACTTGTCTGATAGAGCACTAATGACCCCTACGCCTGGTCTCCACGCATGCCTCGGTTTTTATAAACCGCGAGGTTATTCGGACACACTCCGGACTATTGGGTCCAGAGGTTGAAGCGAAAAGGTCCGCTACGACAAACGATCTACAATCCGGCTAGAAGGCATTCTACATGTCACCTTACATTTTATAGTCAACTTTTACCCAAGTCACTTGGGGGCTCTTATGTTTATTTGAGCCGTTTCATACTAAGTGTTTTTCTTCTTAGTCGTTGCAAAGTTAAAGCACGGCGGAAGCACTTTTTTCTAAAGACCAATTTTCGGATTGGCACGAACACTTGATCTTGTTAGGACGTCAAGTTTTCTTGACATTTTTGGTTTTCCAAGCTTTTGGCACTTTTACCTATTTGTGTGTTTTCAGCACAAGTCTCATGAAGGCAACGCCGGATACCTTTAGAGATTCGGCAAAAACATTCTCGGATATTGCTATATATGCATCGCTTGAATTGTGTCTTGATCAATAGTTGGGTTGCCCGGCTCCGCGCTTGCCTCCTACGCCCGCTTTGTTCGGCTAGGTGTGCAAAGGAGAACCACTGCGATTGTGCTTCCAGCTCGCATGGTCAAGCACCTCAGTGGAGAAAGCCGAAAACTGACTGTCACAATAGGTGTAAACTGGCAAGCGATCCGATGACTATATTAAATGACAGTCCATTCATAAAATTGGCCGAAGTGTTTCCGGCTTGACCTCAACTATCGCCGAACACTACAGGGGGCTATTAACTGGCCTCCCAAACTAAATCCTCGATATTTTGCTCTTACATTGGAGCTGAGGTTTCATGATCATGCTTAGCATGACAACCAAAGAAAGGAACCGATAGCGGGACTATTTTCTTTGGAAGACATTTCTTCTATTAAACAAGAATATAACATGTCTCTCCGCGTACCTTTGTTTATAAAACCGTATGGCCAGATTGCCTTGTTTGTTGTAAATCTTTGCCCTCATAAAGGCTTTATAAAGTAGGACAAACACTCCTCGTCTATTGGCCGAGGAGGTGGAAGCTGATGGTCGGTCAACAAAGTTTCGTACAATACGGATTCGAGCATTAATGACGTAAAGTACTTCGATACATAGTCATTACACATAATTTGTGATTTTACTATGGATATCGATCCTTAATTCGACCTCCCGTGCCCGCATTAAGGCTCGGGGGCTACTGGGCTTCTGGCTTATTATTTACAAATATTAAAGGGGCACATCGATCCCCTGATCTGGTATTGCCACCCGACCAGTGTCTCGGGCGCTACTGCATTACTGTCAATGCGTAAAATTTTAAGTGTATACAGATCTCCGAGGAGATTTTGATCCTCGGGTTGGTCGGCCGCACTCAACCTCGAGTCTTGAAGACTAAGCACGCCGCTTTTGTGTCCCAGTATTCTGCCGAGCTAGGACTTGATCCTCGACCGATTTTGCAAATCAACTTTGAGTCTCGGCAGCTACGAGGATCAGCGGTCTTATGTCATCCTTCATGGGCATCTCGGTTTTAGACCGATACACACCTTGAGGGCTACTGGCCCATGTATCTCGGTAGAGAATAAATTGCATCAATCAAAATATTGACAAAAATCGGCCCACATTTGGGGTGGTGCACCACCTCGGAAGCAGTCCGGCATAAAGCTCGGGCGCTAGTGGCTGGCTCCATAGAGGGCATTTCCGGCATTAAGCTCGGCTAAACTCCTTCAAACTTGTTTGAACCAAGGTGATTTACGACACCTCGAATAAAGTCCGGCGTTGGAGCTCGGATACATAGTCCGGCGTTGGAGCTCGGATACTGTCCGGCGTTAGAGCTGGGAAGCAGTCCGGCATTGGTGCTCGGCTGCAAGAGATACCTTGAATGCAGTCTGGTGTTAGAGCTCGGACGCAAGAGGACACTGCCTCCCGGGAACAATTTCAAACCCGAGGTGTGGCATAAAAATAACAAGGCATTGATAAAGGCCGGAAACTTAAAGGGGCTCCTCGGATACCCGACGTGTAAACTCGTCGAATGCATTTGGCGATCCTCAAGATCGAAGATGAGAAGATTTGTTGAACCAGTTTTCAAGACCGGCAACCAAGATGAAGAACAGTTCGGAAGAATCGAGGCGTCCCTAACGAAGACCGGTTCAGGGGCTCTTGGCGGTGTCCTAGACTAGGGGTACCCACCACGTCGTCCCCAATCGGTTAGATTGGGCCGAGGACCCCAGGGCCGCATACTCATGGGCGATCCGGACAGTGCCGCATACAAGGAAGATTCCACAAGACTTGGTGATGAAGACAAGGACTCCTCCCCACCGGCGTGTTCGGCTAGGACTCTTGTTATCCTAGGCCTGGCGCATTATATAAACCGAGGGCGAGGCTGGTAACAGATATACAATATACAACAATCATACCATAGGCTAGCTTCTAGGGTTTAGCCTCTTTGATCTCGTGGTAGATCCACTCTTGTAACACACATCATCAATATTAATCAAGCAGGACGTAGGGTTTTACCTCCATCAAGAGGGCCCGAACCTGGGTAAAACATCGTGCCCCTTGTCTCCTGTTACCATTGATCCTAAGACGCACTGCTTGGGACCCCCTACCCGAGATCCGCCGGTTTTGACACCGACACCCCCTCCCCCCGCCCCCCTCCACTCCATTCGCTCTGCCAAAGCCGCCCTCCCCGCCGCGCCGATACGTCGGTGCCGCGGTTCATCGAGGGGACGCACGACGATCCTCTCTCTCCCACGATGCGCTCGTGAGCTGCCATCCTCTAGCCGTGCCACCACCGTGGCGGCGTTCTTGTGGAGGCGCCACGGCGGTCGATGCCGCCACATTGGCGACGTTCGTGTGGAGACGCATACGACGGTCAGCTTCTCCCACGGTATCGCATTCTAGGCGAGGCCCGTGCATGTCGGTGTAGCGCTGAATGTTAGCCGATAGACGCCGTTAATCTCACTTGTTTGCGAAGTAGTTTACGATCAATATGCTCTACTTAAGAAGCTTCCTTGCACCTTTACGCACTCAATCTGCTTAGCTGAGATGGCATGCCAAGGCGATTAGTTGCTAAAATATCCTGCCATATATTTATTGTGATGTAGATTGCCATGGTCTAGTAGCCAATCTGTTAGGTGAAATAGCTCTACACCGTTTTATACTCGATCTTTGTTGCTGCGATGGCCTTCGATAGTTCGATGGCTGTGTGCTCGGCCTCATTATTTCTGAAATAGCCTGCCATAATTTAGCACTCAAATATGTTTGCTGAATTAGCTTTACATATATTTCGTTACTTAGATCTGTTCGTCCAAATATCTTGCCATAGCTTTAGACATCGACCTAGGTATTTTCTTCTGGACTTCATAAAAAAGCATATATGTTTTTCCTATAATATCTAGTAGAAGAACTAATTTGTATGCCTAACAGATGGACATGACTTGGATAACTTCTACTCGAAGATTCTCCGCTGCATATGTCGAGGGGGTTGAAAACTTCATGAACTTTATCAGAGCTGTGTACGGTGGTCCGAAATCAGATGTGCTCTGCCCATGTAGCAGTTGTATGAATGCGATTACAAGACCCCAGTCAAGCGTGCAAAATCATCTATACTTGTATGGGATGTCGGTCACATATACTAGGTGGGTTCATCATGGTGAAGCTGTGAACGTCAATGTTATTGACTACGTGGAAGCGGCAGATCACCATCTTGATCTCGCCTGATGCTCGTGGAAGAGGAGGAGGAGGAGGTGGTGGCGGAGCCGATGAGTTTTACCAACATTGAAACAATGCTACGAAATGCTCGTGCATTCCGTGAACTTTCACCTGCGAGAAGAAAAATGGTGGGCCCGCATGTTGGAACATTGCAGCGTGGCTGTCACCCGTGAAATAAGTCACAAGATTCTTAGCTATGGTCACCTTTCTTCAGGAGAAGACATCTGAGCGGATGACCAACAAATCATTCGACGCGATGTTGGCTGCTTTCCACAAAGCTTTCCCAGATGCGTCTGAGCTGCCACACACCTACAGTAAAATGAAGAATTTCCTTCGTGCAGTTGGAATTGGATATGACATGATCCATGTTTGTAAGAATAATTGTGTTCTGTTCCGGAAGGATTATGCCAACTTAAGTGAATGCCCGAAATGCAAATCATCAAGATGGAAAGATGGCGATCTTTGTGAAGAGGATTCCTCATAATGTTCTGAGACATTTTCCAATTACACCAAGACTGCAGAGGTTGTTTCATGATGCTGAAACAAGAGAGGATGTACTATGCCATTCTAGGAACCAGGAGTACAGAGATCAGAATTTAATGAGCCATCCATCACATGGTAGTGAGTGGAAAAGCTTCAATCAGAAACACGAAAAGTTTGCTGTTGACCCGAGAAACATTAGTCTTGGCTTAGCTTCGATGGATTTAACCCATTTGGCCACCAGCGCCACATATAGCATGTGGCCGGTGCTTGTTATCCCTTACAACATGCCTTCAAATGTACGCACCAAAGAATCAAACTACATGATGGCCTTGCTCATCCCAGGTCCAAAAAGTCCTGGAAAGGATTTTGATTTGTTCATGGAGCCTCTTGTGGAGGAACTTCAACATCTATGGAGGGGTGTTCTCACTCGAGACCTATATAGCAGTCCACCAGCTGATTTCTTCCTGCGTGCTATTATAATTTGGTGCATCCTTGATTATCCGGCTTTGGGCACTATGTCAGGGCGAACGACACATGGTTACAATGCATGTGTTCTCTGTGATAGGAATCCGCTGTCATACGCAATACTTAGCAAGATCTGTTACATTGGACACCGCCGTTTCCTTGCGAAGGACAAGCTGCATCCTAGAAAATACCGAAGACATGTGTTCAATGCAAAGCATGAAAACTATGATGTGCCAAAGAGGCTCACCACCGATCAGTTGCAAGTGGAATTAGAGAAGGTCAGACATATTACACCAGGAAACCATCCTGATAATGGTAGTGGGAAAAGGAAGCATGGCAGGGCAGAAGAGAGATTATTGTTTACCCACAGGTCCACTTTGTGGGACTTGGAGTATTGGAAAGATTTGGATTTGCGGCATAATCTTGATGTGATGCACATCGAGAAAAATATATGTGACATCATTATCGACACATTTCTTAATATTGAAGGCAAGACGGAAGATACCTTAAAATCTAGGATTGATTTGACACAGCTGGCTATCAGACAGGATTTGCAGGTGCAAGATGAAGGTAAACCACGGGATATGGCACCAGCTGTGTACGTCTTGGACAAGGTAAAAAGAAACGAATTCTGCGAGGTCCTGTCACGTGTGAGATTCCCACATGGATTTGCTTCCAACCCTGAAAGGAGAGTCGGTACAGATGGAAACAAGGTACAAGGGTTGAAAACTCATGACCGCCACGTCCTACTTCAAAGGGTTTTACCTGTTATCCTTAGAGGATTGGGCCGCCCTGACTTATACAGAGCAGTTGCAGAGTTGGGACAATTCTTCAGGGAACTCTGCAGTAGAAATATCAGGATAGATGCTTTGGAGCATCTTAGAGACAAGATACCAACTATCCTATGCGACCTTGAGAAGATATATCCTCCTACCTTCTTTGATGTGATGGTGCATTTGGGCTGTTCATCTACACGATGAGGCACTACTTAGAGGTCCAAAGACAATATGGCTGGATGTACCCTATTGAAAGGCGGCTAAGCACTTTCAAGGGCTATGTTAGGAACAGAGCTAGACCCGAGGGTTCCATTGCAGAGGCCTACATTGCTACAGAAGCGTTGACATCCTGCTCAAAATACATTGAAACAGCTGATCAGCTTAGCAAAGAGGTGGATGAAGACAATCCCGGGCTCAATGTTTTCGATTATTACATTCGAAAGTTACGAGGGAAGAGTCGACAAGAGGACAAATCTAAAGATTTGGACAAAATGGTTTGGTATGTGTTGAATAAGCATCACGAGATACTACCTTATATCAAGTAAGTGCTAAGTACTGCAACTTATACATCGTAATCTACTCAACTTGCAGCACATTCTTATATATTTAGATGTTTGACATGATCACTATGTTGTGCAGCATCTACAAAAAGGAGTTACTGCCGCAAAATCCAAGAAACATTGACAAACTGGTTATGGCAGGATTTGCGAAATGGTTCAAGAGCCATGTAAGCTTTTGAATTACCTTTGCTTTTTTTAATATATTGAGTACATAAGATGATCAGCTTGTCTATTTTCTAACCATAGGTTAAGAAGATGCAGGAGGATGGGCAGGCAGTTGATGATGCCCTTTACTCACTAGCAATGGGTCCTGATACTCGGGTAAGTCATTATGAATCTTGCGTTGTTGGATATGTGCGCTACAACACCCTTGCACGAGACGAAGGCAGGAAGACACAAAACAGTGCCATCATGAGCACGAATACGTATGATAAGGAGACAACTGAAATGTATGCTAACATAATGTACATTGTTCGATTGCAAGATATCTCCGATTTTGTGGATCATCGGTGTGTGGTTACATTGTCTTGTCATTGGTTTAACTTGTTTTCCGGGATCGCAAAACCCGAGCTGATGATTATTTCAAATCCATCAATGTCAAGGCGGTGTACCAGACCAACGAGCCTTTTATTTTGGCAAATCAAGCAACACAGATATTTTTCTTGGAAGACACATTTGCACGTAGTGATGAATGCAGAGTATTGCAAAGGTTTGAGCAGAGGAATTCGTTTAATGAAGTTGCACAACAAGATGATGCTTACACTGCTCCTGATGTACAAGATAACATAGATATTCCTAATATCTTTGAGAACCATCACGTCAATGACGCCGGCGAAAAGATTGACTGTCGTGCTGTGGACATACAAGAGTTGATCAAGAAGAAGCCAACGTTCGAGGACGTTGAGGACGAAGAAGAAGATGACACCGTGGGGAATTACAATTCAGACTGATACACATGGCGAAGATGTTGACGCTGCTGCTGCGGATGATGATTACATTGCTTTTTGTCGTGTTGCACTGTCGAAGACGCGTTTTTATCTACTATGTGAAATTGTGTTTGCTATGACAAGCTGAAACCTGATGAACATGTTGTTTAGTATTTTCTGTGAGAACATCACTTGTTATGTATGCTGATTTGTGTTTGGTGATTGTATGACGACTAAAACATGATGACATTGTTGTTTAGTTGTACTCATATTTGGCTGTGAAACTTGAATTTGATGACATAGTTTGTTGTTGGACTGCAATTTGCTCGACGTCTTCGAATGAGAACAAAGCTGACCTGACAGGGCCTCTGCTAATTTATTTATTTACTACCAAAAGGGCCTCTACTATTTATTTATTTATGAGAAAAAGGGGATACCCCCTGATTTTCGTTAATAGAAATCATTAGATGTTCACAACACTACACCCAGCCTGCTACACATGTTTCATTCATTACTAGTTTCAGCAAAGTGCTCATGTCATAGCCACTGAATACATCACGAGTGCTACATACACCGCAAATAAAGAGACAATCATCCTCTGAGCACATCGATTTTGCCCATTATCTTCACAAGCTCTTTCATCTCCTCATTCTTTGTCAAGGCCGTTCAGCATTGTTGCTTGGTCATGATCAGAGGAACTACATCTTTAACCTTCTGCTCTGCATCTTCCTCTTCTGCCGTTCCTTCAGTTACTTGTCCAACACCCCAACCTGCTAGTATTGGGATTCATCAGCTAACCAAATAATCAGCGTAGTTGCACTCCCCCACATCAGCAACTTCCCAGAAATACAAATCACACGAATCTTCCCTTTTCTGCATGAATCAAGTTGGAAGATCATCAACCAAACTATTAAAAAAATCAGCAACTGAAAGCAATAGAACAACACTTAAACATATTATTACCCCATGATTCGGGCATTTGTAGAAGACTCGGCCAGGGTTGAGGATTGTGGTAGAGACGCGACGGATGACTCTGGGTGATTTGCAGCAGTGGCACCACACCAACGGCAGCGGGTTGCGATGAGCAACCGGCAGCAGTGCGCGTGCCGGCAGGGGTGTGATGAGACCCACAGGCGATGGTACAAGTGGTGACTTGGCGCATATTTTTGGTATTGTTACTGCTTTGAAGAGCGGTGGACGAGCAACCGGCGGACATGGTTCTTTGCGGCGAGCTTCGATGCTAAGCGAGTAAGTAGAGAAGAGGAGAAGCGAACGCTGGATATGTCAGTTTCATTACTTGCAGAGTAGCATAGCACCATATATAGTCATAGTCTAGGTTTGGATTCGAACCAGCTACAGGACCACGTCTCTCTTTTTTCTAAAACTCAGGAACGTCTCTTTACTGGTACACTAGCTTGTTCTGTATGCCTTCTCAAGTCTTTGATTCCTCCACCTGACATCTGGGACCCACCGGAAGGGCCTCAGATTTGTGAAAAAATGTGCCCCCAATGGCAGTCGGACCCACCAGCTATCTTCGCACGCAAGGAAGTGCCTCCTTATTACGCACAAAAAAAATGAATACTCCCCCTGCTAGCTGGAACCCAGCATAGTGGGAGGATGACTTGTGGGCCTACCAAGTTGACGGGGATGGAGGGCTTTGTCAACTTAGTCAATATGAGCGATTCTAGCTCCAGTTACCGTACGATGTTCATCCAACGGCCGTAGTGCTTCTTCAACCTCTGGTCTTCTTGCTCCAGCCGCCAAAACCAGCGCTGGTCGTGCCGCCTGCTCCTGCCTCCCGTGGCCGGCTGTGATGCCGTGGAGGCGTCACCGCCCTCTACTACTCCCACCGCTGGCCAGGGCATCCCTCTACTCACCCACACCCCATGTTATTCTGCGGCGACGACAGCCTCACACCGCAGCCGAACCAGTGAACCCTCGTACTCCTCTCCGCGTGGGCATCCACTGCCACGTCTTCCCCGGCTCCGTCGTCCCTTCCTAGGCCTAGCCGTCGTCCATCGCCTTTGTGCTCTCGGCACGGCGTGGTCAATGTGGTCAACGACCGACTTCCATCAGAAGAGTATTGTATGTGGAGAGGCTGACAGCTGGGTCCACGGCCACAGCCAAGTTTTTTTGTAATTTTTCAAGTAAGTCGCTTTGTCAGGCCTGTTGGGCTGCAAATCTTTCAAGACGAGCAGAGCTTCATTCGGCTGGACGAGAAAATGGCCTATCAGTAATGAGAAATGGGCTGTACATTTTTAAAACACATCAAACCGGCAATTAGTTTCAAATTTCTTTTTTTCGTTACGAGATTTTAAATTGCATTGATTTTTATGTGTGGACAATTTGTTGGATTTTATATTGATATACATTTATTTTTAAAATCAGTTTGAATGTGACTCAAAATTTCGGGATTAAAAACAGTTCGGACCGCACCGAAATATGCAAAATTTTGTACAATTTTTTAACCGTGGCCACAATATGGGCTGTAATGCTAACAAAAAGAATATGGGCTTCAAAAAAACCTTAAGAATATGGCCTCCTGATTGCAAGGCTCGGGTTGATATGGCGCTTAGTGGTCATCCGCCATTAAACCACGATCACTTCCTCATCGCGGAGACAAGCAGAGCTATCCCAGTTCATCTGCGGCAGGAGGCCAGATCTGCTCCTGCCGGTATGCTCAATCATGATGGTTTCTCTGTTCGCTTCTTTGAGGATTCCCCGTTAGGCCTTGGTCTTTTTGCATCCGCCTTTGTCTTTGCTTAGAGATGCTCTCATTGGGAAAACTTATATGCTTATGAGGAAGTAGAAGTCACTTTTGTCAAGCATGATGAAGCAATCAATATGCGCATGCCAGTTCTCGGTCGCTATACCTGGATCCTTCTGCTTGCTTTTCCACAAGATTATCAGACGCAATATTGGGTGGAGAAAGCAGTTTCTCACTTTGGCAAGTTGTTGAATTGGTTTAGTCCTCGTGAGCCTTTGTCAGGGGTTCTTGTTCAAGCTTGGATTATGAGTCCGTCTATGGTTCC
The DNA here is from genome assembly GCA_021605145.1 of Aegilops bicornis. NCBI lineage: Eukaryota > Viridiplantae > Streptophyta > Magnoliopsida > Poales > Poaceae > Aegilops > Aegilops bicornis. The sequence goes on from CM038670.1 coordinate 542,495,623, forward strand.
TAGGGATTTTGTCATGCGTCAGATGGGGGGACAGAGGCGTTCTTGGACTGTACCTGTGTTTATGCTTAGATCTGACGGAGCAAATGTGTTTGCGGATGATGTTTCCGCTTGCTGGTGAAGATCCTCTGCCTCCTAATGGCGATGCTCACCCTCTGTTTGGGCCTCATTCTACTGCTGAACATGCTTTTCAAGTTAGGCTGCAGGCGTGGTTGGTCCGTAATGAGGTTTTTGGTCCAGGTGGGGCCGCAGCTTCTGGTGGAAACTCTGCTTATCTCCAGCTGCTTGCACCTCCTTCGCCTGATTTTGTTCCTACCAGAGGACAGATCAACTTTCAGGAGATGTTGAGAGAGTAGGGGGTGAGGTTTTCTGATGGACTTGTGCCTGAACCCAATGTTGCTGACAGTCCGCTTTCTGCTTATAATGATAACATCTCTGTTGCTGCTTCCTTGGATGAGGAGCCCCTTGTTTTCAATGCTAATCTTGCGTCTCCAGACTCTGTTAGTTTTGCCGGCCCTAACATCAACCATGCTCTGCAGATCAACTTTTGTATGTTGAGAGATAATTCTCAGGTTCTGGACTTGTCTGAATTTGCTCCTAAGAGTTATGAATATGTTCCTGATGTTTTCGGTCTTGCTCTGTCCGTGATTAAGGGCATGTTCAACCCAAAGCCTGGTAGGGACTATTTGTGCTTCAATATGCCAGTGATCCCCCCTAAGCTGATCAGATTTTTGGGTGTTCAAGCTGTTCTTGCTGCTAACTCTGCTCCGTTTCAAGTGTCAAGGAAAATGGCCCGTAAGCTGCGCTTTGATGATTCTCCTGGTTGTCTTGAGATGCAGTCTTTGCCTTCGGTTCAGCCTGATTCTTTGGAAGTTGTTGATAACTTAGGTGATTCAGTGCCTCGGTCTCTGGACTTGTCTCCCACGGTCTCGTCTGATGCACCTGCAGTTCATTCAGTAAGCAAGAGAGGAAGAAAGCCTAGAGCTGCAACTCCTTTGATCACTACCGAAGTGCGTAGGAGCAGGCGCAATAACATGTATCATGGGTTTAAGGTGGACATGCCGTCTGATTCTCGCAAGCGCAAATCTGCAATTGTACTGGCGTTGGTCTTGGCTGTCCCTGACCCAGCTCCTTCTTCGGTGCCCAGCTCTGTTCCTGCTCCTCTCTCGATTGACACTATTCAGCAGATGGGGTCTGTGGAGTGTGGCATTCCTCTGGCAGAGCTCTCTGAAGATAGGCTGCTTGCTCCGAGGGAGAAATCTCAGCCTGAAGCCTGATGTCTCGGCTCTTCTCGTTTATGCACCGTTTGCCTCTCTTTATCATAGAATTTTATCTGTTTTTGTTTGCGTTCGAGCATTCAGGACCTCTCTTTATTATCTAGTTGTATGGCGCAAGGCACTTTTTATTTATCCTTAGGTTTTATCCCAAGTGTGTGCTGCCGAAACTTATTTTGGTATGAATCATGCTGCTAGTTCATGGAATATTGTCTGTTGGAATGTGCGCGGTATTGGCTCTGATGAAAAGCATTTGGCACTGCGTTCTCATATTGATAATTCGGGGTGCTCGATAATTTGTCTTCAGGAAACAAAACGTGATCATTTTGATCATTCTTATCTGCGTAAGTTTTGCCCGAAACGTTTCGATAAGTTTGCGTTCGTTCCCTCCATAGGTGCCTCGGGTGGGCTTCTGGTTATTTGGAATAGTGCAAGGTTTTCTGGTTCAGTTACTTTCTTGGTGCAATGGGCGTTAGTTATCTCGTTTAAATCCATGCACTCATCTCATGCTTGGACCCTTGCAAACATTTATGGCCCATGTACGGGAGATGAACGTTCAAATTTTGTTTCATGGCTATATGATGTGCAAATTGGCGCTTCTGAGGATTGGATTCTCATGGGTGACATTAACTTCATTCGTTCGCCTGCAAATAGAAATCGTCCTGGAGGTGACTTGGAGGATATGATTACATTCAATGATATCATTAGATCCCAAAGTTTTGTGGAAATTCCTCTTCGCGGTTGAGGGAGTCCCAGACTAGGGGGTGTCCGGATAGCCGGACTATCGTCACGGCCGGACTCCAAGACTATGAAGATACAAGATTGAAGACTTCTCCCGTGTCCGGATGAGACTTTCCTTGGCGTGGAAGGCAAGCTTGGCGATACGGATATGTAGATCTCCTACCATTGTAACCGACTCTATGTAACCCTAACCTATCCGGTGTCTATATAAACCGGAGGGTTTTAGTCCGTAGGATGAACAACAATCATACCATAGGCTAGCTTCTAGGGTTTAGCCTCCTTGATCTCATGGTAGATCTACTCTTGTACTACACATATCATCAATATTAATCAAGCAGGAGTAGGGTATTACCTCCATCGAGAGGGCCCAACACAGGTAAAACATCGTGCCCCTTGTCTCCTGTTACCATCCGCCTAGACGCACGATTCCGGACCTCCTACCCGAGATCCGCCGGTTTTGACACCGACATTGGTGCTTTCATTGAGAGTTCCTGCCGTAGCCGTCACCGATAGGCCCGATGGCTCCTTCGATCATCAACAACGACGCGGTCGAGGTGAGACTTTTCTCCCGGACAGATCTTTTGTATTCGGCGGCTTTGCATGCGGGCAATTCGCTTGGCCATCCGGAAGCAGATCGAAAGCTCGCCCGCCATCAGTCAGATTTGGAAGTTTAAACTATACGGCCGATATCCGCGGGGACTCGATCTTCAACGGATTCGAGCGCGCAGCGCCGCCTTTGTCTCGATGGGCATGATCTAGCTCTACAACCGGTCAAAGGCTCGAGGTCCGCACTCAATATCCGCCCGACCCTTAATCCGAGCCGGATTCTGATCGAGGGCGAGTGGTTGGACACCGCCTCGGGGCTACAATCTCTACGGCGATTGAGCCGAACTCCATCCCTGTCGCTGCGAAGACCTTGACTCCGGGGTGCGGACTCCTCTCCGGACTCCGAACCTCCGCGCCCCTACCGATCGAACCCGATTGGGCGCCCGTTATGGAGTTCACAAACGCGGACATCCTTCAAAGATCGCCCTTTGGCGGCATCCTGAATTCACTAAAGTCTCTCTCTTTATCCGGAGAGCCACGGCCGGACTACGGTCAGAAGGTTGGGATACGGACGACGAAGAAATTCGGCGCCCACCCACCACCCACCAGAGCCACCGTCGAAAGCTTACACGACGTGCTCGATTTCGACTCCGAAGACATTGACGGTATGGACGACAATGTAGGAGACAACAATGAACCAGCACCTATAGGATGCTGGACAACCACCAAATCCCACGACGTATACATGGTGGATACACCTAAAGGAAATGAAGACGAGGAACAACGGGACGCCACGAAGGATCAATCCCTCGAAAAGCAGTCAAAACGGCAACGTAAACGCCGAACCAAGTCCCGCCTCAACAGAGACCCAGCCATAGAGCAGGGCGAACCGGTGGACGACAAACACGCTGTCGAGCAATCGTCCGAACAAGACAACATGGAGAAACAATCCGTCCCTAGCGAAGACAACAGTCCGGACAAACTATTGGAGCAAAATGACCTCCAGAAAAGGCTCGTCGCCACGGTGCGTAGCCTGAAAAAGCAGAAGCGGAAGCTCAAAACAGCGGAAGATGCACTCAGGATCAGATGGAGCAAAGTATTCAGCACCGCAGACAAATACTGCGACGATCGCCCGAACTAAGAGCTACCCAAAAGAATGCTACTGCCCGAATTCGACGAGGAGGCCTTAGAGCCCCCACAATTAAAAAGTAAGAAGGCCACCCGGTCGGATGGACGACCCCACGGCAAAAAGAGAGCGGCGAATGGCGCCGCACACAAGCTAATACGCGATCCGCATAAGGATTCACATCCAAAGGATGGCCCAGTTAGGTCCATCTATGGGCCAAGAAAGCAGGCTCGTCAAAGCAATGCAACACGCCATAATTCCGAAGATCACGGCACACCCAAATATAGGGGCGCCGCACACCCCTATGTTTCACCGATGAGGTGCCGGATCATGAATTTCAGCCGATTCAAACCCGTAAACATAGAGGCATCTGACGGAACAATAGACCACAGAGTGCGGATCGAGGATTACATCCTCCACATACACATGGCTAGAGGAGATGATCTCCACGCCATAAAATACTTACCCTTAAACTCAAAGGGCCAGCTCGGCATTGGCTTAAAAGCCTTCCGAAAATACCATTGGAAGTCGGGAAGAGCTCGAGGACGCAGCGTTTGGGGCAAATTTCAGGGGACCTATGTCCGCCCTCCGGATGCGCATTTATCTAAGTCACATAACTCAACAGCCCGGAGAGTCAGCCGGAAATTCTGGAACAGGTTCCTTACTAAAAGAACCAAATAGTCGATTGTCCGGACGCCGGAGTTTTAGCAGCTTTCGAACACAACGTTCGAGACGAATGGCTCGCCAGACACCTCGCCAAGAAAAACCAAGAACAATGGCCGCATTAACAAGCCTCATGACCCGCTTTTATGCTGGAGAGGACGGTGGCTAGCAAGATGCATCAAGCGACCCAAGTACATCCGAAGTCAGGGATGGAAACGGGAAATTACGGCGCAACAAGGAGCAACGCCGGATTAAGGGGAATGGTCAAAAGAGCGCGGCGGTCAACGCCGGATTCAAAAGCTCACGGAAGAACAACAAAAAACTGCCCCTTAAGGACAATAGCGATGAGCTATCCAACTTCAACAAAATCTTGGACAAGATATGTCAAATCCACAGTACTCCTGGGAGGCCTGCTAACCATACCCACAGAAATAGTTTGGTCTTCAAACAGTCCGACAGATCAACGCCCGAACACAAGGGCTCGACACACCAAGCGAAGATGACGATGAGCACCACAAGCGAGCCCGGAAAACAAAAGACTTTCCCACAAGAGGTTAAAACAGTAAACTCACTTCACGTGATCAATGGGAAAAAGCAGGCGGCGCCCACTAAAAGGCGCGCCGCACACAGTTGTCAAAACCAATCACCTTCGACCATCGGGACTATTCGAAAGTATCCGAACGCAGGATGGACTGCCTTGATATTGGATCCTATAATCGACGGACTCCAATTTACACAAGTCCTCATGGATGGCGGCAGTGACATAAACCTGATATATCAGGACACAATCCGCAGGATGGGGATAAACCCAACCAAAATTCGTCGTAGCAACACCTCCTTTAAAGGAGTAATGCCAGACCCATATGCCCATTGTACGGGCTCCATACTGCTAGAAGTTGTGTTCGGTTCATCCGACAACTTCCGTCATGAAAGGTTAATCTTCCATGTCGCCCGTTTAAAAGTAGCCATCAAGCACTATTGGGACGCCAAGCTTTCGCGCCCGCTTTAACGCAATACCGCATTACGCATCTCTAACACTTAAAATGCTCGGTCCACGCGGCATCATCTCGCTAAAAGGAAGTATTAAGTGTTACTCGAGCAGGAAGAACGGGAGACTGCCTTGTCAGCCCCACACCTATCCGGCTCCGCTAGGCAAAGAACCTGAATTGGTCATTCAAACCCCGGACACTGTTAGATGAGTTCGGTGCCTACCTGCGGCATACCCCATACAAGGGGCTGCACGCATATATCATAAGAGACACTAAAGCTCAATTTTATTCACTTCCTCGAATTGTACTCTGTTTATTTAATGTAAAGTACATTTTTCGCACGATCGTTTTCTTTCAAACTAAGTTCCTCTCTTTTACAGATGAACAATGTGCTACACCCGTCCAGGATACGGCACAACAAAGACACATGCGCAGACGTGCAGTAGGGACCCATTGCAAGGATTCTTTTCAGATTAAGACCATGCGTAAACCTTTTTTACTGTCTCTTGTTGATATACATCCCCCGGTTCCTTACTATAACCGAGGAGGAGGCTGGCGTTTTGGCATTGGCCGCACCAGAATTTTCGCGCGTACCTGGACACCAGGGGCTTAGGGCATTATTCTGTCCATTTTCATAAAGACCGAATACCTTCGGGAGTATTCAGCGTCACGAGTTAGGCCTTATATGCATCAGCTCCGAATCATGTCTTTGGTCAAATGTTGGGTTGCCCGGCTCCTGTGTTTTGCTGCCTTACGTTCCATTTTCACGGCTAATGCGGCACCAGGAGAACTACTGCGATTGTGCCCCGGTTCGGCCGGGCGAGCACCTCAGTAGAGAAAGCCGAAAACTGACTGTCATGATATAGCGAGAGACTGGTCAACCACTCGATGACTCACTTTGGAATGTTTAGGATTCCTCCGCATTAATGAAGGACCGGTTTTCGGTCGGACACACGCACCTTTAATTCGGGAGAGTGCGGTGCCCTGTGGGCTATATAGTAGCCCCACCCTCAAACTCCTATGGCTAAGTGAAAGTGATAAAGCATTATAGTCCGGTTGCCTGGTTTGCTACGCTATCACCTCTTTAACAGGACCAAGACGTTGGATTAAGTGTGAAAAAGCGCTTTCTTTGCAAACACCCTCGCACTATGTGCGTGGGGGCTGAAGCCAAGGACTGCCATCTTTCAGGTTATATATACATATACATAAATGGCCGCACAGGGAGTAGTTTACTACTTGAACGCACAAGTATAAAAAGCTCTTATATTATATTGAAACATTGTTTTCACAAATCATACATGTCATTTCAACATAATATCCTTCGAGCACTGCGTCTCTATTAAACGCGCGCCCTGCAGGACTTCCTCAAAATAGTGCTCGGCAGGTACTCGGCTTCTGTCCGAATCTTGGGATGCAACGTCGGTGGCCTTCATCTCCGCCCAGTATGTCTTGACACGGGCCGGAGCCATCCGCGCTCCTCAATACACGCCGATCGCTTCATTAAGGCCGACACGTCTGTACCGCACCAAGGAACTGCTGCACTAAACCAAAATAGCTCTTGGTGGGTCCGCCCGCCACAAGTGAGTCAAGACATGCTTCATGGCAAATCCGGACAACCGATTCAGCTCGGCCCATTCGCCAACCGATCGGTCACGGCGAAGGACGCTCGGACTATGGAATTGCGACCAGTATAGCTCTTCCCTTCGTGCCCCTTCAGCCCGGAAGTGCTCAACCGCGTCGCGGCGCTTCGCCGCCAAGTCGAGATAAGCATCCTCCGAACTCCACAACTTATTCAATCGAGCATACTTTGGATCTGTATTTCCTCCCGCGCGAAAGCGGTTTTCCAGCCGCAATTGCCCGGCCTGACTCAGCTCCTCCTTGGCAGCTCTCAAAGCCGATCAGGCACTCTTGGATTCGGCGGGCCTTTTCGAGCCCTCTTGTTCCGCTTGACGTTCTTTTTCAAGAACCTCGCAGCGATCGGTAATATCCTCAACTTTCCGCCATATCGGCCATGTCCTCTTTGCTTCGGCAAAGGAGCAGCCCGTTCGCTTTTAGCTCTTCGCCGCCTTTAAAGCGCTGCATTACTATTGCTTTGGCTTGCTCTTTCGCTCGGGCGAAGCTCCGCAGCCTCCTCCACAAAGGCACCATATGCATTAAGCATACAAATAGTGAGACATGGGCGTCAAGCTCCCTTCCTGTGTGTCCGCATAGAAGTCGCATACCTTGTGACTCGTCAACCCGTTTATTGACCCGGTAGCGATGTCCGCATCCGCCTCGTCAAGTTGCCGCTTTAGTTCAAGATATTCATCGATCGGCCCACCGGATGCCCCGCCACCTGTTTAGGAGCGGCGATATGTTATAACTGAGATTTTGATCCTCGGCACGCTGTCAATTTTGACAACATACCGAGTCTCAGGGGCTACTATCTATACATGGCGCATTCTATATGCATAACTGTCAGAAGGTACACCATTTTTGCGTACCTCAAACCCTGTCAGTAAGCTTCTGACGGCTTCATGCAATCCGCTCTCCGCCGATGCAATACTTTCAATCACCGTACCCATTAGAGCAAGGTGATCTTCTGAGATAGCCGCTCGCCCGAGCAGATCCTTCAGACTCCTCCGACCGCATGCCACTTGGCGCCGGACCTTCCGGCCTCACCGGACTTGGGGGAACCCTCCGCGATGACACCTCAGGATCGTCCGCCTCGCATGAGGGTGCGACTGGTGGAGGCGTTTCGCTCTCCATCATCTCCGGAAGAAGATCCCCCGAAGACGAGCTCTGCTGAGAAGGGCTGAGATCCGAACTACAAGGTACAATTTCGGTTATCTTCATAAAAAAATACAGGGATGTTCCTTATTCACAAGACCCCATCATATCACTTACGGCTCGCTGGAGGGCTGATCCCCTTGGGGAAATAGTGCGGCTGGGTTACTTCCCAGCACCGGACTCTCTGACGAAGATTCCTTTCCCTTCTTTGAGGCCTTGACCTCCGGATCTTCCAAAGCGGCCCTCTTCTCTCCTCGAAGGATGGGACTTTTTTATCCCTCCTTCCTTGATAGCCTCCTTCGTAGAGGCAGTTGCTTCCCCGTTCCCCCCTTCGCCTTCTTCAAAAGGCGCGACCTTCAACATCTTGGCCAACATGGGGTCCGGCGTGGTCTCTGGGAGGGGAGCCGGACACCTTATTAGCTTTGCCTTGGCTATCCACTCCTGTTCAAGAAACGGCTCCTTTAAAGGGCATATACATAAGATAAATGAATAAACAGCTTGTCCGGTTACAGGACTGCTTACTTGAGTATCTGGGCGATTGCAGCTTAGTCCTGCATCCTCAGTCAGGTCCGGACACTTCTCTTGTGATCCGAATAACAGTTTATACATCCCCATGGGCGCCGCGCCCATAAAATTTTGGAGAGCTCGTGGTCCCTCCGGATTAAATTCCCACAAAGTGAGGGGGCGGCGCTTGCAGGCGTAAGACGCCGGATCACCATAACCTGCGCCACTGCAACCAGATTGATCTCTCTTTCTTGGAGGTATTGAATACGGCCCTGCAGCAAGGGAACGTCCTTGGAGGGCCCCCAGTCGAGCCCTTTGTTGACCCATGACGCCAGCCGCTGTGGTGGACCTGAGCGGAAGGCAGTGAGCGCCGCCCATTTGGTGCCCCTGGGAGCGGTGATATAAAACCACTCCCGTTGCCACAAACCAAGCTCCTCTTGAAAAGAGCCCTCGGCCACGGAGCATCGGCACATTTGCTTATGACCGCCCTCCGCACTCTGCTTGTTGCCCCTCGATCATCTTCGGCTCCACCTTGAAGGTCTTGAGCCACAATCCAAAGTGGGGGGTAATATGGAGGAAGGCCTCACATACACAATGAATGACGAGATATGGAGGATGGACTCCGGATTCAAGTCATGGAAATCAAGCCCATAATAAAACATGAGCCCCCGCACAAAGGGATCCGTCAGGAAGCCTAAACCCCAAAGGAAGTGGGACACGAACACCACGTTCTCGCCGGGCTCAGAGTGGGAATGACCTGCCACTGGAGCGAGCAGTCAGCGAGATCTCGCCGGTTAGATACTGGCGTATCGCAGCTTTAGCACATCTTCTTCGCGGACGGAGGAAGACATCCATCGGCCGTGCTAGTCGGAGCCGGACATCGTCGAAGGTCCGAGCGCCTAAATCTGAAGCTTTGGGTGTTGGAACTCGGCGCGGGCGAACTCGATGGAGGGTGTAAAAAGAGGAGGGCCTTGGTCTCATTATAAAGAGGTTGAATACCAAGAGCCCACCCCGTGGTCGATTAGGACTCACTTTCGATAGAGGAGGCGTGCCAACGGGCACGGTTGGGTTACCCACGTCCGTATTGATGAGGATCCCGGAATAAGGGGGGCATGATCTATGCTTTGATGAGACGTGCCAAGGAAACCGCCTCGCTAAACGCGCTAAGATGAAACGGTAAAAAACGATTCATATAAAGGCCTGGCCGTGGTGTGATGTCACGCCGCAGAATACGTCAGCCGAATCTGCGGCAAAAATTATTCTCTCTACGGTGTTATGTGGAACTTGTTTTGCAGAGCCGGACACTATCCTTGTGTTCATGACCTTCTATGAAGTATACGGAGGAGGTACCCACCTCGCAATGCCGGAGACAATCAACGCGCCGGACTCATCGTCATTGAAGCCTGGTTCAGGGGCTACTGAGGGAGTTCCGGACTAGGGGGTGTCCGGATAGCCGGACTATCGTCACGGCCGGACTCCAAGACTATGAAGGTACAAGATTGAAGACTTCGTCCCGTGTCCGGATGGGACTTTCCTTGGCGTGGAAGGCAAGCTTGGCGATACGGATATGTAGATCTCCTACCATTGTAACCGACTGTAACCCTAACCTATCCGGTGTCTATATAAACCGGAGGGTTTTAGTCCATAGGACGAACAACAATCATACCATAGGCTAGCTTCTAGGGTTTAGCCTCCTTGATCTCATGGTAGATCTACTCTTGTACTACCCATATCATCAATATTAATCAAGCAGGAGTAGGGTATTACCTCCATCGAGAGGGCCCGAACCTGGGTAAAAACATCGTGCCCCTTGTCTCCTGTTACCATCCGCCTAGACGCACAGTTCGGGACCCCCTACCCGAGATCTACCGGTTTTGACACCGACAGCGGTGCTACGTTTACATGGAGTAACATGCAGCAGGAGCCCCTTTTAGAGCAATTGGATTGGTTTCTCACGTTGAATCATTGGACCTCCTCCTTTCCGAACACGCCGGTAAGATCGCTTGCGAGACCTGTTTCAGATCATGTTCCTTGCCTTTTTTCGGTTCAATCCAATTTTGTTAGATCCAAACTTTTTTGCTTTGAAAACTTTTGGATATCTCACCCGGGTTTCAAAGATGTGGTCATGAACTCATGGGCGTCGTCAGTTCAGATTGCGGATCCTGCTAAACGTATTAACAGTAAGCTTAAAGCGCTTGCTCATGCACTACGTCAGTGGAGTAAGGCCCTTTCGCGTCTCTCTTTGCTGCTTGAGAACTCTGAAGAAACCCTGAAGCTCTTGGACGGCATTGAGGAGAAGCGTCAGCTTGTTCTCCATGAATGGAATTTCAGGAAAATTCTCAAAGCCCATATTATCCGTCTTCATGATTACAAGCAGCAATACTGGCGTAAATGGTGTACTATCCGCTACATCAAATATGGGGCTGAAAACACTAAGTTTTTCCAAAGAATGGCCATGGAAAGGCATAGATAATTCCATTGCCGCTCTGACTCTGGACAATGGGGTGGTGTTGGAGGATCATGACAGTAAAGCCGCTGCTCTTTTTCATGCCTTCAGAGATAGATTGGGAGTTTCTGTTCCAATTGATATGAAGTTCAACCTGGATGCTCTTGTTTCGGCCGGTGTTGATCTAACTGACCTCTCTCGACCTTTCTCTCATGATGAAATTGATAAGGCAGTTAGGCATCTTCCTGTTGACAAAGCTCCGGGACCGGACGGCTTTAATGGGTGTTTTCTGAAATCATGCTGGGAGATAATCAAGTTTGATTTTTATGATCTTCGTCAGAGCTTTTGGGAAGGCAGAATTTCTTTGGACTGTCTCAATTCGTCCCTGATCACCTTAATACCTAAAAAGCTAAACCCTTCCACGGTGAATGATTTTCGTCCCATTTCGCTGCTTAACTGTTGCCTTAAATTGTTGACAAAGCTGCTAGCCGATCGTCTCCAAAAAGTTATCCTCAAAATCATTCATGAGAATCAGTACGATTTTATTAAAGGCAAATCCATCCAGGATTGTTTAGCTTGGGCGTTCGAGTATATTCATCAGTGTGAGCATTCGGGCAGAGAAATTGTTCTCCTAAAACTTGATTTCGAAAAAGCCTTTGATTTGGTGGAGCATGATCTGATTTTTGCTATGATGGAAAAGTTGGGGTTTGATAGCAGATAGATTCTTTGGGTCAGATCTTTATTGGCCTCGGGTCACTCCTCGGTGTTGCTAAACTCTGTTCCAGGTAGTTCTTTTTAGTGCAAACGAGGTGTAAGACAGGGTGATCCGGTGTCGCCTTTATTGTTTGGCTTAGCTGTGGAGTTATTGCAATATGTGATTAATGATGAGTTTGCCAAGGGAAACCTGAGCCTGCCAATCCCTAGACAGGGTAAATTCCCCGTCATTCAATACGCTGACGACACAATCATCATTCTCCCGACTTGTAAGGAGCAATTACTTCATCTTAAGCAATTACTTCAAGATTTTGCTCTCTCCTCGGGTCTGAAAATTAATTTCCAAAAGTCCATTTTGGTGCCAATTAATGTTGACCCTTCTGTGGTTGCCGACCTAGCTTCTGATTTTGGTTGCAAGATAGGTAAGATTCCTTTTACTTACCTGGGCCTCCCGCTCGGTACCACAAAGCCTTCTATGACTGATCTTTTGCCTCTCGTGGATCATGTTGAAAGAATATTGTCCAGCACTTGCTCTCTCCTTTGTCATGCTTCTAGGATTACTTTGGTCAATTATGTTGCTACTTCCATGATCAACTTAGCTATGTGCACGTTGCAACTAAATGCTGGTTTTTTGCAATACTTTGACAAAGTGAGACGAAGATTTGTTTGGACTAAGAAGAATGAGCAAGGAGAATCTTGTAACTCTTTGGTTGCTTGGCAAAGAGTTTGCTGTCCAAAGGCACATGGGGGGCTTGATGTTGTCAATATCAAAGTCCAGAATCAGGGTCTCCTGCTCAAATTCCTTGATAAATTCGATAACAGGGCCGATCTGCCATGGGTTAGACTCATTTGGGATTCTTACTACTTGAACTCTATTCCTCACGCGTCTCCGGTTTGTGGTTCTTTCTGGTGGAAACAAATCTGCAAGCTTATTCCTTTCTTCAGAGGCATAGTTTCTCCGCTGGTTGGGGATGGTAAGAATATTGCCATGTGGCATGATAAATGGCATGAGGTTCTTCTGGCAGATCCTTTTGCATGCCTTTTTTCTTTTGTCATTAATGAGGACTGCTCGGTAGCAGAGTTCTTTAATGCTAATGATTGGTCAGACATGTTCCACATTCCCCTATCGCCAGAAGCGTTCGAGGAACTTCAATCAGTGCTTGCTTTGAGGCCGGAAAGCCTTAACCACCCGGATGCAGTGGTTGACTCTTGGACATATGTTTGGGGCAAGCTTATTTACCAAAAAATTCTATGAGCACTGTCATAAGGATATTGTGGCGCCACCTCCTTTTGCTTGGATCTGGAAGTCAAAACTGCACATGAAACTTAAAGTATTTATGTGGTTTTTGCTGGCAGACCATTTGAATACTAGGAATATGCTCAGAAGACGTCACTTTAACACCAACGATGGATTCAATTGCGTCCTTTGTAGCGCGGGGGTTGAAGAAACCATTGAGCATTTAATCTTCACCTGTCCTTTTAGCTCTTCCTGCTGGTTGAAAGTGGGGATCGCTTGGAACATGAACCGATCCAGAATTGATGCCATCCAAACTGCCAGACATTCTTTTAACGGGGAACTTTTCTTGGAAATTATGGGGATTGTGGCCTGGAATGTCTGGAAGGAAAGAAACAACTTTATTTTCAGGCACATACCACCATCTTTGGCAGCTTGGAGACAGAGATCCAAAGCTGATCTCCTTTGGCTAAAATTGAGAGTGGACAAAGCTCATTGGGACTACATTACTTTATTTGCCTTAGCTTTGTAATCTTACCCTCCCCACTGAACTTTCAGTCAATCACCACTTGTATAAGTTTCCACTAGCTGACTCTTATCACTTCCCCCTTGAGGGTTCTCCCTCAAGAGCATGTATATTCTATGTAACTAAACTTTGGTTCTAATATATCACAGTAGGAGCCTCTCCTGCTGTTTTCAAGGTCAAAAAAATTAGCAAATGGGCTGTAAATTTTTAGAAATAACGGCAGATGGGCTGTATGCTGTTTTCCACAGATTTGAGGCTTTGCTAAAAAAAGGTTGACGCACAAGCAGTGACTCTTGGATGTCCATCCAACGGCCGTCGTTCTTCTTCAATCTCTGCTCTTCCTTCTCCAACCACTCAAACAAGCACCAACGAGACTGCCTGCTCACTGCTCCCCGCGGCCGGCTGTGCTACCGCGCAGGCCTCACCGCCCCACCGTACTCCCATCGCTGGCCTAGCCATCCCTCTACTCACCCACACTTGTTGAACCAGTAAACCCTCGTACAGTTGTATTCCCCTCCGTGTGGGAAACAACTGCCGAGTCTTCCCTGCCTCTGTGTCGTTCCCTTCCTAGGCCTCGCCGTCGTCCACCGCCCTGGTGCTCTCGGCGCGGCCTGGTCAATGTGGTCAACGACCGACATGCATCTGAAGTGAATCAGACGTGGAGAGGCTGACATGGTCCACGATCGCATCGCAAGGAAATGCCTCCTTATTACGTGCAAAATAATGATTTCTCCACCGACATCCGGGACCTACCGAAAGGGCCTTCAGATTTCGTGAAAAAACGTTACCTACCGATGACTCGGACCCACCAGCTATATCTTCGCACGCAAGGAAGTGCCTCCTTATTACGCATAAAAATGAATACTCCCCGCTAGGCTGGGACCCGAGATAGTGGCAGGCTGAGTTGTGGGCCTACTAAGTTGACGGGGATGGAGGGCTTTGTCAACTTAGTCAATATGCACAATTCTAGCTCCAGTGACTGTACGATGTCCATCCAACGGCCGTAGTGCTTCTTCAACCTCTGGTCTTCTTGCTCCAAATTACCAAACCAAATACCGATCGTGCCTCGTGCTCCTGCCTCCCGTGGTCGGGCTATGATGCGGCGGAGGCCTCACCGCCCCTACTACTCCCACCGCTGGCCGGGCCATCCTTCTACTCACCCACACCCCTGTTATTCTCATGGGCGACGGCAGCCTCACACCGCAGCGAACCAGTGAACCCTCATACTCCTCTACGCGTGGGCATCCACTGCTGCATCTTCCCTGGCTCCGCGTCGTCCCCTTCCTAGGCCTCGCCGTCGTCCACCGCCCTGGTGCTCTCGGCACGGCGTGGTCAACGTGGTCAAGGAACTGCTTCCATCGGATGTGGATTGTATATGGAGAGGCTAACAGCTGGGTCCACGGCCGCAGCAATGAAGTGCCTCCTTATTACGCGCAAAATAATTATTCCTCCACCTGACAGCGGGGACCCACTGCACGGGCCACCGTATTTCACGAAAAAAACATTTCCCCCTGACTGCTGGGACCCACCAGCTACATCTTTGCACGCAAGGAAGTGCCTGACAGTCAGGACCCACCCGGTCGAAGCGTACGTAGCATTGTCATTCTGGTCGCGAATGTGTACGTACATACTGCTCGATGTAGAGCACGCACGTGTCATAGTAGAGGCGCGCATGTAGCATGTACACGTACGTACAGTGGCCAGTGTGCAAGAAAGAAAATACGGCCACGTACGTACATACAGGCGAGGTCTCGAACGCCTACTGCTGCAGACGTCACGTCTGGCCGGGGCTCGTGTACATGGCTGGGTCAGAACGGAGAAACAACATCATCATCGTGTTCATGGGGAGCCAACCGGCTGGGTCGGAATGGAATGTGTCGTCGTGTTCATCGGGAGGGCTTGGACGGAACAGTCGATGGAAACAAGGTCTGGCGTACCGCAGAACGGAGGAAACGGCGTTGTGTTCGACCGGCCACGGTCGAAACGGGATCCTTTTCATCGGGAGAGGTTTGGCATACCGCAAAAGGGAGGAAACAGACCTCCTACGGTCGAAACGGGGGTCCTGTTGATCGGGAGGGGTGTGGCGTACCGCAAAACGGAGGAAACGGACTTGTGTTGGAGCGCTACGGTCGAAACGGGGGTCCTGTTCACCAGGAGGGGTGTGGCGTACCGCAAAACAGGACTCCACGGGGTACTGTTCATCTCCACCGTCGACCCCCTCCAGCCTCCACGGGCTACTGTTCATCCACCGTCGACCTCCTCCAGCCTCCACCGCGATCGCTCATCCACAGGCTCCTGTTCATCTAGCCTCCATCGCGCGCTACTCCACCGGCTACTGTTCAACCAGCCCTCTCCACGAGCTCCTGTTCAACCACCCCTCCACGGGCTACTGTTCATCCAGCCCTCCACCGTCTACTGTTCATCCAGCCCTCCACGGGGTGGTCCTGTTCATCCAGCCCTCCACGGGGTCCTGTTCATCCAGCCCCAACCGGCTCGATCGATCGGGTCCTGTTCATCCAGAGGCAACATCACGGGGTCCTGTTCATCCACCCCCACCGGGAACTGTTCATCCAAACCCCCCAGCAATGCTCACTGTTCATCCATAGGCAGTATCGATCGGCTTCAGTTAGCAGTAGTAGCGAAGGAATCACATGATCAGGTTCAGTTAACTGCCATCGATCAATCGCTCGGGTTCGATGTAACGTAGCTCGCAGCGGTAATCGCCGGGTTCGATTAGAGCCCAACGCCTCGCACCGCACGCGTGCGTGTCACGAGAGAAACGCGCATCGCTTCGCCCCGACCACCCACCGTAACCGGAACACCCGATATTTTCCTCGCCTCGCTTACATTGGGGAACGCAGTAATTTCAAAAATTTCCTCGCACACGGGACCATGGTGATGGCATAGCAACGAGAGGGAGAGTGTTGTCTACGCATCTCGTGAGACCGTGGCGAAGCGATCACAACGTAGAGGAAGTAGTCGTGACGTTCTCCTCGCGATCCTGCCGATCCCAAGCGCCCGTTACTCCGGCACCTCCGAGTCGATGATGACGTAGAGGAAGTAGTCGACGTTCTCCTCACGATCCAGCCGATCCCGCCCGTTACTCACGGCGCCTCCGAGTTCTTGGCACACGTTCAGCTCGATGACGCTCCACGGGCTCCGATCCAGCAAAGCTCCGGGAGAAGGAGTTCCACAAGACGACCTGACGGCGTGGTGACGATCTTGATGTTTCACCGACGCAGGCTTCGCCTAAGCAATCGCTATGATATGACCGAGGTGGAATATGGTGGAGGGGGGCACCGCACACGGCTAAGGAACGATCTCAAGGATCAACTTGTGTGTCCTAGGGTGCCCCCTCCCCCGTATATAAAGGAGGGAGGGAGGAGGTGGCCGGCCCAAGGGGGAGGCGCACCAAGGGAGGGGGAAACCTACTCCAAGTAGGTTTCCCTCTCTTTTCCTTATCTTATTTGGAGGGGAAAGGAAAGAGTACTAGTATTAGGAAGTAGTACTAGTAGTAGAAATAGGAAGAGGGGGAAGGAGAAAGGAAAGGGGGGGCCGGCCCCCCTCCCCAATTCGGATTGGGCTTGGGGGGGCGCGCCCCCTCCCTTGTTCCTTCTCCCTTCCTCCTACATGGGCCCAATAAGGCCCATATACCTCCCGGGGAGTTCCAGAACCTCCGGAGCTCCAAACTTCTCGGAACCTTTCCGGTGTCCAAATATATCCGTCAATATATCAATCTTTATGTCTCGACCATTTCGAGACTCCTCGTCATGTCCGTGATCATATCCGGACTCGAACAACCTTCGGTACATCAAAATACACAAACTCATAATATAACCGCCATCGAAACCTTAAGCGTGCGGACCCTACGGTTCGAGAACAATGTAGACATGACCGAGACACATCTCCGTCAATAACCAATAGCGGGACCTGGATGCCCATATTGGTTCCTACATATTCTACGAAGATCTTTATCGGTCGACCAAGCATAACAACATACGTTGTTCCCTTTGTCATCGGTATGTTACTTGCCCGAGATTCGATCGTCGGTATCCAATACCTAGTTCAATCTCGTTACCGTAAGTCTCTTTACTCGTTCCGTAATACATCATCTCACAACTAACTCATTAGTTGCAATGCTTGCAAGGCTTATGTGATGTGTACTACCGAGAAGGCCCAGAGATACCTCTCCGAGCAATCGGAGTGACAAAACCTAATCTCGAAATACGCCAACCCAACAAGTACCTTTGGAGACACCTGTAGTACTCCTTTATAATCACCCGATTCGTTGTGACGTTTGGTAGTACCCAAAGTGTTCCTCCGTAAACGGAGTTGCATAATCTCATAGTTATAGGAACATGTATAAGTCATGAAGAAAGCAATAGCAACATACTAAATGATCAAGTGCTAGGCTAACGGAATGGGTCATGTCAATCGAGATCATTCTCCTAATGATGTGATCCCGTTAATCAAATGACAACTCATGTCTATGGTTAGGAAACATAACCATCTTTGATTAACGAGCTAGTCAAGTAGAGGCATACTAGTGACACTGCTTGTCTATGTATTCACACATGTATTATGTTTCCGGTTAATACAATTCTAGCATGAATAATAAACATTTATCATGATATAAGGAAATAAATAATAACTTTATTATTGCCTCTAGGGCATATTTCCTTCAGTCTCCCACTTGCACTAGAGTCAATAATCTAGTTCACTCAGTAATGATTCTAACACCCATGGAGTCTTGGTGCCGATCATGTTTTGCTCGTGGAAGAGGCTTAGTCAACGGGTCTGCAATGTTCAGATCCGTATGTACTTTGCAAATCTCTATGTCTCCCACTTGGACTTGGTCCCGAATGGAATTGAAGCGTCTCTTGATATGCTTGGTCCTCTTGTGAAATCTGGATTCCTTTGCCAAGGCAATTGCACCAAGATTGTCACGTAAGATCTTCATTGGTCCCGATGCACTAGGTATAACACCTAGATCGGAAATGAACTCTTTCATCCAGACTCCTTCATTTGCTGCTCAAGCAGCTATGTACTCCGCTTCACATGTAGATCCCGCCACGACGCTTTGTTTAGAACTGCACCAACCGACAGCTCCACCGTTTAACAAAAACACGTATCCGGTTTGCGATTTAGAATCGTCCGGATCGGTGTCAAAGCTTGCATTGACGTAACCATTTACGACTAGCTCTTTGTCACCTCCATATACGAGAAACATATCCTTAGTCCTTTTCGGTATTTCAGATGTTCTTGACCGCTGTCCGATGATCCACTCTGGATTACTTTGGTACCTTCCCGCCATGCTTACAGCCTAAGCATACGTCGAGTGCAGTACACAAGATTGCATACATGATAGAGCCTATGGCTGAAGCATAGGAACATCTTTCATTTTCTCTCTATCTTCTGCTGTGGTCGGGCATTGAGTCCGACTCAATTTCACACCTTGTAATACAGTAAAAACCTTTCTTTGCACGATCCATTTTGAACTTCTTCAAAACTTTATCAAGGTATGTGCTTTGTGAAAGTCCAATTAAGCGTCTTGATCTATCTCTATAGATCTTGATGCCCAATATGTAAGCAGCTTCACCAAGGTCTTTCATCGAAAAACTCTTGTTCAAGTATCCCTTTATGCTATCCAGAATTCTATATCATTTCCGATCAAGAATATGTCATCTACATATAATATCGAAATGCTACAGAGCTCCCACTCACTTTCTTGTAAATACGTGCTTCTCCATAAGTCTATATAAACCCAAATGCTTTGATCACACTATCAAAGCGTTTATTCCAACTCCGAGATGCTTGCACCAGTCCATAAATGGATCGCGGAGCTTGCACACTTTGTTAGCTCCCTTTGGATCGATAAAACCTTACGGTTGCATCATATACAACTCTTCTTCCGAAACCCATTCAGAATGCGGTCTTTACATCCATTTGCCAAATTTCATAATCATAAAATGCGGCAATTGCTAACATGATTCGGACAGACTTAAGCATCGCTACGGGTGAGAAGGTCTCATCGTAGTCAACCCTTGAACTTGTCGAAAACCCTTTGCGACAAGTCGAGCTTTGTAGACAAACAATATTACCGTCGGCGTCGGTCTTCTTCTTGAAGATCCACTTGTTTTCTATTGCTTGCCGACCCTCGGGCAAGTCAACCAAAGTCCACACTTTGTTTTCATACATGGATCCCATCTCGGATTTCATGGCCTCAAGCCATTTTATGGAATCTGGGCTCACCATCGCTTCTTCATAGTTCGTAGGTTCATCATGATCTAGTAGCATGACTTCCGAGCAGGATTGCCGTACCACTGCAGTGCGGATTTTATTCTGGTTGATCTACGAGGTTCTCAGAGTAACTTGATCTCAAGTTTCATGATCAACATCATCAACTTCCTCACTATTTGGTGTAGATGTCGCGTAAACTGGTTTACGTGTTAAACTACTTTCAAATAAGGGAGAAGGTACAATTACCTCATCAAGTTCTACTTTCCTCCCACTCACTTCTTTCGAGAGAAACTCCTTCTCTAGAAAGGATCCATTTTAGCAACAAATGTCTTGCCTTCGGATCTGTGATAGAAGGTGTACCCAACTGTCTCCTTTGGGTATCCTATGAAGATACATTTCTCCGATTTAGGTTCGAGCTTATCAGGTTGAAGCTTTTTCACATAAGCATCGCATCCCCAAACTTTAAGAAACGACAACTTTGGTTTCTTGCTAAACCCACGATTCATAAGGTGTCGTCTCAACGGATTTTGACGGTGTTCTATTCAGCGTGAATGCGGCCGTCTCAAGAGCATAACCCCAAAACGATAGCGGTAAATCAGAAGAGACATCATAGATCGCACCATATCTAGTAAAGTGCGATTCTGACGTTCGGACACACCATTTTGCTGTGGTGTTCCGGGTGGCGTGAGTTGCGAAACTATTCCGCATTGTTTCAAATGTAGACCAAACTCGTAACTCAAATATTCGCCTCCACGATCAGATCGTAGAAACTTTATTTTCTTATTACGATGATTTTCAACTTCACTCTGAAATTCTTTGAACTTTTCAAATGTTTCAGACTTATGTTTCATTAAGAAGATATACCCATATCTGCTTAAATCATCTGTGAAGGTGAGAAAATAACGATATCCGCCACGAGCCTCAACATTCATTGGACCACATACATACTGTATGTATGATTTCCAACAAATCTGTTGCTCTCTCCATAGTACCGAGAACGGGGTTTTAGTCATCTTGCCCATGAGGCACGGTTACAAGTGCCAAGTGATTCATAATCAAGTGACTCCAAAAGTCTATCAAGATGGAGTTTCTTCATGCGCTTTATACCGATATGACCTAAACGGCAATGCCACAAATAAGTCGCACTATCATTATCAACTCTGCATCTTTTGGTTTCAACATTATGAATATGTGTATCACTACTATCGAGATTTATTAAAAATAGACCACTCTTCAAGGGTGCATGACCATAAAAGATATTATTCATATAAATAGAACAACCTTTATTCTACGATTTAAATGAATAACCGTCTCGCATCAAACAAGATCCAGATATAATGTTCATGCTTAACGCGGCACCAAATAACAATTATTCAGGTCTAAAACTAATCCCGAAGGTAGATGTAGAGGTAGCGTGCCGACCGCGATCACATCGACTTTGGAACCATTTCCCACGCGCATCGTCACCTCATCCTTGGCCAGTGTTCGCTTAATACATAGTCCCCTGCTTTGAGTTGCAAATATTAGCAATGTAACCCGATTATCAAATACCCAGTGCTCTGCGAGCTCTAGTAAGGTACACATCAATAACATGTATATCACATATACCTTTGTTCACCTTGCCATCCTTCTTATCCGCCAAATACTTGGGGCGATTCCGCTTCCATTGACGATGCGCTTGCGGTAGAAGCACTCGGTTTGTGTTTAGGTCCAGACTTGGGTTTCTTCACTTGAGCGACAACTTGTTTGCTGTTCTTCTTGAAGTTCCCTTCTTCTTCCCTTTGCCTTTCTTCTTGAAACTAGTGGTCTTATTGACCATCAACACTTGATGCTCCTTCTTGATTTCTACCTCCGCAGCTTTCAAAGATTAAGCGAAGAGCTCGAGCATAGTCTTTACTAACCCTTGCATATTATAGTTCATCACGAAGCCTTTGTAGCTTGGTGGCGGTGATTGAAGAATTACATCAATGACACAATCATCCGAAGATCAACTCCCGGTTGAGTCAAGTGATTGTAATACCGGACATTACGAGTATGTGCTCACCTTGTGCAGACCCATTCTCCTCCATTTTGCAGCTATAGAACTTATTGGAGACTTCATATCTCTCAATCCGGGCATTACATTTGAAATATCAACTTCAACTCTTGGAACATCTCATATGCTCCACGACTTTCAAAAGCGTCGTTGAAGACCCGGTTCTAAGCCGTAAAGCATGGCACCTTTGAACTATAGAGTAGTCATCGGCTTTGCTCGCCAGACGTTCTTAACGTCGTCGGCCAGTATCAAGAAGAGTTCGGCACCTAGCGGTGCATCCAGACGTAACTCTTACGTGCAGCAATGAGGATAATCCTCGATTACGGACCCAGTCCGTGTAATTGCTACCATCATCTTTCAACTTTGCTTTCTCAAGGAACGCATTAAAATTCAACGGAACAACAAAGACGAGCCATCTATCTACAAGCAGACATAGACAAGCAAGATACTATCGGTACTAAGTTCATGATAAATTTAAGTTCAATTAATCATATTACTTAAGAACTCCCACTTAGACAGACATCTCTCTAGTCATCTAAGTGATCACGTGATCCAAATCAACTAAACCATAACCGATCATCACGTGAGATGGAGTAGTTTTCAATGGTGAACATCTTATGTTGATCATATCTACTATATGATTCACGCTCGACCTTTCGGTCTCCGTGTTAGAGGCCATATGTGCATATGCTAGGCTCGTCAAGTATAACCTGAGTATTCTGCGTGTGCAAAAGCGGCTTGCACCCGTTGTAGATGGACGTGAGCTTATCACACCCGATCATCACACGTGGTGTCTCGGCACGACGAACTTTGGCAACGGTGCATACTCGGAGAACACTACTTGATAATTTTAGTGAGAGATCATCTTAAAATGCTACCGTCAATCAAAGCAAAATAAGATGCATAAAGGATAAACATCACATGCAATCAATATAAGTGATATGATATGGCCATCATCATCTTGTGCTTGTGATCTCCATCTCCAAGCAATCATGATCACCATTGTCACCGTAGCGACACCTTGATCTCCATCGTAGCATCGTTGTCGTTTCGCCATCTATTGCTTCTCGACTATCGCTACCGCTTAGTGATAAAGTAAAAGCAATTACAGAGCGTTGCATTTCATACAATAAGCGACAACCATATGGCTCACGCCGATTGCCGATAACTCGGTTACAAAACATGATCATCTTATACAATAAAATATAGCATCACGTCTTGACCATATCACATCACAACATGCCCTGCAAAAACAAGTTAGACGTCCTCTACTTTGTTGTTGCAAGTTTTACGTGGCTGCTACGGGCTGAGCAAGAACCGTTCTTACCTCGCATCAAAACCACAACGATACTTCGTCAAATAGACTCCGTTTAACCTTCTCAAGGACCGGGCGTAGCCACTTTCAGTTCAACTAAAGTGAGAGAGACAGACACCCGCCAGCCACCTTTAAGCCGCGAATGCTCGTAACGGTGAAACCGGTCTCGCGTAAGCGTCTGGCGTAATGTCGGTCCGGGCCGCTTCATCTCACAATACCGCTGAACCAAAGTATGACATGCTGGTAGGCGGTATGACTTGTATCGCCCACAACTCACTTGTGTTCTACTCGTGCATATGACATCAACGCATAAAACCAGGCTCGGATGCCACCTTTGTTGGGGACGCAGTAATTTCAAAAATTTCCTCGCACACGGGACCATGGTGATGGCATAGCAACGAGAGGGAGAGTGTTGTCTACGTACTCGTGAGACCGTGGCGGAAGCGATCACAACGTAGAGGAAGTAGTCGTCGTTCTCCTCGCGATCCTGCCGATCCAGCGCCGTTACTCCGGCACCTCCGAGTCGATGATGACGTAGAGGAAGTAGTCGTCGTTCTCCTCACGATCCGGCCGATCCAGCGCCGTTACTCGGCGCCTCCGAAGTTCTTGGCACACGTTCAGCTCGATGACGCTCCACGGGCTCCGATCCGGCAAAGCTCCGGGGAGAAGGAGTTCCGTCGACCTGACGGCGTGGTGGCGATCTTGATGTTTCACTGACGCAGGCTTCGCCTAAGCACTGCTATGATATGACCGAGGTGGAATATGGTGGAGGGGGCACCGCACACGGCTAAGGAACGATCTCAAGGATCAACTTGTGTGTTCTAGGGTGCCCCTCCCCCGTGATATAAAGGAGGGGAGGAGGAGGTGGCCGGCCCAAGGGGCGCACCAAGGGAGGGGAAACCTACTCCAAGTAGGTTTCCTCTCTTTCCTTATCTTATTTGGAGGGAAAGGAAAGAGTACTAGTATTAGGAAGTAGTACTAGTAGTAGAAATAGGAAGAGGGGAAGGAGAAAGGAAAGGGGGGCCCCTTCCCCAATCGGATTGGGCTTGAAGCGCGCCTCCCTTGTTCCTTCTCCCTTCCTCCTACATGGGCCCAATAAGGCCCATATACCTCCCGGGGTTCCGTAACCTCCGGAGCTCCAAACTTCTCCGGAACCTTTCCGTGTCCAAATATATCCGTCCAATATATCAATCTTTATGTCTCGACCATTTCGAGACTC
The DNA here is from genome assembly GCA_021605145.1 of Aegilops bicornis. Lineage (NCBI taxonomy): Eukaryota > Viridiplantae > Streptophyta > Magnoliopsida > Poales > Poaceae > Aegilops > Aegilops bicornis. Next base: position 542,519,961 of record CM038670.1, read on the forward strand.
CTCGTCATGTCCGTGATCATATCCGGACTCGAACAACCTTCGGTACATCAAAATACACAAACTCATAATATAAGCATCGCCAGAAACCTTAAGCGTGCGGACCCTACGGTTCGAGAACAATGTAGACATGACCGAGACACATCTCCTATTAATAACCAATAAGCGGGACCTGGATGCCCATATTGGTTCCTACATATTCTCTGAAGATCTTTATCGGTCGGACCGCATAACAACATACGTTGTTCCCTTTGTCATCGGTATGTTACTTGCGAGATTCGATCGTCGGTATCCAATACCTAGTTCAATCTCGTTACGGTAAGTCTCTTTACTCGTTCGTAATACATCATCTCACAACTAACTCATTAGTTGCAATGCTTGCAAGGCTTATGTGATGTGTATTACCGAGAAGGCCTAGAGATACCTCTCCGAGCAATCGGAGTGACAAAACCTAATCTCGAAATACGCCAACCCAACAAGTACCTTTGGAGACACCGTAGTACTCCTTTATAATCACCCGATTACGTTGTGACGTTTGGTAGTACCCAAAGTGTTCCTCCAGTGGCAGGAGTTGCATAATCTCATAGTTATAGGAACATGTATAAGTCATGAAGAAAGCAATAGCAACATACTAAATGATCAAGTGCTAGGCTAACGGAATGGGTCATGTCAATCGGATCATTCTCCTAATGATGTGATCCCGTTAATCAAATGACAACTCATGTCTATGGTTAGGAAACATAACCATCTTTGATTAACGAGCTAGTCAAGTAGAGGCATACTAGTGACACTCTGTTTGTCTATGTATTCACACATGTATTATGTTTCCGGTTAATACAATTCTAGCATGAATAATAAACATTTATCATGATATAAGGAAATAAATAATAACTTTATTATTGCCTCTAGGGCATATTTCCTTCAGCTTCTACCACGGTTTTTTCCGTCATGGACGGCCCAAAGAATGTCATGCAGCTGCGTCTCCAGCCCACCCAGGACGAAAAGCCAATTTTTTGTCATAGAAGTAGGAGCCCACCACATCTATGATGATACTGGGTTTTGTCACAATTATCGTCATAGAAGTGTCATAAGTATGACAAAAAAAATTCGTTCGGCCCAAAATGTCACGGATGTGTCTTTTTTTTGTAGTGTCGAGGAATTGCGGCATCTCCGATTTGCACCGAAGGCCGAAGTGTGAGCAGGCCCGGAATCCAGCTATCATTCCATGTTGATACAGACATGCCATCTCTGATTCTTTTTATTAAGCCCGTCCGTAGGGCCTCTCTGCCCGCCACAATTGCCCTCCAAGTGGCTGATGCATGCTTCAGGATAGTTGCATCCATGAACTCACTGGTGGGAAAGTACTTTCCCTTCAAGACACGAGCACAGAGGGATTTCGGATTCATGATCAGCATCCACCCGTGTTTCCCAAGAAGAGCTAAGTTAAACATTTCCAAGTTTCTGAACCCCATCCCTCCTGCATTCTTTGTCTTGGTTAGTGAGTCCCAATCGATCCAGTGCAAAGATATGCGGTCAACAGAGCTACTCCACGTCTCCACCAATACCTTGCCATTTTTGATGAAAAACCCTTATATACCTTTTTCATGTGCTTGAAGCAACTCATCGAAAAGGCCGGGATCGCCTGTGCAACGGCCTTGATCCTGACCTCCCTCCCGGCACATGAAATAAGACGTTCAGTGCTCCCTCGAAGCTTGCTTCTGATCCTCTCGTCAAGGTATTCAAAAGTACCGCTGGTAATGCGTCCAAGGGATGTTGGAAGACCCATATATCGCTCATTAAATGCCTCCACAGTAATTCCCAACACTGTCTCGAGCTCCTATCGAACTACATCAGGTGTGTTTGGACTGAAAAAGATAGAACTTTTGTCCCTATTAACACTTTGTCCCGAGCATTCTCCATAAATTCGAAGCACCTCATTCAACCTGGTCGCACTCGCCCTTTCTGCCTTCAGAAATATCAAAATATCATCAGCGAAGAGCAGGTGATTAACCCAAGGAGAACGAGGGCTAACCCGGATGCCTCTGTCAACATGGGCCCCTCCATAAAACTTTAGCAGTGAGGTAAAACCCTCTCGCACGGTAAGAAAGCGAACCGGTGAACTAGGATCTCCCTGACGGAGACCTCTTGATGGTGTGAAGTAGGGAAGTAATTGTCCATTCACTCGTACTGTAAACCTTACCGAAGTTACACACTTCATCACAAGTCTGACAAACTATGAACTAAAACCCAACCTCAGCATAATTGCCTCCAAAAAGTGCCATTCAACCCGGTCGTATGCCTTCATCATGTCAAGTTTGACGGCACAAGCAACATTCTTCCCTCTCTTCCGCCATCTCATAGCGTGAACACTCTCATAAGCGATGAGAACGTTGTTAGTAATGAGTCGGCCGGGCACAAATGCACTCTGCTCTTCACTGATTATCTCACCCACAAACACTCGTACCCTGTTTGTTATGCATTTTGAGGCAATCTTGTATAGAACAGGGCACAATGATATGGGCCGATATTGAGATATACGCTGCGGGTGACGCACCTTTGGGATCAAAGTGATAGACGTGTCGTTCATACCCTCAGGTAGGACTCCCCCATTCAAGAAATCGAGGACAACCGGAATTATATCATCTTTCAACAAGGACCAATGCTGCTTGAAAAATCCCGCTGTAAATCCGTCCACACCCGGCGCCTTTGACGGCGCCATTTGAAACAAAGTCGTCTTGACCTCCTCTGCAGCGTACGTTTTGTCGTGTTCTTCATTCATTTGTTCTGTCACTTTTGGAGGAATAAAGGCAAGCAGCTCGTCCATTGGTTTGAAACCCTGGCTTGTGTAGAGGGCTTCATAAAACCCTTGGACTTCTGCATGATTCTCGTCTGGCGTTTGACACGTGGAGCCATCCGCCCGTTCGAGCCCTTCTATCTTATTCATTCTCTGTCGTTGTGCTACTTGTGCATGAAAATAGCCTGTGTTACGATCCCCCTCTCGCAGCCAAGGAACCTGTGATCTCTGTCTTAACCAGATTTCCTCTTGCCTTAGTGCCTCTTGGAGCTGCTTAGCTATGGCCCTCTCTTCCTCGGACGGGCCATGTCTCCCCGGTCGGCGCCGCAGCCGGTGCAGCTTATCCCGCAGTTTTCGCACTTTCCGTGTGAGACACCCAAATTCCTTTGCCCCCCATGCAGTCAACTTAGTTTGCATGTCATGCAACGCATTGAGTACGCCATCAAGACCATTCCGGCCAGCTCCCTTTTTCCATTCTCTAAGGACAAAATGATCATACTCAGAGTGTGTTTGCCATACCTCTTCATATCGGAACTACCTCGTAACTCTCTATCGATGTGACACCCGATTATCATGTAAGTCGACCAGGACAAAGCAATGATTCGACTCCGTAGTGCTAATGTGGCAGACCAAAGTGTGCGGAAAGATCTGGGTAAGATGTAGGTCCCCAAACGTCTATCGAGTCTAGCTTTCACATTCGACTCACTGCTCTGCCCATTATCCCATGTATACTCCACTCCCTTCCATCCAAGATCTAGGAGCGAGCAATCGTCAAGAGCTTCTCTGAACACCCTCATTTGCCATTCCGGCCGTTCGGCACGAGAGAAGTGTTTAGAAGCAAAAATTGTTTCGTTGAAATCCCCAACACACAGCCAAGCATCATGCTGGGTCTCAAATAGAGTACGAAGGAATCTCCAACTATGGTGTCTATCTTCCACCCGTGGAGCTCCATAAAAACCTGTCACTCTCCACTCTACAGAGTTTCGAGGCTTCTTACTGACCTTGACAATGATATGTGCTGCGCTGTAGTTTTTCAGTTCCACCTCTATATCCGCAGACCAAAACATACTGATGCCCCCACTCAAATCATTGTTGTTTACTGCAAAACAACCCGCAAAACCAAGCTGATTCTGCAGGCTTTCCACTCTTTTTGCTGAAATCTTTGTCTCCATCAGAAAGAGGAGACTGGGTCCTTCTTGCTTCACAACATTGCGAAGCTCTCCAACTGTCTCCGGGTTCCCAAGCCCACGACAGTTCCAGCTCATGCAACTCATTGTTTCCGGCAGGGCTGCTCCACAGCCTCTTCCGATGCTTCTGAAGTGGTCAGAGTAGGTTTCTTCTTCTTCGCCTCCCGTTCCATCGCCCCCTCCGTTTCTCTTCCTGTCCCAAGACCCCCACTCGAGCTGCCATTCTCGATTGTATCACTGTTTTCCATATGTGGGCTGTTAGCCAGCAAAGGCATCTCAACTTTCCTATACACTTGTTTCTGCACCTGAGGCCCCTCTTTGCGCTTATTCTGATTAACCTTGTTCTTCAGAGGAGATGTGACCTCAGCTGCTCCCTTTGCCTCAGATGACTGATGTGTTTTAGCCTTCCTGTTCTGGGACATATTTGGCTCCCTTGACGAGCCTGTTGGGTAAGGTAGTAATTTAAAAAAAATCCTACGCACACGCAGGATCATGGTGATGCATAGCAACGAGAGGGGAGAGTGTGTCCACGTACCCTCGTAGACCGAAAGCGGAAGCGTTAGAACAACACGGTTGATGTAGTCGTATGCCTTCACGATCCGACCGATCCAAGTATTGAACGTACAGCACCTCCGAGTTCAGCACACGTTCAACTTGATGATGTCCCGCGAGCTCCGATCCAGCAGAGCTTCGCTGGAGAGTTTCGTCAGCACGACGGCGTGATGACGGTGATGATGATGCTACCGACGCAGGGCTTCGCCTAAGCACCGCTACTATATGATCGAGGTGGATTATGGTGGAGGGGGGCACCTCACACGGCTGGGAGAGGTCAACTGATCAACTTGTGTCTAGAGGTGCCCCCTGCCTCCGTATATAAAGGAGCAAGGGGAGAGGCCGGCTTGACCCTTGCATGCGCCAGAGGAGGAGTCCTCCTCCTAGTAGAGTAGGACTCCCTCTTTCCTACTCCTACTAGGAGGGGGAAAGGAAGGGGAGAGGGAGAAGGAAAGGCGCCCCCGCTCTCCTAGTCCAATTCGGACCCGGAGGGGGAGGCGCGGCCTGCCCTAGGCCGATCCTCTCTCTCCACTAAGGCCCATAAGGCCCACTATTTCTCCGGGGGGGGGGGGGGGGTTCCGGTAACCCTCCGGCACTCCAATTTTCTCCGAAACCACCGGAACACTTCTGGTGTCCGAATATAGTCGTCCAACATATCAATCTTTACGTCTTGACCATTTCGAGATTCCTCGTCATGTCCGTGATCATATCCGGGACTCCAAACTACATTGGGTCATCAAAACACAAAAACTCATAATACCGATCGTCACCGAACTTTAAGCGTGCGGACCCTACGGGTTCGAGAACTATGTAGACATGACCGAGACACGTCTCCGGTCAATAACCAATAGCGGAACCTGGATGCTCATATTGGCTCCTACATATTCTCGAAGATCTTTATCGGTCAAACCGCGCATAACAACATACGTTGTTCCCTTTGTCATCGGTATGTTACTTGCCCGAGATTCGATCGTCGGTATCTCAATACCTAGTTCAATCTCGTTACCGGCAAGTCTCTTTACTCGTTACGTAATGCATCATCCTGCAACTAACTCATTAATCACATTGCTTGCAAGGCTTATTGTGGTGTGCATTACCGAGAGGGCCCAGAGATACCTCTCCGACAATCGGAGTTACAAATCCTAATCTCGATCTATGCCAACTCAACAAGTACCATCGGAGACACCTATAGAGCACCTTTATAATCACTCATTTACGTTGTGACGTTTGGTAGCACACAAAGTGTTCCTCCGGTAATCGGGAGTTGCATAATCTCATAGTCATAGGAACATGTATAAGTCATGAAGAAAGCAATAGCAGTAAACTAAACAATCAAGTGCTAAGCTAATGGAATGGGTCAAGTCAATCACATCATTCTCCTAATGATGTGATCCCGTTAATCAAATGACAACACATGTCTATGGTTTAGGAAACTCAACCATCTTTGATTAACGAGCTAGTCAAGTAGAGGCATACTAGTGACACTATGTTGTCTATGTATTCACACATGTATTATGTTTCCGGTTAATACAATTATAGCATGAATAATAAACATTTGTCAAGATATGAGGACATAAATAATAACTTTACTATTGCCTCTAGGGCATATTTCCTTCAGAGCCATCCCCGATGTGCGCCTCATCCTGTCCTCTGGCGCTCGCAGACCTTTCCCAAAGGGTAGATCTTCATTAGCATCACTGGTTCCAGGTGTAGGGCAGTAGAGGTCCCCGTGACCTAGACGGCCACAGGAACAACAAAAATGAGGAACATTTTCATAGAGCATATCATATGGATCCATGCCCTTCCTCCTCTTGGATTCAATCAGAATCCATCTCCTCAGAGGTTTGCCCACATCTGTAGTAACTCTTGCTTGGAGGTATCCAGCCGTGTGATCAAACTGAATCTCCGTCACCTGTTTGTCAATTTGACCTGCTATTGCTTTACTCCACTTTTCATGACGCAGATTAAAGGGGAGATTGACAACTCTGGCCCATAACTGAAGCTTGTCAAATTGTAATTCAGAGGGACGCATGCACTCATCAAAATCCGAGAGAATCACAGCGTGTTTACTAACATGCCATGGCGATCCCTCCCAAACTCGATCTCTATCTCTCTTAGTACGTAGCAAAATCTGCTACAAACATGTTCTCTCCCACAGATCGGAAAGCCAGACCTTTGGGATTACCCCACGCGGGACGAAGAGCAATAGTGATCGTCTGGATGTGCAGAATATTTCGATAGAGAACCTTGCCCGCCACCATCCACTTCTCCTGCTCTCCTTCCTCAAGATCATCCACGACCAGCGGTGTAGCTTCCTCGTCGGTGATGTCCAACTTTCCTAGGGCCTCCGCCAGTTTCGCCCTCGCCGCCCTAGGGGACAAGGACTCCTTCTCTTTGTCTGCCGTAGAGGACGACGCCATCCTCCACTCGACCTGAGTTGCGCTCCGCCGGCAGATCCGACGAGCGCCGCCACGAGCCACCCGTAAACCCTAATCGCCTTTTCGCCAGGCATCGGGTTTTTCGGGGGAAAATTTTTTTTCCGTGTACAACATGTGGTCCAGTAACACCAGGATTGTTCGGAGAGGCAAATACTCTTCCTCTTTCTCTGAGTAGGCAAATACTCTTCCTGATTGCCATGTTTTGAAATGGATTTTAATATATTTTTTGTTCACTTCCTGCAAAAGAATACATAAAATTCCTGCCAAATGTTCTTGTCTCTCTCTCTCTCTCTCTCTCTCTCTCTCTCTCTCTCTCTTTTACAACTAAATTTTCCTCTTTATTCACATGTGATAACACTTACATCCTTTAGTATCAGAGGAGGTAAAGCATTTGGAGCAACACCTAACCACTCATTACAAAAATTATTTCTAGCAGCACGCGCTAATTCATGTGCAACACCATTTGCCTCTCTTAGGACAGTATTGAAACCCGATAGAACTGAACTCACATGCCAAGCGATAACAATCATCAATGATGGCCGCTGCATTACCTGCATACTGGCCCCTTCGTTCATGATCTCCATATAAGTTCCTCGTTTTCCGAGTTCACGATGATCCTATTGCATCGATATTGGCCCCCTTCGTTCTTGTCTCTTAACATGATGTAGTGTTACTTTTTTGTTTTGAGGTTGTTGTTTACGAATATACTTAGAAAAGAAAATAATTTTGTTAAACTGGCAATTTACAAGTTTCTTTTACAAATAATAAGTACTAGAAGGGTTGGGCGCACTTTGCTGCGCTGTTGATGTCGTTAGGTTTCTTCAAAACATAACCCCTCTATTTCAAAGTATAAGGTGTATTACTTTTTTAAAAAGCCAAACCTTTTAAGTTTGATCAAATATGTAGAGAAATATACCGAAATCCATAATATCAAATTGGTACTTTTAAATTCATCATGAAATGAATTTCCATACTTTTTTTGTTTAATATTATGGATGCCGATATTTTTTCTCTAAACTTGGTCAAAGTTAAAGAAATTTGACTTTCAACAAAACTATACCCCTTATATTTTGGAACAGATGGAATAATTAGCTTGGTGGGTGGGGGAGATCATAGGGTGTGTTTTATTTTTATGTATAATGTAGTGATTTGGTGGGCTTTTTGTGGTGTGATTCTGTGTTATCCGCTAACCAACCTATATTTATGTAGGAAAATACGGTGGTCATATGTACATATTGGTGCTACAATATCACATGATGACGCTGACTTTTTTTTCCAGGTGATTGGAGGGTGCGCGGGATTGATATGTTTTTATGGACCAATTGCTGCTGATTTATGTGAGAAATTGTTGGCCCCGTCGAAATCGTAAACCAAATCCAAAATTAAACACTTCAATTGAATGGAATAGCTTCAAAATTAGGGAACATAGTGAATAAAAAAATTAAGAAAGCTTAAGAAAGTGTTGACCCCGTGAAAATCGGTTGACCAAGTCTAAATTAAATACCTTAATTAATTGTGAGGCCTTAAAGATTAGGAATCATTGTGTATAGTATAAAGAATTGAATAAAATATCTTTGAGAAATTGTTTACCCGGTAAAAATTGAGTGACCCAATTCATATTGGAGACCTCAGTTGAATGTGGGCTCTTTAAAATTATGGAGATTAGTGTTATAGAGGATTCCCTATGTTTCAAATAATAAGATGTTCTACTTTTTTCTGAATTGGATGTAGATGCGTTTTAGTGTGTTTGTTCACTCATTTCAATCCGTATGTAGTTTATATTGAAATATCCAAAACGTCTTATAATTTGGAACAGAGGTGATACTTTATAAATTCCTCGGCATCTTCCTAGCCGATGAGGAAGTCTCAGCACCGAGCCAATCAACATAGACAGACTAGAAGACTCAATGTGACTTCCTTGTGAGTGCCAGAATAATCATGCAAAGTTGAGCTCCAATTCATCTTCATCAGTCAGCTGAGATGAAAGCTTGAGGTCTTGTTATCATCCTTATAATTACAAGCTCCATTCGGCCCAGAGACCCTGTCTTCAGCTCGACCAACTGTACTAGGGTAGTCCTGTCAAGTGTCAACACTGATGCTATGGGATCACAAGCACCTGAAAATCCTTTTCAAGTTTGCTCCTTGATTTGGCAATTAAAAATTTCAGCTCAGCCACCTGCGAGTCGATGTCATGGCACTCACAGCGGCGACATCAATTCTTCCTCCGGGTTACCAAATGACATGGGCTCTGCACTGCCACCATCACTGCACATGTAGTCTGCAGTGGCCTCATATCGAACCGGTGTCTGGGGATTGCTATCATTGATGCACTTGGCAGCCCGCTCCCCTAATTTCCTATTTCCATATTCCCTGCAGCAGTCGAAGATCCTTAACCACATTGTGGTTGGTGGCTCAAACGGCATGTGATCCACAAAATCCTCGAGCTCAACCATGTGTCCATGTTTGCCCAGCAGCTCAATCATGCACTCATAGTGCTCCATGCGAGGAAGGATGGATTCCTCAGTCATCAAAGTGAAATAACTCTTTCCCAACCCAACATGCCCCTCGCTGATACATGAAACTAGTGCACCGAGGAAAGTGACCGAGTCGGCCTCAATCCCTTGCGCCTGCATTTCATCAAACAATTCAAGCCCATACTCACCTTTGCCACTGTAAGCACAGCCAAGGATCATTGAATTCCACAGGATGACATCGCGAGATGGCTGTGCCTCGAATATCCTGATGCCATAATCAAATAGCCTACACTTGCAGTACATGTCAATCAGTGCACTTCGCAGTATATCGTCAATCTCATAGCCATTTCTGATCATGTACGCATGAATCTCCATGCCGTGCTTAAGAAGAAAAATGTTGGCACAGGCTGCCAGTGCCGAACTGAACGTGGACTGGTTAGGAGTTACTTCAGATTGCATTTCACTCAGTGCATGCAGAGCTGCTTCACTCATGGAGTGGCGCTCATAGCCTGAAATAAGTGAATTCCAGGAGTATCTGTCTCTCTCTCCCATCTCGAATTGAAGAAGCAGTTCTGCACTCCTCAGGCATCCGCATTTGGAATACATCCTCACAAGAGCGTTCTTTAGGAAAGGGTAACTCAATAAACCACACTTGAAAGCGAATGCATGGACCTCCTCACCTTTCCTAATATCAAGCATCCCAGTACAAGCATTGAGCACCGAACCAAGTGTAACATCATCAAGCTCCTTTGTCTCCTTCCTCATCTGCTGGAACAAATGCAAAGCACCAGTCAGATCCGAGGACCTGATATAACCAGTCAACATAGCATTCCAGGACACTAAGTTACGCTCTTGCATCCTGTCGAACACTCGCTTTGCATCACCAATCCTCCCACAAGAAGCCAGTCCTGACAAAATTGAGGTCGACATTATTACGTCCTTCACTGGTGCCACGTTGAAGAGCCTTTGGGCTGCATCAATGGCACCACACTTGGCATACATATCCACCACTGAGCTCCGCACATGGATGTGGTGCTCGTACCCATGACGGAGCACAAAAGTATGCATGCACCGTCCTTCTTCAAGCGCATTGTTATCCCGGCAAGCAAGAAGTGCATGTGAGACGGTATAAACAAGCGGCCTAACTCCTGCCCGGACCATCCGAAAGAACATTTCAGCTGCCATATCCCCCATCCCAGCAAGAAGATACCGCCGGATGATGACATTCCACGAAATGGCATTAGGTTCAGAGATACCATCAAATGCCTGCCTCGCATCTGCAAGTAAGTGGCACTTCCCATACACATCAACCAGCGCTGTGCCAAGAATCACATTGGACTGGAAGTCCCGCTTGGAGATATGGCCGTGGAGCTGCTGGGCACCACACGGGTTGAGGCACTCTGAGCAGCAGGCGAGCACGGATGCCATTGTGACATCGTTGGGGCGAACGCCACGGGAGTACATATCGGCAAAGAGGGAAAGCGCCTCTGTGGGTTTCCCGGCGCGGGAGGAAGCGTAGATGATGGCGTTCCAAGAACCGCCGTCACGGCGCGGCATTAAGTCAAACAACTCCCGCGCGTCCGCGAGGCCGCCGCAGGCAGCAAGAGACTCGATGGCGCGGTTGAATAGGAAGGTGGGGACTGATGAGCGGTTTAATTGGGAGGCGGGGGAGGCGAAGTGGGTCGTGATGCGGCGGGCGGCCGAGAGGGAGCCGTGGTGGGTGGCCAGACGGAGGAGGGAGGCGTAGAGCGAGGAGGGTATAGGGGAGGAGGAACAGGAAGGGGTGAGATTGTCTATGGCGGCGAAGAGTCTTCCGGCGGCTATTTGGGCAGAGATTGCGGACACAGTTGCGGCGGAAGTAGAGGCACCGGCGGCGGCCGCGGCCATGGTGGTGTGGTCTGGCGGTCTGGCGGTAGGAGAATGGAAGAGGGACAGGCTGCTTTGCTTTTCATTTTTATTTCCTTTTCATTTTGGGAGACCTATCCCATTGTTAAAGTTTGGGCCAAAATGGAGCCTCCCCGTGCGTTTGGATTTTCAGCCGTCGGATCTGTTTTACTAGTCGCTGCTGACCGTTGGATCTTGGGCTCGGTCGTTGTGGGCCGTCGGATATTTACCCAGTCGTCTCCAACCGTACGATATTTTTGCTATGAGCCGTGTCCCGCCAGGCCGTGCCACCGCGCGTAATTACGCTGCCCTGCCGAGGGCATTCTCGTCATTTCGCGTAAAGTGGTATAAAAGCTGACTGCTCCTGTGTTGGAGACCTAGTCGCCTCCTCCCTCCCGCACCCACGCCTCCCCCGCGCCCAGCTCCTCCTCTATGCCACCTCCTCCCATTCCCTAACCCTATCTGCTCCCCGCGCCACCGCCTCCTCCTTCGCCCAGCCCGCCAGATCCCCGTCGTCCTCGCGTCCACACGGGAGGTGCTCCGCCTGTTCCTCCCTCCGGCCAGATCCGCGGCGCACGTCCTCTCGCGCTCGCTCGCGGCCCTCAGCCATGGCTAGGGTTTCGGGCTGGGCATCACCTTCGTCGCCGGCGTGGCTCCGGTGGACTCTAGCGGGCTACTCTTCGTCTTCTCCCTCTCCCCACGCGCGGTTCCGCTTCTCGCTGGCCACCGGGTGCAGCCTTGCAGGGGCGCATCGGGCTGGGCCTCCTCTGTTCCGGTGAGTTCATCCCCCTCCACCTCCTCTCTGATTTGCTCTCCCTCTCCCCTTCTTCCTTCTCTTTCGGATTTGGTGCGGCAGCCACTGTGGGTTGTAGGTCTTTGGATGAAAATTTTGTTTTCACTTGCTAGATTAATTTGGTCCTTGCTTAGCCATATAATCACATGACAAATATGTCATGGTTACAATTGTTTGAATCAAGGTGCTATTTTCAAGTGCTAGATTTATTTCAGGACAGCGACTTGTTTATCAACTATGTGAAAATAGCTACAGTTTTCTGTTTGAGATGCGGATATTTGCTGGATTAGCAATTGCACATTTGATTATGATGTTGTTCTGTTGTGTTAGCATGTAGAAATATTAGTATAAGTTCTGGACAGAAGCGTATACTGAAAAGCCACGAATTTGTATGAGCTGGTTACATCATTTATTTGTGTTATTTATGGTTGTAGTGGTTGACGGCGACTAGGTTCTCAAGACCGGTTTGATGATGTTCCAATGGCCCTCGAGCCGTTCCATTGCTGCCTAATGGAGATGGTCTGAGGTTAGCTACTGATTCAAAGTTTTACACACTACAAATGCTATTTTTCATAATTATTTAGGTATAGCTTCTTGATTTCTTCTTTGGGTTTTGGAGGATGCTTAATTGATGTTTGTTATGAGATTATATATACATTTGTGGGATGAGAAGTGAATGCTTCTCACACTTGGTCTGGCTGGGTTCCATTTGGGTTCACTCTTTGCTTCTCTTCTTCTGCAGATAGGCAAGCTGCTTGTTTCATCAACGTGACATTTTTTGTACTGGTTACTGAATTAGTAAGGTATAGTTGTAATCCTTCTACATCCAAATGAATGGGATAGATAGTAGTTCTGCTATGCAGAATGGTAGTGTTTCCTACACGATCTTTTGTCTGTCATGTATGCCTTCACGGAGTATTGTAGCTAAGTTGGCTGTAGTAATCTTACACTTTATATGGATGGTGTGCAAGTTAAAGGTCTGCAAAATACTGTGCTAAACTCTTATTTGTAGGTCATGTTAAAGATCCCATGTTACTTTGCTTAGTTTAGATTCAGAAGGGACAATACAATGTTGACTAAGCCAGGCTTTTAACTTCTTATATATTCTAATTATTGCTTTATTATTTATCAACTGAGGCATGATTGTTGTGTGCACTTCTTACGGAAGATGATCCTGGTGTTGTTTGTTTGACAAAAGAAAGAGAGGCTTGATATGCATATTTATCCTTATTTTGTTCAATTATAATGGGATTAAGTTACTTAATTGACTGATAGTTCTTAGTGGTGTTAGACAATAGGCAATTTATTAGAGTAGTTCAAGCAAGAATACTTCCAGAATCCATCTTGTGATCTGTTGGTAAATTAGTATTGCAGTTACTAAGCCTTTGTGCATTCCAATACATCTCTACTGAAATACTACTTTCTTATGTCCATTTTAAACCCAGTCACTATGGCTGAGCAGGCATCAAGTCAAGCAAAGGGGATTTTATGGTTGCAGCCAAGACCAGTGCTGAGAAGAAACCGACAGGACAGATGAAGTATCCATATACGAGACAAAACCAGTGACAATCCATCGAATACCATGGGTCCACATGATGAGAAGGATATTTGCATACCAGGGTAAGCATCACATAAGAAGTCATTTTTCTCAGTTTTATAGGTATTACAGAATTGTCTGGGCCAGACTTTATGTTATCCATAAAAAGAAATGCATGAGGCAAAGATTGGTATAACACCCAATAACTGAGAAAAACACCAGTCCAGGCTTCTAAACTCCACTATTAGAAAGTAGGACCATGAGAGCAGAACAAAGAAACTACGTGTCTATGCTTTTCAAATGATTTACAGCCATGTTTCCTCCATGCTTCTACATGATAATTAGGATGCATGCAACTGGCAAGTACACTAGCTGAACTTAAATATTTAAACTACAACTGAATATATGCATGTCCCACATCAGGCCAGTGCGATCGTCGCCTAGGTAGCCGAATATGTATATGAAACCCTTTTGTTTTATTCATAAGATAATTAAAAATAGCAATCAGTATGAAAGCTATGATGACCTAAATCTAATGTGATTTATGTGCTTACTTCGTTTCAGTCTGTACTGTGAAATTCAAGGGACAATCAATGTCTCGCACCAGATTTATTTGTACCTTTTATCTCACACCAGATAAAATGTCTCCGTCACCTAGCCCACTGAGTTAACGTGCAAACCTCTTATTTTATTATAGAAAAGGGAAAACATATGCAGCAGTTGCTAGCTAAATTATGATCGATGCAGTTTAAGCTAATTCATGTGTTTATGTTGCTTCTCTTCTTATTGTAAAATTTAGGGGGAAAAAGTTACTCTGTCTGCACCATGTCAGGAGGGTGATTTTTCTATCCCAAATCAGCATACAGACTTAAATTTTACTTCCTAATGGAAACTCGATATTGAACATGTTGACTGTGCTACAATCGATTTAATTTGAACTTGTACATTTGCTTGCTTTACCCTGTACTGTAGTGCAAAAATTTGTGAAACATACATTGCAAAGTATTCAACTGATGAAAAATATTCTCAATCATATGTCAATCTTGTCACCTCACTACAATCCCTGATTTTTCGTTGCAGAGGTGAGAGGGCGTTTGGGGTGGGTTGTGGGGAGCTCTTGGTGGCGTGGTCGGCTCGCGTTAGCGCCGTCGTTGCTGCTGGAGGTTGTCCGGCGATGCGAGCTCGGTCGGTCTTGGATGTTCTTTGTCTCTCTGGGTCCGTTACTGCGGGGGGTGGCTTGACAGACCTCGCTGTGCCATTGAAGGTCGCCGCCATCGTCGCCGTTCTCTTGCCTCTATCTTGGCTCTGTTGCCATCTCTGGTCGCGATGGAGATGCTTCTTTGCCGTCTTCCCCTGCGATGTTCTTTGATTGATTTTGTTGATCGTTGGGCTGGGTGGTGTTGGTGTGGTATTGGTTTGCTAGTGCTAGATCTTGATTTGGCATGGTAGTGGTTCGTCGATGCTGGATCTTGATTATGTCGTTTGGCCTTGGTGGCTCAGTTGGATTGTTTGTTCTTGATTTTTTCTGGGTGTCCTCTTAGCATAGTGTTGTGGGTGCTTAAAGATTGTGTGGTTGATTTTCATTATTAAGAAGTGCTTGTGGCGGCGCTGTTCCTTTTTTCTTGTAGTAACTCTGGTTCTTAGGCTGCATAAATCTATGCACGAGTTGTTGGTTTTAGCACAGATTTTGGGAGGCTTATTTGCTTTTAAGCATGGGGTTTGGTGTTGTTGCGGTGGCTAATGCATGTTCAATCAGCTTGATTCTTTTAGGATGGCTTGGTTCTTTTTTTTTATAGATGTCCGGAAGTGGTTGCTGTCATTTTTGGTATTGAGGTAGGAGTTTTGTTTGGGGCCTCGTGGATTTGGGCAGAATCTACACAGAGCAGCGGTGGTGCTGGTGGAGGCGGCCTCAATGAATTTGGGTGTAATATGTGGGAGCACTTAGGGAATGAACCAAACAAGGACTATGTGGTTTGGTGTCAGCCCAGCAACCATCCGTTTAAAGCACCATGGATACTACTAACCAGGAGTCAATGGAAAATGCCCTTCTCCTTGTCGCCTGCCAAGCGGAGCCGCTCGCGTCGCTGCTCTTCCGGAGGAGTGCGTCGACTACGATGCTCAGTGGCAGTCACCAACTGCAAGAGCGGTCGATGCTATTTCTTCAAGTAACCTTGGTACTTAATCAATTGTGTATGTTCTTGGATTCTGGCTCCTTGACTTCTCCAACAACACTATGCAAGTAAGTGCTTTTAGGTGAGTAAGTAGTAGTCATGTTCAAGAATTTTGCCCAGACCAAAATGCTATGGCTAATTTCACTTGATTTTGCCATGAAATTTATAGGGTCCAGTGCGTAAAAGTAGATCTGATTTCTTTCAGTGTAATTAGTATTGTTTACTCTACAGGCAAAATATTTGTTTTGTTTGTCCTGCTCAATCACTCATCCTGATAGGTGTTAATAACCAATATACTGTTTTACTCACTGAAATTGCTGGATTAGTTTTACTGTTTAAATAAATCTGATTATGCTATGCAAAGAAAAATCAAGGATTACTTTTCTTGTTACTTATGTACATATGCAATGTGTTTTTTGTTTACAGTAGTAACAATTTAAGTAGGTGCCAGATGCAGTGACAGAGATTGTGAACGATATATATTAGTTGGATATATTGAGCAATATGCGTGTTATGCCGCTGTTGAATTAGGTGAAGAATAAATGGTGCTGGTAGTATAATGATTTGTTGTGCCTTTGGCAAAATATCCAATAGTTTGTGTTGGTGTTTAGTAGGTTTTGAATTTTTGTGTAAGGAGCATGCTACTTATATTTTTCTTTCTTCATGGCAGCTTTCATTTCATATATGGACAATGAATGTAGGCTCTGTCATTTCATATATGGACGAGGGCGTCTTCAGCAGCGTCTAAACAGGATTCGACTGCCACTCGACGCCAAGGGAGACGCATCGCTGTCACCGTCAAGGGACTCAACCAGCGCAGCCTCCAGGTACAGTGCGCCCAGCGCCACTGTTTTTTCATCTACGAGTTAATTTATTTCCCATTCTGTTCTATTTCCCATGTGATTCAGCTTCCAATTATTTTTGCCATGGGAGAAAGGATTGACTGAATGTGACCAAATCTAAAGAAATGCTAATTGAGATTTGTTTCCACATACAACAATGTAAGATCCTTCATCCCATTGTTACAACCACACACGAACTTGAGCCTCCCAGAGCACCTGGATTTTCAGCCATCCGATTGAGTAGCCAAATGTTTAATCTTCAGATAGAATTGAACTGATCCATGTGTAAACTAAACTGTTATGGTTTGAACTTCGAGGAGCTCAATCCATATAGCTACATTGATGTTATTTACCTATGAGATTAGAGAAAAGTGGGATGCTCCTTTTCTAAATAGGTGCATACATTCACTTGATTTTAGATTTTACATGCCCCCCTCCTGTTGCTAAGAACATATAGACATGTTAATTTTGTTTGCTATTTTTTGGACAATTTTTGTTAGCTAATAAGATGATTTTTTGCAGAGATTCACTTAATTTGGTATAAAAACAATATAGTCACTGCCATGTCGATGAACTCTTTATTAGTCATCATGAGAGTGAGATTTGTAGATTCTACCTTGAATCAATTAACACTTTCCCTTTGCTGTACAAACTTTTTGTTCTTATGATGGTACCATGCTTACTAACTATAAGAGGTACAAATAAACAATTCCTTTAATTGTCTAGAAACAGTTTTTTCTTTTACTTTCTATGCATTGAAGAGATGGCAAATCCCTTGCTACATGTACTAGGGTGATGCCCAGGTTCAGCAAAGGGTCTTTTCATCCATAAAAGAAGAGAGTATATCTTCTAGCTATTATGAGTTTGTAAGTGCGCACATAGTTTGAGTACCATGACATAATCATCAACAGTTCGTGAAATTTGAAATCCCATGTCTTTATCATATTATTCATCTTGCACTCAGCTTTCATAAAAGATAAAGGTTTGTTTTATTTCGTTCATACGACCTGTTTCGGCTTTTGAGATCGGTTTCAGGCTCTTGGCACTTTGAAGTATATAATGCACTTCACATAAAAATACCTGGTCATTGTGTTTATTATTCAGCAAAGTGAACATCTATACTGAAATAACGATGCTTTTCCAATGGCATCTCACCGTTGACTTGATTACTGATGGAAGGATCTCCATGCCGATTGTTGTTGGGAATCATTTGCCTCTACACCGACCTGTTCCATGAGCTATCATGTCGTCCTCCACTTACTGCTATTTGAACCTCGGTGC
This sequence comes from Aegilops bicornis, assembly GCA_021605145.1. Classification (NCBI taxonomy): domain Eukaryota; kingdom Viridiplantae; phylum Streptophyta; class Magnoliopsida; order Poales; family Poaceae; genus Aegilops; species Aegilops bicornis. Next base: position 542,537,911 of record CM038670.1, read on the forward strand.
AAATTCTTCTGTAAAAAATGACTCGCATCAAGTCTTTTGCACTTTCCTCTCGACTTTCTACATGTGGATCATATTATGTGTTACTGCTTTCTTTGAGATATATCAATAGCCATCGATTTCCTTTTATCTGTCACCGCCTTAATACCTTTCTATTCTGGAATTCATATGGTGTACTACCGAACTATCTCAGATTGGTCCTGATTGGGTTGGCATGTGGCATGCAACTAAATTTAATTGTACTGGACCATCATTATTATATAAGTATCTATACCTCTTTTGGTTAAGGTCCCATCAAAACTGAGGCATTATAGATGTCTAAATTTTTTGGGTCAGTTCATTGGTGGTACTTTTGTGTAATCTATATCTTGATATGTTCTATTTTATGTGCAATGCTCAAGTTTCTTTGTTATATGGCTGCACCCGGCATGAGTGGGCAAGTCGCATTTTCTACCAGATTCGATATGACCACACCCGGAAGGGGTGCGGGGGTGCGGCAAGCCGCACTTTCCATCTAGTGTATTACTATGTGTTCCAAACTCTGGCCAAGCCTAAGTTTCTTTTTTAGAGAAAAGTTCAAGCCTAGACGGGGGTGGAATTCCCTATTTGCCACTCGTTACATCGAACTGTCGACGCAACGCACAGAGCTGGCGATCGAAGCGCTCACGTGGGCTGGCCCGTTAATCAATTGGGGCACTTTCCGGGCGAACCTTCTAGAGTTTCCCAACCGGGTTTTTCTGGTTTTGGGAAACTTCTAGAAGGTTCTAAGAACCTTTTTTTTCTTTTGTCGATTTTTCTGTTTCTTTTTTTCTTTCTTTTCTTTTCTTTTTCTATTTCTTTTTTCGTTTCCTTTACATTTCTAGTCCATTTTTTAAAAACAAATCAGGTTTCAAATTTTGTTCAGAAACTGAAAAAATGTTCGTACTTTTAAAATATTTATAATTTTATAAAAAACTCCATGCTTTCAAAAATTGTTCATAAATTCAAATAATGTTCGCATTTTAAAAAAAAATTGGGCATTTCAAAAATTGTTCGGAATGTTTTTGTTCATTTTCACATAGTGACCAGGATTTCAAAAAATGTCATGTTTTCAAAAATTGTTCTTGTTTCCAAATTTTTGTTCACGTATTCAAAAAATGTTCACATTTCAATTTTTTTTGGAATTTTTAAAATTGTTCTCCGTTTCTAACTTTGGTCTAAAAATAAAAAATATGTTCGGGGTTTTAAAAATTGTTCCCATTTTGTTTGGAATGCTTTTTCTTTGTTTATTTCCTGTTTTTTTGTTTTCCTATTTATTTTTTCTTTTGTCCTGCTTTTTTTTCATAAAAACGTTCAAAATTTGTTCGCAAGTTGGAGAAGCATTCTCAAAATTTTAAAAATGTCCGCATTTTTGCAAGAAGTTCAAAAAATGCAAAAAAATGTTTAGAATAGACGAAATTTGTTTGCCTTTGCAACCGAGGATTTTCTAAAATAAAAGATTGCATTTTTTATAAAAAAAGTTCGTGTTTTACAAAATTTGTTCAAAGATTTCAAAAAATATTCTGGATTTCGATATTTTTTCACGTATTCAATAGATGTTTGTGCTTCCAAATTTGTTCGGCATTTTCGAAAATGTTCTTCTAAAATTTTAAAAAATGTTCATGCTTTAGAAAATTGTTCACAAATTCTAAAAAAAGTTCATGCTTATGAAAAACGTTTGGAAATTCAAAATTTGTTCATGATATCAAAATTGATTGTTTTTGTCAAAAAATAATCGTACGTTCAAAAATTTAATTAAAATTTTGAAATTTGTAAAGGATTTTTTCAAGCAGTTTTAAGTCTTATAGTTTCGATTGTTCTTTTAGGGTTTCGCTGTACATTGGTCCACCGAGCTCTTCCTGTGTTCGAATCCCAGCTACCGCACCCTGCCGCTCCACCTGGTTTTCGCCGCGCACTTCAGTGGGCCGGCCCGATCGGCGCTCGTGAACGACTTGCTTGTGCGAATGCGCAGCATTTTGACGCAGAGTGCGTCACATAGGAACTCCCCTGTTGATCAAGTCACAACGATGACACTTTTACATTTTGCGGAATGACTTAGACAGTAACGGGCCGGCCCAGTTTGGGGCGCTGCAGGCGCCCGTTTGCAGAATACACATTAACGGGCTCCTGCAGCGCCAAATAGGATTTGCCCCCTAACCAACTACATATTTTTTCTAACCATGCAACCATGCTACATAAATCCCATTTTTTACATTACATTATGCATGCAATGCAGCCACATCATAAATTCATGCATGTTAATTGTTCCCAATTTATTTTTTGCACTAGATTTAGATTTTGTATTGAGGATATATGTGTTGGGCGATTGTAGCATATCTATGTTGTTGACCCTTTACATTTTTGTTAGAAACGATACTATTTTAATTGAAATTCAATTTTTTATACACTTTGTATGTTTTTTAGGTTACATTTTCCTTCCATTAGTTTTAGATGTTTTCTGCAAATATTTAATGCATTTATTTTTGCAAGATTTTCCGCAGCAACGCACGGGGCATCATCTACTTCTTGGAGCAGGGCGATTCAGAGACCAGGCTCAGTAAATTAAAGAAAAAATAAATATTAAAAAATGATTTTGTTTGTCATGCAAAATGCTCTGGGATGCGAGGTGCGTGCAAAAGGGCGTGTTTGGTTACTCGCATGCAATTTTTCTACATTGCATACTTGATCTAGTTTAGCCTGGCTGAGCAAAAACAAGTAAAAAACAAACATTTGCATGTTGTTTGATTGCCCGCATTGCATCAATGGCCATTTTAGGGCCGGTTGTTTGGTTGCCCGTATATGTGCTTCAGAGGTGAGCAGATGTAAACCACAATTATTTGTGTGTGAGTACACGTATGTTTCCTGCTCACCCTTTCAAATGTGATGGCCTTACCACCACATTGGCATCACAAAACAGTAGGCAGAACATAAGAACAACATTACCTAATTAACATCACATGACAGATAAACAAGCGCTAAACAGGGGCTCAGTCTCTCAGGGTTGCTCACAGGGGCATGGTGTGCATGCATGCGTTCATAGGGGTGAGTGTATGTGAGCAACTTTGATTATATTGTGTTAAAGGAACAATGCATACTACTAGTGGGGATAAGTTTTAAGACAACGGGGGCATCCCATGCCCCTGCTTGACACCAGGGTTCTGATCCCTGGGCAAAATATGGACAGTTTCACAAGAGAAGTTTAGACCATCATCACTAACAAGTTCATACTAACCGGCGATCTAGAGGGCGAGGCTAATGTTGCCGATGCAGCTGTGCCTGATGCAGCGGATCCTGTGTTGGTGAACGTAGTAATTTCAAAAAAATCCCTATGCACACGCAAGATCATGGTGATGCATAGCAACGAGAGAGGAGAGTGTTGTCCACGTACCCTCGTAGACCGTAAGCGGAAGCGTTATGACAACGCGGTTGAGGTAGTCGTACGTCTTCACGATCGACCGATCCTAGCACCGAAGGTACGACACCTCCGCGATCTGCACACGTTCGGCTCGGTGACGTCCCACTAACTCATGATCCAGCAGAGTGCCGGGGAAGAGCTTCGTCAGCACGACGGCGTGATGACGGTGATGATGAAGCTACCGGTGCAGGCCTTCGCTTAAGCACTACGACGATATGACCGAGGTGGATTATGGTGGAGGGGGCACCGCACACGGCTAAGAGATCTATGGTCAACTTGTGTGTCTATGGGGTGCCCCCTCCCCCGTATATAAAGGAGTGGAGGAGGGGGAGGGGGCCGGCCTCCCAGGCGCGCCCAAGGGGAGTCCTACTCCCACAGAGAGTAGGATTCCCCCCTTTCCCTAGTTGGGTTAGGAGAGAAGGAAGGGGAGGAAGGAGGAAGGAAAGGCGGGCGGCCCCCTCCCAATTCGGATTGGGCTTGGGGGGGCGCGCCCCTCCTTTGCTCCCTTCTCCTCTCTCCCACTATGACCCAATAAGGCCCATATACCTCCCGGGGGTTCCGGTAACCTCCCGGTACACCGGTAAATGCCCGATCTCACCCGAAATCATTCCAATGTCCAAATATAATCGTCCAATATATTGATCTTTATGTCTCGACCATTTCGAGACTCCTCGTCATGTCCGTGATCATATACGGGACTCCGAACTACCTTCGGTACATCAAAACACATAAAATCATAATACGGTCGTCACCGAACGTTAAGCGTGCGGACCCTACGGGTTCGAGAACTATGTAGACATGACCGACACACGTCTCCGGTCAATAACCAATAGCGGAACCTGGATGCTCATATTGGCTCCTACATATTCTATGAAGATCTTTATCTGTCAAACCGCATAACAACATACGTTGTTCCCTTTGTCATCGGTATGTTACTTGCTCAAGATTCGATTGTCGGTATCTCAATACCTAGTTCAATCTCGTTACCGGCAAGTCTCTTTACTCGTTCTGTAATGCATCATCTCGCAACTAACTCATTAGTCACATTGCTTGCAAGGCTTATAGTGATGTGCATTACCGAGAGGGCCCAGAGATACCTCTCCGACAATTGGAGTGACAAATCCTAATCTCGATCTATGCCAACTTAACAAACACCATCGGAGACACCTGTAGAGCACCTTTATAATCACCCAGTTACGTTGTGACGTTTGGTAGCACATAAAGTGTTCCTCCGGTATTCGGGAGTTGCATAATCTCATAGTCATAGGAACATGTATAAGTCATGAAGAAAGCAATAACAACATACTAAACGATCAAGTGCTAAGCTAACGGAATGGGTCAAGTCAATCACATTATTCTCTAATGATGTGATCCCGTTAATCAAATTACAACTCATGTCTATGGCTAGGAAACTTAACCATCTTTGATTCAACGAGCTAGTCAAGTAGAGGCATACTAGTGACACTGTTTATCTATGTATTCACACACGTACTAAGTTTCCGGTTAATACAATTCTAGCATGAATAATAAACATTTATCATGATATAAGGAAATATAAATAACAACTTTATTATTGCCTCTAGGGCATATTTCCTCCAGTCTCCCACTTGCACTAGAGTCAATAATCTAGTTCACATCGCCATGTGATTTGACACCAATAGTTCACATCACCATGTGATTAACACCCATAGTTCATATCGCCATGTGACCAACACTCAAAGGGTTTACTATAGTCAGTAATCTTAGTTCACATCGCCATGTGATTAACACCCAAAGAGTACTAAGGTGTGATCATGTTTTGCTTGTGAGAGAAGTTTAGTCAACGGGTCTGCCATATTCAGATCCGTATGTATTTTGCAAATTTCTATGTCAACAATGCTTTGCACGGAGCTACTCTAGCTAATTGCTCCCACTTTCAATATGTATCCAGATTGAGACCTAGAGTCATCTGGATCAGTGTCAAAACTTGCATCGACGTAACCCTTTACGACGAACCTTTTGTCACCTCCATAATCGAGAAATATATCCTTATTCCACTAAGGGTAATTTTGACCGCTGTCCAGTGATCTACTCCTAGATCACTATTGTACTCCCTTGCCAAACTCAATGTAGGGTATACAATAGATCTGGTACACAACATGGCGTACTTTATAGAACCTATGGCTGAGGCATAGGGAATGACTTTCATTCTCTTTCTATCTTCTACCGTGGTCGGGCTTTGAGTCTTACTCAATTTCACACCTTGTAACACAGGCAAGAACTTTTTCTTTGACTGTTCCATTTTGAACTACTTCAAAATCTTGTCAATGTATGTACTCATTGAAAAAACTTATCAAGCGTCCTGATCTATCTCTATAGATCTTGATGCTCAATATGTAAGCAGCTTCACCGAGGTCTTTCTTTGAAAAACTCATTTCAAATACTCCTTTATTCAACATTATTTCCAATCAATAATATGTCATTCACATATACTTATCAGAAATGTTGTAGTGCTCCCACTCACCTTCTTGTAAATACAGGCTTCACCGCAAGTCTGTATAAAACTATATGCTTTGATCAACTCATCAAAGTGTATATTCCAACTCCGAGATGCTTGCACCAGTCCATAGATGGATCGCTCGAGCTTGCACATTTTGTTAGCACCTTTAGAATCGACAAAACCTTTTGGTTGCATCATATACAACTCTTCTTTAAGAAATCCATTGAGGAATGTAGTTTTGACATCCATTTGCCAGATTTCACAAAATGTGGCAATTTGCTAACATGATTCGGACAGACTTAAGCATCGCTACGAGTGAGAAAATCTCATCGTAGTCAACACCTTGAACTTTGTCAAAAACATTTTTCGACAAGTATAGCTTTGTAGATAGTAACACTACTATTAGCGTCTGTCTTCCTGTTGAAGATCCATTTATTTTCTATGGCTTGCCGATCATCGGGCAAGTCAACCAAAGTCCACATTTTTTTCGCATACATGGATCCCATCTCAGATTTCATGTCCTCAAGCCATTTCGCGGAATCTGGGCTCATCATCGCTTCCTCATAGTTCGTAGGTTCGTCATGGTCAAGTAACATGACCTCCAGAACAGGATTACCGTACCACTCTGGTTGACCTACGCGGCTCGGTAGTAACTTGATCTGAACTTACATGATTATCATCATTAGCTTCCTCACTAATTGGTGTAGGAGTCACAGGAACAGATTTTTGTGATGAACTACTTTCCAATAAGGGAGCAGGTACAGTTGCCTCATCAAGTTCTACTTTCCTCCCACTCACTTCTTTCGAGAGAAACTCCTTCTCTATAAAGGATCCATTCTTAGCAATATGTCTTTCCTTCGGATCTGTGATAGAAGTTGTACCCAATTGTCTCCTTTGGGTATCCTATGAAGACACATTTCTCCGATTTGGGTTTGAGCTTATCAGGATGAAACTTTTTCACATAAGCATCGCAACCCCAACCTTTAAGAAACGACAACTTTGGTTTCTTGCCAAACCACAGTTCATATGGTGTCGTCTCAACGGATTTAGATGTTGCCCTATTTGACGTGAATGCAGCTGTCTCTAATGCATAACCCCAAAACGATAGTGGTAAATCGGTAAGAGACATCATAGATTGCACCATATCTAATAAAGTACGATTACGATGTTCGGACACACCATTACGTTGTGGTGTTCCAGGTGGCGTGAGTTGTGAAACTATTCCACATTGTTTCAAATGAAGACCAAACTCGTAACTCAAATATTCTCCTCCACGATCAAATCGTAGAAAATTTATTTTCTTGTTACGATGATTTTCCACTTCACTCTAAAATTATTTGAACTTTTCAAATGTTTCAGATTTATGTTTCATCAATTAGATATACCCATATCTGCTCAAATCATCTGCGAAGGTCAGAAAATAATGATACCCGCCGCGAGCCTCAACATTCATTGGACCGCATACATCAATATGTATTATTTCCAATAAGTCAGTTGCTCGCTCCGTTGTTCTGGAGAACGGAGTCTTAGTCATCTTGTCCATGAGGCATGGTTCACAAGCATCAAGTGATTCATAATCAAATGATTCCAAAAGCCCATCAGCATGGAGTTTCTTCATGCGCTTTACACCAATATGACCCAAAGGGCAGTGCCACAAATAAGTTGCACTATCATTATTAAAGTTATATCTTTTGGATTCAATATTATGAAGATGTGTATCACTACGATGGAGATCCAACAAACCATTTTCATTGGGTGTATGACCATAGAAGGTTTTATTCAAGTAAACAGAACAACAATTATTCTCTGACTTAAATGAATAACAATATTGCAATAAACATGATCAAATCATATTCATGCTCAACACAAACACCAAATAACATTTATTTAGGTTCAACACTAATCTCGAAAGTATAGGGAGTGTGCGATGATGATCATATCAATCTTGGAACCACTTCCAACACACATCGTCACTTCACCCTTAACTAGTCTCTGTTCATTCTGCAACTCCCGTTTCGAGTTACTACTCTTAGCAACTGAACCAGTATCAAATGCCGAGGGGTTGCTATAAATACTAGTAAAGTACACATAAATAACATGTACATCAAATATACCTTTGTTCACTTTGCCATCCTTCTTATCCGCCAAGTATCTAGGGAAGTTCCACTTCCAGTGACCATTTCCATTGCAGTAGAAGCACTTAGTCTCAGGCTTAGGTCCAGACTTCGGCTTCTTCACTTGAGTAGCAACTTGCTTGCCGTTCTTCTTGAAGTTCCCCTTCTATCCCTTTGCCCTTTTCTTAAAACTAGTGGTCTTGTTAACCATCAACACTTGATGCTCTTTCTTGATTTCTACCTTCGTCGATTGCAGCATCGCGAAGAGCTCGGGAATTACTTTCGTCATCCCTTGCATATTATAGTTCATCATGAAGTTATAGTAACTTGGTGATAGTGACTAGAGAATTCTGTCAATCACTATCTTATCTGGAAGATTAACTCCCACTCGATTCAAGTGATTGTAGTACCCAGACAATCTGAGCACATGCTCACTGGTTGAGCTATTCTCCTCCATCTTGTAGGCAAAGTACTGTCAGAGGTCTCATACCTCTCGACACGGGCATGAGTATGAAATACCAATTTCAACTCTTGGAACATCTTATATGCTCCATGGCGTTCAAAACATTTTTGAAGTCCCGGTTCTATGCTGTAAAGCATGGTGCACTAAACTATCAAGTAGTCATCATACCGAGCTTTGTCAAACGTTCACAACATTTGCATCTGCTCCTGCAATCGGTCTGTCACCTAGCGGTGCATCAAGGAAATAATTCTTCTGTGCAGCAATGAGGATAATCCTCAGATCATGGATCCAATCCGCGTCATTGCTACTAACATCTTTCAACTTAGTTTTCCTAGGAACATATCAAAAATAAAACAGGGGAGCTAAACGCGAGCTATTGATTTACAACATAGATATGCTAATACTACCAGGACTAAGTTCATGATAAATTTAAAGTTCAATTAATCATATTACTTAAGAACTCCCACTTAGATAGACATCCCTCTAATCATCTAAGTGATCACGTGATCCATATCAACTAAACCATGTACGATCATCACGCGAGATGGAGTAGTTTTCAATGGTGAACATCACTATGTTGATCATATCTACTATATGATTCATGCTCGACCTTTTGGTCTCAGTGTCCCGAGGCCATATCTGCATATGCTAGGCTCGTCAAGTTTAACCCAAGTATTCTGCGTGTGAAAAACTGGCTTGCACCCGTTGTATGTGAATGTAGAGCTTATCACACCCGATCATCACGTGGTGTCTCGGCACGATGAACTTTCGCAACAGTGCATACTCAGGGAGAACACTTATACCTTGAAATTTAGTGAGAGATCATCTTATAATGCTACCGTCGAACTGAGCAAAATAAGATGCATAAAGGATAAACATCACATGCAATCAATATAAGTGATATGATATGGCCAACATCATCTTGTGCCTTTGATCTCCATCTCCAAAGCACCGTCGTGATCACCATCGTCGCCGGCGCGACACCTTGATCTCCATCGTAGCATCGTTGTCGTCTCGCCAACTATTGCTTCTACGACTATCGCTACCGCTTAGTGATAAAGTAAAACAATTACGTGGCGATTGCATTTCATACAATAAAGCGACAACCATATGGCTCGTGCTAGTTGCCGATAACTCTGTTAGAAAACATGATCATCTCATACAATAACATTTAGCATCATGTCTTGACCATATCACATCACAACATGCCCTGCAAAAACAAGTTAGACGTCCTCTACTTTGTTGTTGCAAGTTTTACGTGGTTGCTACGGGCTGAGCAAGAACCGTTCTGACCTACGCATCAAAACCACAACGATATTTCGTCAAGTATGTGATATTTTAACCTTCAACAAGGACCGGGCGTAGCCACACTCGGTTCAACTAAAGTTGGAGAAACTGATACCCGCCAGCCACCTGTGTGTGAAGCACGTCGGTAGAACCGATCCGCAGCGTGGCGTCTGGCGTAATGTCGGTCCGGGCCGCTTCATCCAACAATACCGCCGAATCAAAGTATGACATGCTGGTAAGCAGTATGACTAGTATCGCCCACAACTCACTTGTGTTGTACTCGTGCATATAACATCTACGCATAAACCTGACTCGGATGCCACTGTTGGGGAACGTAGTAATTTCAAAAAAAATCCTACACACACGCAAGATCATGGTGATGCATAGTAACGAGAGAGGAGAGTATTTTCCATGTACCCTCGTAGACCATAAGCGGAAGCGTTATGACAACGCGGTTGATGTAGTCGTACGTCTTCACGATCGACCGATCCTAGCACCGAAGGTACGGCACCTCCGTGATCTGCACACGTTCGGCTCGGTGACGTCCCACGAACTCACGATCCAGCAGAGTGTCGGGGAAGAGCTTCGTCAGCACGACGGCGTGATGACGGTGATGATGAAGCTACCGGTGCAGGGCTTCGCCTAAGCACTATAACGATATGATCGAGGTGGATTATGGTGGAGGGGGCACCGCACATGGCTAAGAGATCAATGATCAACTTGTGTGTCTATGGGGTGCCACCCTCCCCCGTATATAAAGGAGTGGAGGAGGGGGAGGGGGCCTGTGAGGGAGTCCTGGATTAAGGGGTCCTCGGGCGTCCGAACTATGTAACATGGGCCGGACTGATGGGTTGTGAAGATACAAGACCGAAGACTCTCTCCCGTGTCTGGATGGGACTCTCCTTGGCGTGGAAGGCAAGCATGGCGCCCGGATATATGAAAGATTCCTTTCTCTGTAACCGACTTTGTACAACCCTAGTCCCCCCGGTGTCTATATAAACTGGAGGGTTTAGTCCGTAGGGGCAACCCTAATCATATAGGCTAGACTTCTAGGGTTTTAGCCATTACGATCTTGTGGTAGATCAACTCTTGTAATACTCATATTCATCAAGATCAATCAAGCAGGAAGTAGGGTATTACCTCCATAGAGAGGGCCCAAACCTCGGTAAACATCGTGTCCCCTGTCTCCTGTTACCATCGACCTTAGACGCATAGTTCGGGACCCCCTACCCGAGATCCGCCGGTTTTGACACCGACAGTGGTGCTTTCTTTGAGAGTTCCGCTGTGTCGTCTTCAAGAGGTTCGATGGCCTCGTCAATCATCTACAACAATGCTGTCCAGGGGGAAGTCTTCCTCCCCGGACAGACCTTCGTATTCGGCGGCTTCGCACTGCGGGCCAACTCGCTTGGCCATCTAGAGCAGATCTACAGCTATGCCCCTGGCCATCAGGTCAGATTTGGAAGCTTGAACTACGCCGCTGATATCTGCGGAGACTTGATCTTCGATGGATTCGAGCCCACAGCAGCCTCTCCCTGCCACCGCGATGAACATGACTTAAATCTGTCATCGGACCGTACCCAGGAGATAGCACCTGTAACTGCTCTGGCCCTACATCCAGAGCAGATCGCGCCATCCGAGGACGGGAAGCTCAACCCCGCCACGGAAGCCGCAGACTCAGCGGCGTTGGAGCCGCATGCAGACCCAACCTCGAGTGGAATCTTTGCCACCGGAACCTCAGACTCGTTTCCGGCTACAGGTTCTGAACCATGTGCGTCCGCATATGTCGAGCTTGATCAGGCATCGATCATCGAATTCAGCTCCGCAGACATATTCCGGCACTCACCTTTAGGCGATGTGCTAAACTCATTAAAAATACTCTCCTTAGTGGGGGACTCACAGCCGAATTATGCCCGGTTCAAATTGGAGGCTGATGACGGAGAATTTCGGTTCCCACCCACCGCCCACTTCATAGCCACTGTCGAAGACTTAACCAACATGCTCAATTACGGCTCCAAAGACATCGACGGTATGGACGATGATGCCGAAGAGGAGCAGAGCCAAAACCCGCCGTTTACCGGGCGCTGGACGACCACTTCTTCGTACGACGTGTACATGGTGGATACACCCAAAGAGAACAATGGCGATAACAAGAAGGATCTAGTCGAGGATAAACCGCCTGAGATACAGCCAAAACACCGACGTCAGCGACGCCGCTCTAAATCACGTCGTGGAAAAGGTAGCGACATTGGCAAGAGAGAAAACAATACTCCAGACGATGCCGAAGACAAGGAACACCCCGTTGAGCCAACCTTTGAACAGGACGAACGGGAGGACGGGCGAGTCAGCCCTGATGAACAGGCCGTAAACGAAGACTCGGAGGACAGTAATTATCTTCCACTCTCCGAGGATGAGGTGAGCCTCGGCAACGAGGATTTCATCATGCCTGAGGAACCTCTCGAGCAGGAGCGCTTTAAGCGCCGGCTAATAGCCACTACAACGAGTCTGAAAAAGAAGCAGCAGCAGCTTCAAGCTGATCAAGATCTGCTCAACGACAGATGGACTAATGTCCTGGCAGCCGAGGAATACGGCCTCAAACGCCCAACCAAAAGTTACCCGAAGCGCAAATTGTTACCCCAATTCAATGACGAGGTGTTGGAGCCCATACCATCAGTGCGTAATGTGGCTGATCAACCACCATGCGGCCAGGATAAAGCGGCACCTCAAGCCGAACACCAGCCCGTCGTACCTCACCGTAAAGGCATAGATAAAACAGCTCGGCGTTATACATATGGCCTGCGGCAGGACCTAAAGACAGAGCAGGTCAGACCAAATCGATCTACGGATCGCGGGGGCGTGCCCTGACATGCGACGGCGGCCATCTGGCCGGACGTGACAAACATAACCACGCCCGGGCCGAACACCTCTGGCAGGCTACATCCGAACTACGTCGCGACTTGGCCCGATATAGAGGCGCCGCACACCCCCTCTGCTTCACTGACGAAGTAATGGAGCATGAATTCCGAGAAGGGTTTAAACCCGTAAATATCGAATCATATGATGGAACAACAGATCCCGTAGTATGGATTGAGGATTTTCTTCTCCATATTCATATGGCTCGTGGTGATGACCTTCATGCCATCAAATACCTCCCGCTAAAACTCAAAGGGCCAGCTCGGCACTGGTTAAATAGTCTGCCTGAAAACTCTATTGGCAGCTGGGAGGACTTGGAAGACGCCTGCCGCGACAACTTCCAAGGTACATAAGTACGACCTCCAGATGCTGATGACTTAAGCCACATAGTTCAACAGCTCGGAGAGTCAGCCAGGAAATTCTGGACTGGGTTCCTAACTAAAAAGAACCAGATTGTCGATTGTCCGGATGCCGAAGCCCTAGCGGCCTTTAAGCATAGCACCCGTGATGAATGGCTCGCCCGTCACCTTGGCCAAGAAAAGCCAAAGTCCATGGCAGCCCTCACGGCACTCATGACCCGCTTTTGTGCGGGCGAGGATAGTTGGCTAGCCCGTAGTAATAACACTACAAACGAAGCTGGCACCTCTGAGGCCAAAAACAGCAACGGCAAGCCCCGACGCAATAGGCACAAGCGTCAAAGCAACGGTGACAATACCGATGATACGACGGTCAACGCCGGATTCAGTGGCCCCAAGTCCGGCCATCGGAAGAAGCCCTATAAAAGAAACAATCCGGGTCCATCCAGCTTGGACCGCATACTCGATCGTCCATGCCAAATCCATGGCACCCCAGACAAACCAGCCAACCATACCAACAGAGACTGTTGGGTTTTTAAACAGGCCGGCAAGTTAAATGCCGAGAACAAGGAGAAGGGGTCGCAAAGCGAGAATGATGACGAGGAGTCCCGTCCGCCGAACACAGGAGGACAGAAGAAGTCCCCCCCCCCCCCCAAGTTAAAACAGTGAACATGATATCGCTACTCATGTCCGCGAGAGGGAGCGCAAACGCGTGCTCAGGGACGTCTATGCGATGGAGCCAGTTGCCCCAAAGTTCAACCCATGGTCTTCCTGTCCGATCACTTTCGATCATAGGGACCATCCAACCAGTATCCGTCATGGCGGTTCAGCCGCACTGGTCCTCGACCCAATAATTGATGGATTCCATCTCACGCGAGTCCTCATGGATGGTGGCAGCAACCTGAACCTGCTCTATTAGGATACGGTGCGCAAAATGGGCATTAATCCCTCACGGATCAAACCCACCAAGACTACCTTTAAAGGAATCATACCAGGTGTAGAGGCCCGCTGTATGGGCTCAATCACACTAGAGGTTGTCTTCGGACCCCCGGACAACTTCTGAAGCGAAGAGTTGATCTTCGATATCGTCCCCTTCTGCAGTGGCTATCATTCACTGCTTGGACAAACCGCATTTGCTCGATTCAACACGGTGCCACACTACGTTTATCTCAAGCTCAAGATGCCCGGACCACGCGGCGTCATAACAGTCAATTGAATCACGGAACGCTCCCTCCGTACCGAGGAGCACACCGATGCCTTAGCAGCAGAAGTACAGAGCGGCCTTTTTAAGCAGAACCTTAATTCAGCGGCCGAGCTCCTGGACACTGTCAAACGAGTCCGGACTACTCTGCAGCAGGACAGCCCAGCTCGTCAAGAGCCCGACTAGCAATTTGGCCTCCGTCCCAGTCCCGACCAAGTGGCGGCGTTCATACCGCGCGTACATAACTACGCACTCAAAATACCATGGGCATAGACGGAGGCATAACTAGACTGTGATCCATAATACGGCTCGACCTTCCCTGGACACACATACTTTCACTTTTTCCTTTTTATCCTTTTCAGGTTTCTTTTCCACAGGCCTTTCCTGACAGCGTGATCACCGGTCCTTTCGAAGGATAGATACCCCAAGACGGCAAGAAGCACTGACGTATAAGGGCATTTCTAGGTGGTCTCTTTAATGATCACTCTACCTGTTTTCAGGACCCGCACACAGCTCTCCCTTGGTCGTGGCATATTAAATAGCCCTGTTGCTTATTGCACTACTTGTACAAATACGCTTTGACGTATTAATCAAACTATAATGGAAACAGTTTGCGGCCCAACTTCTGTGGCACTAGCCTGCTACTCTTCTTTTTTTTCTTGATAATCTTATCAAATTGCACCCGTACACTTTGGTACGCTTTAATCCGCCAGGGGCTTCATTGTGCCCCATAATACATCAACAAAGTCCGAACACTTTTTACATTATAGTTCGGCACCCCGAATTTAGCATTATATGCATTGGCTCTGAATCATGTCTTGTTCAATAGTTGGGTTACCCGGCTCCTGTGCTTACTACCTTACGTTCCGCTATATCGGCTAGGGTAGTAAAGGGAGAACTACTGTGATTGTGTCCTGGTTTATCCAGATGAGCACCTCAGTAGAGAAAGCCGAAAACTGACTGTCATGATGCGGCGTGAGCCGGTCAGCTCTTCGGAGGTTTCAAATCTTTAGTGATTTATTTTTTTCCGCATTATGCGATGAATCGATTCTTACCCGATCAGGTGTTTACAGCACCCTAGTTCGGATACTAGGGGCTGCGCCTAAATTTTTATTGTCAAACTCCTATGGCTAAGTGAGGGTGATAAAGCCACATAGTCTGATTGCCTGGTTCATTGCGCTAAACACCTCCTTCAAGGACCAAACAGTTGGATCAAGAGTGTTTAGATTCCACCCCGAACACCCCTGTACTATCTATGTGGGGGCTGAAGCCGACGACTGGCCAACTCTCAGATCTCATAAAAACGGCCGCACAGGAGGTAAAATTTAAAAAAAGCATTATATTACATAATCGACTTTGTTTCATAATACAGGGCGAGATAATATGAATGTATTCATTCAAAGATCACATCTTTCACACACTGCCCCGCCACAATGCGGGATCCCTCCAGGACATTGTCAAAATATAGCTCGGGCGTGCGGTGCTCCTTGCCCTTGGGCGGTCCCTCGGTCACGAGCTTGACGGCGTTCATCTTCGCCCACTGCACCTTGACACGGGCGAAGGCCATCCGCGCACCCTCGATGCAGACTGATCGTTTGATAACGTCAAGCTGGGGGCAGGCATTGACCAGCTGCATCACGAGCCCGAAATAGCTGCTGGGTATAGCTTTGGCAGGCCACAGCCGGATTATTAAATCCTTCATGGCTAGTTCGGCCACTGTAACATCCCAAATTTTGGAATGTTAATATAATTAATTGAATTGTTTGTTTGTTTGCTTGAGTGAATTAAACTTGAGTGAAATTTGAACCTTTTCAAAAACTTTTGAATGAGAGGGAATAAAATGACTTTCCCTTCTCCGTAAATTCAAATTCATCCTATTAAAATCAATGAGAGAAGATGACATGACTTCTTCAACTATAAAGAATTTGAACGGAGTTTTGCAATTTAATTCTTTCAAATATTTGCACTTGCTTCTCTATTTTTCTTTCCCGAGAAATACCCCGAAAAATAAATTCTTGCAAGCAAGAAAGAGCGGAGGAAAATGACCCTCCAAAATCAGGGGCATTTTTGAAAATATTTGAGCCAAGAAAAACCAAAGTTTTTTTATTTAAAAAATTATTTGCAAAAAGAAATAAAGCCTTTAGGGATTTTCTGAAAACATTTTTTAAGTTTTTATTTTGACCGTGGAATAATGCTCATCATCTACATTTTATTTTTCTGATAATTTTAGTATATAAAAACCCTTTATTCCGAATTGATTTGATTTCCTTTTATTGTTTTAGTTTCCTAATTTTAAAAATAGGAATGGAATCATTTTTATTAGGAAAAACCTGCAGGCCCATTAAGCACTTTCCTATTCTAGCCCAACAAGAGATCATCTCCTTCCTCTGTTTCCTCTCACGTTCTGAAGCTTTCCATATCCATGGAGACAGGAATCTCCACCTTCCCGATCTCCCTCGTCTTTCCATCCCAGCGCCTCCCGAGACCGCCTATAAAACCCCTCCCTCTCCTCGTTCCATTTTTCCCATCACCATGCCCCCTCCTGCCCGTAGCCTCCTCGCCACCGTCCTCCTTTTCCTGCCTAGAACGCTCACCAGAGCTTTCTCGAACCTCCCCATCGCCCAGCGCCACCTCCCCAAGCGCCGACCTCCTCCGCCACCCCACCCTCGCCCGCGACCTCGCCTCGCCGAGCAGCCCTTCACATCGCCGTCTCCTTCCTGCCATCTCTGCCTCACGTCAGGTAACTCCCTTGTTGTTTTTTCGTTTTCAGATTTATTTCCGTAACAGATTTAGTTCCGTTCTTGTTTAGCTTATAACTTTTGATCTAGAAGTCCAATGATGCTGATTCTTTTTGCGTTAGATCACAATTTTCTTGTAGTTTCCAAAAATATATAATTTGTCTATGTTTGGATTTATAAAAATTGAGTTAGATCAGATTTGAATTAAAGCTTGTTTTGCTTATTCCGGGAGTTTAAAAATAGGTTTTAATTAATTCTTTTTGCTCCTGGTCTCTAGGACCTTTGTTTATCCAGTAGTATTTAGTATTTTATTTCTAGGTTAATTTAAATTAGGTTTTTAGCAAAACAGTACTGTTTTATTATTAGTTCTGTTTTAGCTTTTTCTTTATTGTTTTATTAGTTTTAAATTATTTCTTTTTGTCACTTTTGACAAAATTAGTTGTGTTTCTGTTAGACAACAGGAAAAATTTTATTTTTATTTAAAAAATTTATTTTCCTTAGTTTTGTATGAAACCTTCTATAGGTCATAGTTAGAGTTTTATAAAAGCTTTTTATTTGTTTCTTTTTGCAAATAAAATTTTATGGAAAAAATACTTTCTGTTAAATTAGTTATTTTACATTTTATTTTCTGTTAATTTATTAGTTTAGTATTTTAATTGTTGTTAAGTTTTTACTTACGGCAAAACTATATTAGATGTTTGTAGCAAAGTCATAGATCTTCGTTAGTAGTTTTTCGTTGTAGTTTTATTTGAAGTTTCTTTTGATTTTGTTTGAGTTTTATTATCGATTTTCCTTGCTGTTTTGATTGTTAATTCGAGTGCTAAAATTGTTTGCTAGGATGTTTGCTTATGTGAATGCTATGTTGACTATATAGATTTTCAACGGAGTGACGATTAGTTCTACCAAGTCATTTTCTCGACAGCGTTGTTATCTTCATCAAGTATTACCAGCAAGTTCACTTTGACCATGCTTTCATACCTATGTTTTATTGCATTTAGTGGCATCTTTGCAACCACCCCTCAGTAGTGTTATTGAATCCTTGTAGTTGAGTAGTATGCATGAGGTAGGAACCCATCACCTGTTACCAAGCCGGGACGATATTTTATTTTAATGCTACGCTATAGTAGACGGGTTTGGTATGAGTGCACGAGAGTGGTGTGAAGAAGGAGGACTCTCGTCAATGACGACAACTCCATGATGGAATCTGCAAGGACTGCACCTTCAAGACCTCAAGACTTCAAGACTCGAGACAAGAATTCAATACACACTCTTTGGGTGAAGGACGGTTGACGGGCACCTGGAGAACCCAGTGGTTGGCGGGATGCATGGAGAAGCGCCATGACATCTTGCGAAAGCTTCACCCAGACTCAAAGAGACGGAAGAATACTTCATGCCGGAAGCTTACTGTGCAACCGCAAGTCATTATGGGCTCGCTTGGTTGACCTTAGTGGTGACTCCTGGCTGGGGCGGTACTAGCGAGATGTAGAACTACGGTAGGATGGGATGAGTACGGACGGTGGTCGAGGAACTCTTCGGAAGACCATGTTTGATCGTCTTGTTCTCAAACACCTGAAGTGCGAGAACGTAAAAAGAGGGATCAGATCTTGCGGGTAAAGTGTACAAACCTCTGCAGAGGGTTATAACCTAATCGATTAGCCGTGTCCCCAGTTACGGACAATTTGAGCATCTGGACTTGGATCTATCTCGGAACTCTCAACACCGGATTGATAACTTAATTGTGGGCAACATATGATGAATTTTGGGCTATGAGACATCGGTTGGCGGAACCATGTCATGATAGAAAACTCCATAGTACAGACTTCATTTATTCCTTTGATGTAGGGAAAATAAAATCAGCTTTTATGCAAACAAAACTCAGATCTGAGCCATAAAGCCATATTGCATATAGTATAGTTTTATCATCTGTTTTCTCATATTGTGATCTTGCCGGTACATTCAATGTCTTGACCTACACGGCTGCAACGTATCATGTTGCAGATATTTCCTCGACGAGAAAGAGTACGGTATAGGGTTACGGTCTACACTCAACTTTGCCGATGGCGTTGATGGGACTCCACACCCGTTTGATTGTTTCCGCTGAGTATTATGAGGTATATATCAGTTTCGTTATTTATGCATGTGATTGCACTTTGATATATACATTGATGTCTTGTGTGTGCCGACATCTTGATCCGAGGATGGCACGAGAACACGTAGGCTTGACCGTCTGAGGTCGGGTCGCTACAGCCACCCTATGTAGTTCGACCAGCTGTTTTAGCTAGTCGCTAAAGGGCACTGGATGTTTTGGCGCAAGGTATTGCAACCAAAACAGCTTCTCCATTGAGCTCCTCTCTTCGGCTCGGAAGAATTCCCCAGCATCAGAAACACTGCATGGCAAATCCACAAATGCTCCTAGAGAACTCCAAATCCGGGTTAGTAAGAGGTACCTCTTCTTCACATGTTTGCTCTGCATAATGAAGGCCTTACCCGCCACAATCTTCTTGGCCTCTTGAATCTCCTGGAGAGCACCCTGGGCTTCAACTCGGGCATCTTGTGCGCTTTGGAGAGCCTTGGCGAGTTCGGTCTCTTGAGCCGCAATATCGCGCTCCAAAGACTCGCATTTCTTCACGGCATCCTGGAGCTCTTGCTAGACCTCACCGACCCTGGCCTCATGCTTTTCGTGGGCGGCTTGTTCCTTGGCAGCTCTCTCCTCGGCCTCGGCCAGCGGATTTTTAAGGGCCTCGACCTCGGTCGCCGCTCCTACAAATATCATGGCATTATGGTCAATACAAATCATTTATTATTTCTGAATATACAGCAGGTCATTACATACCTTGCTTATCCTCCAGCTGTTTCCTTGCTTGGCCGAGCTTGTCCTCGGCCTACTCCAGCCTCTGCTTCAGTCCGGAGACTTTGGCAGCGTGGGAGGTCGCAGTCAGCAATGACGCCTACTCAATCACATAGACACATATGGTTAGTCTCCTGTGAAGATTCTTTGATCCTCTTTCCGGCTTTTCTTTCCGAACACCGAACAGAGTCTCAGGGGCTACTGTCTATACA
This sequence comes from Aegilops bicornis, assembly GCA_021605145.1. Classification (NCBI taxonomy): domain Eukaryota; kingdom Viridiplantae; phylum Streptophyta; class Magnoliopsida; order Poales; family Poaceae; genus Aegilops; species Aegilops bicornis. Next base: position 542,557,949 of record CM038670.1, read on the forward strand.
GTGACATTATTTTTACATAATTGCGTTGCTTACCTCAAAGCCTGTTAGAAGGCTTGTGCATGCTTCGGTCAGTCCGCTCTTCGCGGGCTAAATCTTTTCAATCACCGTACCCATGAGGGTACGGTGTTCCTCCACAATGGAAGCACTTCGCATCGCTTCCAGGAGAGCATCCGGTGCCTCTGGTTGGACAGAGGTCACCGGCAGAATAGGCACACCTCCTTCTTTCAAAGGAGGCTGCTCGCCGGATTCCAGAGCCGTATAGGTCTCCAGGACCGTATTCGGCTGGGGCTGGACTGAATATGGCCCCCATCGCCGGTCTCCATGAGGATTTGCTCCCCCATGTGTCCGGTGGCCGAAGTTTTACCCTCCTGCGCCGCCCTAGCGGCCTCCTGAGTCTCTCCCCGGCCTGGGATCCTTCGGGACAACACCTCGGTGTCATCTATGGCCTTGGGAGAGAGGCCGCCGGAATGGACCCGCTGTCCATCGCCTTCGGGTCCAGCGAATTCCCCGAAGATGAGAACCGCTCGAGGTCGGACCGAGCCGGGCTGCAAGTGCATGATTCAACATGTTAAGACTATGAAGTAGAGAGGCCGGATATATAAATGCATCCGGTTTTTTTAGTACTCACGATTCAGCCAGGGGCTTGTCGCGGGGGCGCGGCTCTGGGCTGCTGTTGATGTCCCACGCTGAGTTATCTGCGAGGGAACCCTTCCCCCTCTTGGACGCCTCTGCTTCCAGATTTGTGGAGGCCGCCCTCTTCTTCCTTCCCCCCTCAGGGGGGAGTTGCTTTCTTCCTCCTCCTTGACGTCGTCCTCGGCGGCGGAGGAGTGAGTCTCGGTGTCTTCGGACGTCGCGTCGAAAGCGCCCTTGCGGCGGGGACCACTTCTGGCCTCCTTTGCCTTCTTCTTCGGCGCCTGGTAGGGCGCCGGAACCAGCATCTTTGTCAGAAGCGGGATGGCTGGTTCCTCATGCAACGGAGCCGGAAATTTAATCCGCTCCGCCTTCTTTGTCCAGCCCTGAAAAAATAAATAGTTAGGTTTGAGTATCTTCCCTGAATAAGCAAGTAAAGGATACACCTTAAAACGCGAAAGACTTACCGCACTGGCAGGACGGGCTAGGTCGTGCCCACGATCCTCGGTCATCTCCGGCCGCGTCTCGTTTCCCTTAAAGAGCACCTTCCAGATGTCTTCGTGCGTAGTTCCGAAGAACCGTTGCAAGGTCTGGTGCTTGGCTGGATTGAACTCCCATAAATGGCAAGTACAGCTCTGGCATGGAAGGATCTGGTGAACTAGCATCACCTAGATCATGTTGACGAGCTTGATGTTCTTGTCCACCATGCTCTGGATGCGCGTTTGCAGCGCTGTCAGCTCGTCCGACGAAGACCAATTCAGGCCCTTCTCTAGCCAGGAGGTGAGCCGCATTGGGGCTCCGGAGTTGAATTCGGGAGCCGCGGCCCAGGTAGCGTCGCGGGGCTCTGTGATATAGAACCACAGTTTCTGCCACTCTTTGACGATCTCCACAAAGGTACCTTTGGGCCATGTGACATTGGCATCTTGCTCACCATGGCACCTCCGCACTCTGCGTGTTGGCCATCTACCAACTTCGGCTTCACGTTGAAGATCTTAAGCCACAGTCCGAAGTGGGGTGGAATGCGGAGGAAGGCCTCACACACGACAATAAATGCCGAGTTGTTGAGGAAAGAGTTTGGGGATAGATCATGGAAATCTAGACCGTAATAAGACATGAGTCCGCGGACGAAAGGTTGTAGGGGAAACCCTAGCCCGCAGACGAAGTGGGGGATGAACACCACCCTCTCATTGGGCTTCGGGGTGGGGACGATCGGCCCCTTGGCCGGGAGCCGGTGGGCGATTTATTTGGCCAGGTACCCGGCCTCCCGAAGCTCGGTGATGTCCTTCTCCTTAACGGAGGAGGCCATCCACTTGCCTTGCGCTCCAGATCCGGACATGATCGAGTGCTTTCTTGAGGCAGAAAAGATGAGGACTTGGGCGCTAGAGCTTGAGAATGGGAGGGCAGAGAGAGAGAGAGAAGGCGTGGGTGAAAGAAAGGAATCCTTATCTCCTTATAAAGGCAGTGAATATCAAACGCCTCCCCACTCGCCTTACAACTCGCCTATTCCCAAGGGTTGTGTAGACGGCACGGTTGGATTACCCACGCCCGTATTGATGAGAATCCCGCAATAAGGGGACACGATCTCTGCTTCGACAAGACATGCCAATAAAACCGCGTCTCGAAACATGGATCGGCAGGCCAAAAACGGTTCCAAATAATAACCAGGCAGAGACGTGATGTCAAGCTACAAAAAGTTGTCAGCAGATTGGACTCGTGAAATATTATACTCTCTGCGGTTGTGTGTGGTACTTGTTTTGCAGAGCCGGACACGTTCGTTGCGTTCGAAGACTGTTTTGGGAGTATTCGGAGAAGGAACCCGCCTTGCAATGCCGAAGACAATTTGTGCGCCAGACACATCGTCATTGAAGCCTGGTTCAGGGGCTACTGAGGGAGTCCTGGATTAAGGGGTCCTCGGGCGTCCGAACTATGTAACGTGGGCCGGACTGATGGGCTATGAAGATACAAGACAGAAGACTCTCTCACGTGTCCAGATGGGACTCTCCTTGGCGTGGAAGGCAAGCTTGGCGCCCGGATATGAAAGATTCCTTTCTCTATAACCGACTTTGTACAACCCTAGTCCCCTCTGGTGTCTATATAAACCGGAGGGTTTAGTCCGTAGGGGCAATCATAATCATACATGCTAGACTTCTAGGGTTTTAGCCATTACGATCTCGTGGTAGATCAACTCTTGTAATACTCATATTCATCAAGATCAATCAAGCAGGATGTAGGGTATTACCTCCATAGAGAGTGCCCGAACACAGGTAAACATCGTGTCCCATGTCTCCTGTTACCATCGACCTTAGACGCACAGTTCGGGACCCCCTACCCGAGATCCGCCGGTTTTGACACCGACAGCCGGCATCCTAGGCGCGCCCCAAGGGGAGTCCTACTCCCATCGGGAGTAGGATTCCCCCCTTTCCCTAGTTGGATTAGGAGAGAAGGAAGGGGGATGAAGGAGGAAGGAAGGGGGGGGGGGGGGCGACGCCCCTCCCAATTCGGATTGGGCTTGGGGGGGGTGCCTTCTCCTTTGCTCCCTTCTCCTCTCTCTCCCACTATGGCCCAATAAGGCCCATATGCCTCCCAGGGCGTTCCGGTAACCTCCCAGTACACCGGTAAATGCCTGATCTCACCGGGAACCATTCTGATGTCCAAATATAGTCGTCCAATATATCGATCTTTATGTCTCGACCATTTCGAGACTCCTCATCATGTCCGTGATCATATCCGGAACTCCGAACTACCTTCGGTACATCAAAACACATAAACTCATAATACGATCATCACCGAATGTTAAGCGTGCGGACCCTACGGGTTCGAGAACAATGTAGACATGACCGAGACATGTCTCTGGTCAATAACCAATAGCGGAACCTGGATGCTCATATTGGCTCCTACATATTCTACGAAGATCTTTATCGGTCAAACCGCATAACAACAAACGTTGTTCCCTTTGTCATCGGTATGTTACTTGCCCGAGATTCGATCGTCGGTATCTCAATACCTAGTTTAATATTGTTACCGGCAAGTCTCTTTACTTGTTCGTAATGCATCATCCTGCAACTAACTCATTAATCACATTTCTTGCAAGGCTTATAGTGATGTGCATTACTGAGAGGGCCTAGAGATACCTCTCCGACAATCGGAGTGACAAATCCTAATCTCGATCTATGCCAACTCGACAAACACCATCGGAGACACCTGTAGAGCACCTTTGTAATCACCCAGTTACGTTGTGACGTTTGGTAGCACACAAAGTGTTCCTCCGGTATTCGGGAGTTGCATAATCTCATAGTCATAGGAACATGTATAAGTCATGAAGAAAGCAATAGCAACATACTAAACGATCAAGTTCTAAGCTAACGGAATGGGTCAAGTCAATCACATAATTCTCTAATGATGTGATCCCGTTAATCAAATGTCAACTCATGTCGATGGCTAGGAAACTTAACCATCTTTGATTCAATGAGCTAGTCAAGTAGATGCATACTAGTGACACTCTGTTTGCCTATGTATTCACACATGTACTAAGTTTCCGTTAATACAATTCTAGCATGAATAATAAACATTTATCATGATATAAGGAAATATAAACAACAACTTTATTATTGCCTCTAGGGCATATTTCCTTCACCCTGCACATGATGGAGTTGTTCTGGTTGTAGATATGCACCTTTAGGCTAAGGGCAGAGATCCGCAGGACGAGGAGATTGTTGTCGGTGTCAAAACCGGCCGATCTCGGGTAGGGGGTCCCGAACTGTGCCTCTGAGGATCGAGGATAACAAGGGACAAGTGGGACACAATGTTTTACCCAGGTTCGGGCCCTCTTAATGGAGGTAAAACCCTACGTCATGCTTGATTGTATTTGATAAATATAGGGGTTACAAAAGTTGATCTACCTCGAGATCTTAATGGCTAAACCCTAGCTGTCTAGCCTATGAGAATTCTGATAGCCTCTACGGACTAAACCCCCCGGTTTATATACACACCGGAGGGACCTAGGGTTGTACAGAGTCGGTTTGTAAGGGAAGGAAATAACATATCCGGACACCAATCTTGCCATCCACGCATAGGGGAGTCCTACACGGACACAGGGGAAAGTCTTCTGCTTGTATCTTCACGGCCCATTAGTCCGGCCCATATCAAATAGCTCGGACACCCGAGGACCCCCTAATCTAGGACCCCCTCAGTAGCCCCTAAACCAGTCTTCGATGACGATGTGTTCGGCACGCGGGATGTCTTTGGCATTGCAAGGCTGGTTCCTCCTAAAACACTTTGAAACAATTCCCGGAATAAAGGAATTGTATCCGGTTCTGCATAATTATTACAACCCTTAGCCACGAAGGCAAGATATCCAAATAAAACAGTGACTTTTTACTCACAACTTTTTCGGCGAAACGTCACATCTGGCTTCTTAACATTTCAAACCGGTTTCACGCTTCCCGCTTCACATTTCAAGGCACAGCCTCCATTGGCACTTCTTGTCAAAATAGAGATCGTGCCCGCCCATTACGGGACCCTCATCAATATGTTTTTTGGGTAATCCAACCGCGCCATTCGCACGATCCCCTTGGGAACAGGCGAGTTTTAAGGCTTGAGGGGGGGGGGGCGTTTGGTATTCACCGCCTATATAAGAAGGTAAAGGTTCCTCTTTTTCCCCACGCCTTCTTCCTTCTCTAGCCTTCCCCTCTCCTAAGCTCCGACGCCCAAAATCTCAATCTTTCCCATCGCCACCAGCCTCTCCGGTCATGTCTGGATCTGGTTCAAAGGGCAAGTGGGAGGCCTCCTCCATCACTGAGAAGGACGTAAAGGAGCTCCGGGGGGCGGGATATCTGTCCACGGATATCGCGCACAGTCTCCCTACCAAGGGTCAAGTCATCCCCACTGCGGAACCCGACGAAAGGGTCGTATTCGTTCCTCACTTCATCCGACTAGGGTTTCCTCTCCATCCCTTCGTCCGGGGCCTCATGTTCTACTATGGGCTAGATTTCCATGATCTAGCCCAAATTCTTTTCTCCACATATTGGCGTTTATCGTCGTGTGCGAAGCGCTACTCCGCACCCCCACACTTTGTCCTTTGGCTCAAGGTCTTCAATCTGAAGCCGAAGGTGGTTGATGGGCAGCATGCAGACTGCGGCGGTGCCATGGTAAGCAAGCTCCCCAACGCCGTTTGGCCCAAGGGGGCCTTTGTGGAGACTGTCAAGGTGTGGCAGCAGGAGTGGTTCTACATCACCGAACCCCGCGACACCAAGTGGGCGGCCACTCCTGAGTTCAGATCCGGACCCCCTATGAGGCTTACCTCGTGGACCGCTAAGGGTCCAGACTGGGGATCTACAACGGAGGTGCAGATGCTGCAAAAATGCATCACCAACATGATAGGCAAGAACATCGGTCTCACAAACGTGATGCAGGTGATGCTTTTTTGCCGCACTCTCCCCTGCCAACTCCGGGCCTCTCACATGTGGGAGTTCAATCCGGAGGGGCCTCGGATCTTGAAGCGCTTCTTCGGCACCACGCACGAAGACATCCGGAAGTAGCTCTTCAAGGCCCAAAAAACATGACCGAAGAAGACCGAGGACATCGGACTCGACATCGAGCATCCGGCCTCAGAGGTAAACATATCTTTTCCAAAGATGCATCCGATCAGTATTTTGAACATTACCTAAGTCATATTGCCTATCTTTCGTGCAGGGCTGGACATCGAAGGCGGAGCGGATCAACTGACCGGCACCGCTGCCTGAAGACCCAGCCACACCCCAGCTGACAGAGATGCTGGTCCCGGTGCCGTATCAGGCGCCGGAGAAGAAGGCCAAGAAGAAGAAGGGCAAGGAGACCAAGAGTGGACCCGCCACAAGGGTCCTTTGGATGCTATGTACGGAGAGACCGAGGCCCCCTCCTCCCATGAGGGATATGAGGAAGAGGAAGAGGAGGAGGAGGTGGAAAGCGACTCCCCCTGAAAGGGGAGGAAAAAGAAGAGGGTAGCCTCCAAAGACCCGAAGGGGGAGGCGCCCAAGAGGGGGAAGATGATCCTCCAGGACAGTTTGGACTCAGATGCCAAACTAGTCTCCAAAAAACCTCCTAGGGCGAAGCCCCTGGCCGAAAAGTATGTATCTGGACACTTACTGTTTATCTTTCAGTCTTCCTATTTTCATTATATAAGTTATCATGTTATGCATATTTCAACCCTCCCCACGACCTTCCGAACACCTCACTATCGGAGGGGAGTTCTTTGCCACCTAAGATGGCAGAGAGCGAGACGCCGCCACGAGGAATGGGCGCATCATGACATCATAATCTGTCTCGCCCGAATGAATTAGTTGGTACTAGAAATGTTAGAAATAGTAAATGAAAGGAGTAATAAGAAGTGAAAAGGACAGAGGCACTTCCCAACCAGAAAGCAAAGTTCCCACTGATGGTATACTTTGTGTAAGCGAGCTCTAAGATCACATCTTTATAATAAAATCCTGTTAGAAAAGGAAATCCAATAAGAGATAAGCTGCCCATGAGCATCATGACATAGGTCAAAGGAAAGGAGGAGGCAAGCCCCCCTATCTTCCACATATCTTGCTCATCCGACATGGCATGACTCACCGAACCCTTTTCGGGAAGAGTAATGCTTTGAAAAACGCGTGATTCATTAAGTGAAAGACGCTAACCAAATAGTTAGAGATGCTGCAAGCAAAGATCATATAACCTAATTGACTGCAAGTTGAATAAGCTATGACCCTCTTTAGATTGTTCTGTAATATTCCAGTGGTTGCCGCAAGGAATGACGTCATAGCTCCTGCAAAAGTAATAACAATCAAAGCCATAGGTGAGTATTCAAATAAAGGGGAGCACCTTGCTATCATGAAAATGCTAGCAATGACCATAGTAGCTGCATGAATCAAAGCAGATACTAGAGTGGGATCCTTCATTGCATTGGGTAACCAAGTATGCAATCCTATCTGTGCAGATTTCCCAACAACACCAATAAAAAGTAAAATACAAATCAGAGTTATGGCATTCAATCTCATATTACAAAAAATCCATTCATTTCTGGGAGCACTAGCACAAGCAAAAATGGTTGAAAAGTCTACTATTTGAAAGAGAGTAAAACAACCAAAAATCCCAAGAGCTAATCCAAAATCACCTACTCGATTGACAAGCATAGCTTTTATAGCAGCTTTATCCGCCTGAAGTCGTGTAAAACAGAAATGAATTAACAAATATGAAGCAAGACCTACTCCCTCCCATCCCAGGAATAATTGAAGAAAGTTATCTCTAGTCACCAACATTAGCATAAAAAGGGTAAAAATGGATAAATAACACATAAATCAAGGGCTATGCGGATCTTCAGACATATATGAAATGGAATTAAGATGGACCAAGCTACTTATGAATGTAACCAAAATTAACATCACTACGGTCAGGCTATCGAACACAGAGTCAAAAGTGAATTACGAGTCAGGCCAATCTGCGAATCGAGCGAGCTCGCCTTGCAATGATGTGGTGGTGAACCTCTCATTCATCTTCAGTGCTCTCCGAACCATGCGGGAAGGTTTCCCATCACACGGCTCACCAACTTGATCTTCTGCGGGAACCTTATATAAGAACAGACCTGGAAAAAGAAGTATGGTCTCGCTTTCCTTTGCAACTCAAGTGTACGACATCTGCCGTGCTTAGGCCCCTTCTTCCCTTCCCTAATCCAAAAATGAGTCCACTGCCTACCTGGCACTGTATGGGTATAGGTATGGCGTGCAGGCCATCCTCCCTTGGATTTTAGGTGATTAACTACCGAAGCAAGAAAAGGCTGGATCAAGAAAGGGGGGGGGGGTACTACGAGCCCTCTGCCCCACACATCTAACCAGCTCACGTGGTTCACCGGTTCCACCGATTTCACCCTTAGATAGAGTTATTCACTCAATACAGAGATGCGCTTAAAGTGGGGGGGGGGGGGCGTGCTGTCCCTATTGGGTTGGGCCCTTCCCCATAAGGCCCCGCCATCGGGGCATAAGCGCCCTCTTGCTACCCATATGCAAGCCGCCGTCTTAGCCTTGCCTTCCCAGGATCGCTCCCACACCTGTCAAGTTCGTGATCGGCCTCCTCAACTGTGTATCGATTGAAAGGCAGGGCTGTAGAGCCCCCAACCGACGGGAGTAGTTACATCCAGTATGTCCCCCCTCGATTCCCGACATGCTATGATACCCCAGGGTGGGTAGGAGCGGGTCAAGTCCGTATCACCGCGGAACAACTGCAGTGTCCGGATCTGATCTATCTACTCGGCAATTCATCCGGTGACTTCACGGTTACCAAAGAAGCCCCAAGAAGCATCAAACATTTCCGATGAGATCCATGGAGATATTCTGAGATAGCAAGCACTAGCTCCCAGTGCGACTTCATAAAAAGCAATCAAATATAAAATCAAAGAAAATGAAACGCACGTGGTGGTCATTATAGCGGTTCCTTCAAATCCTAGAAAACGTCCGAAAAACCCAGCTACGGAACTACCGAGCAAAGGCAAAAAGACAATAAGTAGATGCATAAGATCGAGTCTCTTAAAAAAATCAGACAATGTTCAAGCGGCCTGTCATTGAGACAAAAACTTGTTAAGCATATAAGCACTTTCGACTTGATTTGCAGTGGTCAGTTATGCAAGACGGGAAGAGAGTTTCCTTCTTGAGTCCTTTATCCCAATATTAAGGATAATGTGTGGGCCTTTACTGAAAGAAGATGGTTGATCCCCTTGCCGACTCATTCCATCCTGCCCCCGGTGGGTCGTCCCCTTATTCACTCTCACGAGCAAAGAAGAAGAGAGATAACATTCAAGCTAGCAATGGACTGAGGTATGAGACGATAAAGGTAAAGAGAAGGGGCCGTCGTTGGTGCATAACATATCTTTCCTATATACGATCTTTCTCGGTGCATAAGCGAGGCTTCGCGGTCGGAGTACCACATAAGCAATAAAGCCAATAGATCTTGAATAGCCTGTACGAAATAACTTGTGAAGAGGATTTACTACAGTCTAAAAATCTTGTACGCAAGTTGGCACAACGGTTTCAATCAATCTCGCTCATCTAGTCTGCCCAGTCAAATCAGCGATCATGCCCCCCTTATTCTAGCGGAGGAACATCTTCATCAGATTCATTCCCTTGCTAATCCGCCTTCAAGCCTTGTTCCTTCTTCCGCTTCATCTATCGTAAAATTCTATATGCCACAAATAGAAGTAGAAAGATATCCTAGCAGTCATTGAGATTGAATCCAGAGGAAGAAGCAGCTCCCCGAAGGAATCCTTCTAACTACCACCTACCTACCTCCGCTTTTGTTAGGACAAGGCGAGTTTCCTAAGATTCACCCACAGCGGATACACTAAGCGTTCTTCCGTTGGTAAATCTGATTCTTGCAAATCAACATCAGACTTAGAAGCTTCATGGGTCTGGTCTCGCCATTTGGCAATTTAAGCCAAACAAAATACGATCTGAGAGGTTATAACCAATACACAAGCGGCGTGAACCGATCGAGAAATTAGAATGGAGAAGTAGACACAGAAGAGGAGGTGTTGGGACAGTATTGATAGCCGCCTTTTCACTTACTGCTAGGAGTGATTGTGAGAGAATACATAACATAGGTGAAGCCAAAAGGAATATATGACCCGCTCAGCCCAATGGAAGTGATTTGAAATTGACGTTTCTTTAGAATTCGATTAAGAATAAGAACATAGACCGGCTTCTAGAAAAAGAGACGTGTCCTCTTCTCTATATATAGATTCAGCAGCAACATGCTGGTTCCTTTTGTCATAATACCTAACGGCTGTGGGCAGAATGAATGAAAAAGCAGATGAAAGACACTATACATACCAATAGAATGAGAAATATAGAATAAATCTAGGTGACGTCACGACATTTGAGAACCAATTGCTTCTTTTGCTTTTCACCAACCTTCATGTACAATCTTATTTCGTATTGGAGTACAGCCTATCGTAGGCCCAGCAAAGGCAAGACGGAAAGCAAGCATTAAGTGAAGAAGCAAGGTCCAAACAAAGTAGTGAAAGATTGACATTGAAAAGCTTCTCCGTGTCTATATCTCATCCGATGGACCAAGTTCAAAGGAAGCGGCTTCTCTCGCATCAAAAAACCAATCCAAGCACGAAAAGGAGAGTTGCGGTTAGCGATACCTACAAATTGAGAAAGAAGCATGTTCTTCATGCCCAAGGATAAAGTAGATGGAACCAATTCTCTAACCTTCTTCTTGTAGCAGAATCTTGCATAAAGTTTACTCCTTGTAAGGCTTTTGTAGGATTAATCAAATTTTCTTTTTCTCGTTCTATCTCGGAGAATCCATTCATTCGATCTTGCTATCCGCTCTCAATTGAATCCTTCTCTCTGTTGTCGACAGGTGTGTCCGCATCAGGACTAGAATCACGGTCTAGTACCTCCGTACTCGAATACCTCCTACTTTATTAATTAGGAAGTGAAGTAGGGAAGTGTTTCCTATTCAAAGTACAGTGCCTTTGGTACATTGGTGTATTGGGGATTTCCAGGTAGCAGGTCGGTTGAGTGAGGACTCCATCCATAATAGATATAGCTAGCACACAGGATCTCCCTTCTGCGAACAAAGGACAAAAGAGCCGGGTCGGGCGTTGATTCGCCGTTGCTATCAGTCGGTCTACTCGCGCCTGCTGCTTACTTTCTTGATCGATGGAATCGGTGATTCAAAAACCTAACATCTGTAAGGAGTCTCAATCGTAGCTCACTCGTTGCCTTACTCTCCCACAAGATCATGATAAATACAATAGGTGCGTGATCTACTAGATTCTTATATAATCAATTTATAACCTTAGTTGATAGACAGGAACCACCATCCCATAACAAAAAAGGGGGGCGAAGGTTATTTTGTACCAATGAAGACGGATTTATCTCTCGAGCTGCTCAAAGATCTTTAAGTGGCTTACGAGGTAGACTTGATCATGATCCATATCCAACCTTCTCCCATCTGCTTCTGTCTCTAAAGATTAGAGTCATTGACGCGATTCAAGTCCATTGCTGATAAAATCCTGCTGTCCAGTTCGGGAAAGCAAGTGATTGATTAGTTCCATTGGTCTATTGGCTTCAACTTCCAGTCTACCTCATCTATCAAAATGATCTAGTGTCTATGTCCATGCCTGAGGTTGGTAAACCCTATATCTATTGCAAACGAGCTTTTCGGAAGGGACAACTTGTAATCCACGACTTACTACTACGAGGATTCTGGCGGAGTGCTTTTCACATATAGATAGGTCGGGACGAAGAAGCTCTGTAGTCAACTATAGATAGAAAATCACAGTAACCTTTTTCCAACAGTTTCACCATGAAAAGAACAACCTTGTCATACATGATAATTATGGGCTTTCTTCCTCCTTTATAGTCTGCAGTAAAATCTGCCAAGTCCGATTCATCCTTTTCTAACCCTTCCTCAATTGGCAGTTTCGAGGTCAGAGTTTCCGTTTCTTAGAAAGCCACTTCTATAAGCATGCATGCGGACATAGGTGTCGTGGTAATCATAGAAGTTTGATTGTTGTGTGGTAAGGGGCCAGTCAACCAATTGTTAAGGGGTAAGGCTAAGCTCTCTTTCTCGTTAAGAAAGCGGTCCATCCTAAGAGATCGGCATCATACTAAGGACTATGTTGAGCAAGGTTCGAAGGGATTTGAATTCCATCGATTCCCAGGTAAAAAGGTTAGTGGCAACACCACCATTAGAAAGAATGAGCACCTGTCATGCACGAAAAGAGCAAGCTGGCGGATTGATTTCGCAGAGGACCAAGAACCTCAAATTCCCCTCCTGCTGATCCTGGCACCGAAACAGAAGTTATCCGAACCGAGCACTTCCCG